>OX940970.1:26982312-27320312 GCA_954870475.1 Euphrasia confusa | reverse complement strand
AAAAGCGATGAAATCTGAGATTGAATCAATGGATTCAAATCAGGTCTGGAATCTTGTAGCACCGCCCAAAGGTGTAAAAGCCAGTGGTTGCAACTGGGTGTACAATACAAAGAACGTATAACCGGCTCTGATACCAATTGTTGGATTTCGACTACCCGGGATGCGTTCGTTCGATTGCTCGAACATCCGAACCATCCCAGTCGACCTCCGAAGTCACTACTTCGTTCGCTTAACAGCCCTTATCCCGAATCATGCCCAGCCATCGCCCCGAAGGACAACCGCACGAAACGGAACTGGACTGCATCGATTCGGCGACCGCCGAAAGCAGTCCAGCGGTCGCTGAAAGGAACTGCAAACGGCGACCGCCGTTTGCCCTTTGGCGACCGCCGTTTTGTCCGCGAACAGCAACGTGATGTTGCTGTTCCGGGCTCGTTTCCGGGTCGTTTTTCCTCATCCGACTACCGTTCCGGAGGTCCTAGAACCCCCAGTAGTCGAGGAACACGATCCACGACCCCGGAACCCGATCCACGTTCATGTATGTTCAACGATAATATGAGATCGAATAAATGCGGAATTTAGAGATCCGATCTCATACCTTCTCGGTCGATTGTTGAGACCTTAGAGCTTCTAACGTATTCTCTTCCCGATTCCAGCCGTTGTGTGGGCAACGATCCGCTGGAAATTCCTTGTCCGCTCTCTCCTTTCTCAAACCAGCGCAATGATTTAATTATTCTCTCTGAGAGAATAATAATTGCGTTAACTTAATTATTTTAACAGAGAAAAATGTTTTTGCGCTAACGCAATAATTTTTCTCAGAAAAATAATAGTTGCGGCGAACTGTAGGTCTTAGGAGAGGGCAAGGGGGGGGGGGGGGGGGGGGGGGGGGTTAAATAGAGCTACGTTAGGGACCTAAGGGAAATTAATTAAGGGCTAAATTGAAATATTAATTAACTTGGAATACGTAAACGCAATTCCTTAATTAATCGATTTCAATTTTAATTATTATTAACTCCACTATAAAATAATAATTGAATTCCCGAAATTAATTTTAATATTATTTCAACAATAATAAATCCGCCGAAATTACATATACGACTTTCCCCGTGTTTAAGATATCGAACGTCCACGAATTTATTTAATTACTAATAATTAAATTAATTCGTTTCTTATTATCCGAGACTAGTACCACTCATCCTTTTTATCATGTGGAACAAATCCACCTGCAGGGTTTACATGATAAACTTTATGAGCTCATCTCGGGGACGTTTTCAACCCGATAAACGGGACACGGTTTCCTGTCTATAATCTATAGCATGCCGTGTGTACAATTCCGATTCCCAATTTACCGAGTATCTCGACTAATCAAATAGTCTCACTCATTGGCAAGTTAAAGAACCGAGAATTGGACATACGCACCTATAATTATATAGGGATTAAGAATTCGTATATCCGTAATTCTGAGGTCTGGTTCGATTACGTCGATTAGTATAAATCGAACGCCCTCCCGTGGTCCTGCTCAATACACCAAGTGTACAAGTGTAACATAATAGTCAAGACCAACTATTACCCAGTCACACTACGACGTACCGATGGATTGTCCCTGTCCATCTAAGTCGTGAGCTTCTGTTCGATATATACGAGTAACCGACAGTATGATCTTCCGCGTGTCTCCTCACGCCATACTGTCTACAACGTATATATCTAGGACTATTGCATTCAAGTACAAGATAGATTAAATGCCGACAGTTTGATTAATAGATAATGTAAAACACAGATAAGGAGTTCCATATTGTCACTAAACTAGACATTTAGAATATAACTCCATCAGTGTCCAGTTCTGACGATCCACCGGAGTTGAAGATCTGTTCGAGTGTTTCTCATCTTCTTCATTTTTTTATTTTTATTTTAGTTTCTGGAAAAGTGTAAAGTTTCAGTTGTACTGATTCTAATCCAGAAACAAGCACTGTAATAGCTACGAACACCAACACTAAACACTTACGAAGAACTCAAAGGCGACAACTTTCAATCGATCAAGATAATAGTAACTAAACGTTTACGAAGAACTCAAAAGGCGACAACTTTCAACCGATCAAGATAATAGTAATTAAACGACTATGAAGAACTCAAAGGCAAAAACTTTCAATCGATCAAGATAATAGTAACTAAACGGTTACGAAGAACTCAAAGGCGACAACTTTAAATCGATTTATTCTAGATAATAGTAACTAAACGTTTACGAAGAACTCAAATGCGATAATTTTCAATCGATCCAGATAGTAGTAATTAAACACTTAAGAAGAACTCAAAGGCGACAACTTTCAATCAATCAAGATAATAGTAATTAAACCCCTAATTCCTAAGACCATCTCCAATGGGTGGCAAATTTGGACGCAAACGTTCAATTTGCCACCAAATGTCTTCCAACGGTTGTAAAATTTTACTCAAATCTTACTTCAACTTGAAGATAATGAATAGTACAACTCAAATTTGCCTCCAACTCAAATCTCTACTCAAACACTATTTATCCATTTTATAATTATTTTAAATTTATAAATTATTAAAATTTAATTAATTTAACATTTAAATATTTTTTTTAAAGTATATAAAATATTATTATTGTATAATTTTTAAAGTTATTACTATTTTGTAAATTTTAAGTATATTTCTAAAATTGATAATTTTTAAAATTGTGTTTTTGTACTTAAATTTATACTAAATTGTTATTTTAAACTACGCATTGTTTAATTTAAAATTTGTTATTAATATTTATAATTTAGATTAAAATATAAATTAATGTAAAAAAATCAATAATAAGCAAAACATACATATTTTAAATTATATTACACAATACAACATAAAATCAAACATAAAATGTCACAAAAAAACAAATTTAAATTTTTTAATTTAATTTATATGTAATATTATTGGAATTTATTAATTTAATTTATATGTAAATTTATAAAAAAATATTTTATATAAAATTAGATTTGTAATAAAATTAATTAAAATTTTATTTATTTTAGTAAAAATTTGACTTTGATGATTAGAGATGATTTACTGTTTGAACTCAAATCTGGTGGCAATTTGAAGATTTTGGTGGGAATTTAAAACCAACGATTAAATCATCGACTCCCATCAAAGAGCGGTTTTGAGTCATATTTCAACATACAACATTTGTATTTATTTATGTTTAATGAAGAATTGGAAGCTTAATCATTAAGTTGTAGGATTCATATGTAAAAGCAAGTCGTAATTGAAAATTTCAGTTAGAAACTTGCATGTCAATCAATTACCTAATTATTTGCAATAAATAAAGTCAACAAATTTTGTTTATATCTTCACGTGAATGTATTAAAGTGATTCATTTTTTTTTATTTTTCAAATAAAGTGCATTATTTTATATGAGAAAAAAAGTATCAAATAAAATATTAATTATCAAGGGTTGTTAGCTCAGTTGGTTGAGCATTCGACTTGATATTAATTATCAAAATTTGTTAGCTCAGTTGGTTGAGCATTCGACTTGAGAACGTAAGGTCTTTCGAACCCGAAACATGTTTGTGTGAGTTTTAAATATATGGAATTGACCTAAACAAAAAAAAATATTAATTACTCAAACTCTTTTTGTTTATTCTCTTTCATAAGAATAAGAACATTTTTTTTAATTGGATCTTTAAAGATAATAATTTTTTATTAAAAAATAAATAAATATTTTTTACTTTTCAATTTTAAACTCTAATTTTATTCATATTTTTTAACTTATTTTTAAACTTATTAACAAATACTTTACTTTTTTATTTAATTTTAAAACACATGTATACCTTCTTTTTTTATCAAAAAATCGAGAAATAATATATATTTTAATTTTTATGTAGAAAAAGTTGTCATATAATTACGAAAAGGAGGGAGTATTGCCTATATCTATAATATTACTTTTTTATTTAAAATATAATTTTACTCTTAATTTTTCACTTAACTTTTAAACTTTAATCACAATTAATTTATTTTTTTACTTAAAAATATATTACTATTGCTATTTTTTTTGGTAAAAAATCAAAAAATAATAATAGTTTTTTTAATATAATTGCGTGTTCCGGACCTTCCCGTGTATAAATCTTTGACATGGAGGAAAAATAATAATATCTGTCTTAATAAAGTACGTCAAACGTGAGCCCCAAACAAAACATTACAAGCCAGTTTTCTTTTAGTAGTATACTATATGTTATACACGATTTCCTTTTCCTCTACGCAATCACCAACATTTTGTAAAATGAAGTATAGATTATTAATTAAATCATTCCTCTTACAACGTGTGTGACTTTATCGTAATGTAATTACTACTTAGTTTCCTAGGAAACCTACTTATACATTTAACAAAGTCCCATCAAACTATTTAAATATATATATATATATATATATATATATATATATATATATATATAATAAAAAATCTCATACATACACACACATTCATCTCTCTCTCTAAACCATATTAATTATTAGTTAGTAGTATTAATTACTAACTAACTGTGATGGCAGAGGAAGGGTGGTTATTGCTAGGCAAGCTGAAAAGGGCAGTCAAGAAAATCAAGTTTCTATTGAGCTTCAACATGATGAAAAGGTTGAAACTCTTGTCGGTTATCGGGGCATCTTCAAGCAAGATGAGGAGATTGAGCTTCAACGACGATCGGCCCGGATTGATGGCGTGTGTCGACGATCCGGATCATCAAGACACGAGCACGGAAAACTCTTCGTCTAATGGCCATCGGCTTCAGAGGACAACGAGCTATCCTTCGTTCGGAAGATGATGTCGACAAAAGGGCCGATGCTTTTATCGAAAACTTTTACAAGCAGCTTCGGTACGACAGGCAAATTTCGTTGGAGCTGAGGTACTATAGGGGTAATAGTTTTGATTCTTCTGATTCTCCTTGATGGATTAATTTGTACAAAATATTATTTTTAATTTTATTTTTTGTAATTAATTTTTTTTTGGGGGGTCAATTGTGGGAGTGGAAGGTTTCATGAATTTAATTATGAGATGAGATGATTTTCCATGGTCATGACAATGCAGTTGATTAATTTAATTAGTTTATTTTTCGATCTCCATTTTATAATTATTACTTGGTCAGATCTTATATAGAACCGATGTTAATTCTACAATTTAAATATAGCTTGTGAAATTTTTGTTAAAAATTCCACAAGTAATGTTAATACAGTACAATGTTTTTTCAGTGATGAACGATGATATCAATATTTTGTACTCTCGTCTTATTAGATCAATGAGCGTATACGTGTCTGTGGTCTGGTCACGCAAATTAAAAATAATATTATTATATGATATTTTTGAAGAATATTGACGAACGGTTGAATGTACTTAAAGTATGATTTTGCATGTTCGATGCGAGTTTCGAAAAATAAGAATATTCGAAAGTGTTCGATCTGAGAAACAATAAGTTTATGTGTTTCTCGAATTATACAATTTCGGGTATCATTTTTTTTTTCGAAACTTGCACTCGACAAAGTTCTAGAACATTCAACGGTTCAGATCATATAGTTCCAATTAGAATTAACGCATATATAGACCAAACGTTAAATCTCAATCATTTTATAATGCACGTGATTATCCTTTTGTAAATTCTGACGATCCGAACCGTTGATCATTGTTTTTAAAGTATGGTTTCGAATGTATAGTGCGAATTGAATATCAAAAAAAAGTAATACACGAAAAATGACGATCTCAGAAACAATGAGTTTAGTTGTTTCTCGGATCGAGAAATTTCGAATTCGGTCATTTTTTTTTTTCGAAACTCACTCATTATGCAAAATCATAATTCAAATATTCTATATCATTAAACATTTCGGATCATCCCAATTACGAATGGATATATAGATCAAACTTCAAATCTCAATAATTTATACTACACGTGAATTTTTGTCTCTATATATAGTCCATTCTATATGATCACAACTTTCACTACAAAACACTTCACATATTTTTGTTTGATTCACTTTCATAATTAGTTATCCATCATGACTTTTGAGCCAAATACTTCTCTTACACTTGGTCAGTCGTCATCGAGTAGAGTTAACCATGATCATCACTATGGTAATAATCGAGACATATCGTCCCCAAACTCATCACCAGCCGAGCACCATGTACTCTTTCCTTGTGCCTACTGTAAGAGGAAATTCCACAGCTCACAAGCTCTTGGAGGGCACCAAAATGCCCACAAGCTCGAGAGAACCCTCGCTAGGAAAAGCCGAGAACTTGTAATTAGGCCTCAGTGGGGCTTGAAGTCGAACATGGGCTGTGTTAAAGGGGAGGTTCGTATCGATCAGAGCCATGTAGGTACTCTTCGGCCCGGTGAAATTCATGCTCACCAAAAGGAGCTTAGCCAGCTAATTCAGCTTGATTTGTCTCTAAAGCTTTGAATAATATAGTACTATGTGTTATTTAAGTGTATTAATTATCAAAGAATATTTATGCCCAATTTTCTTTGTGATATAATAAGGAGATTAATGTATTATTATTATATGCATTCGTAGTATAATTTTTGGGCAAAAATATAAAGGAATTGAAAATATATTTTTTATTTATTTATTGACAAAAAAGTAAAGGAACATATATATAATAATGAACATGTACAACGAGGCGACCTTCATAGATGGTTGGCACATCATGAAGTTCAATCCAATTAATTGATCAATTTCAGTTTATAGTTTTGTGAAAATATTGAGTTAATTAAACTAAAATGTAGTCTTAAATTTGTTCACTATTTGATTGTTATGCACAGTATGGTACGATATTCGATCAATCAAATAGGATATATATTTGATATTTCGATCTCGATCTGGACATGCCTCATTTTAAAACGACACTCCCCTACCTTGCCAATCTCATGTCATTACACGAGAGACGTGTGTGATTATTTATTGAGACGAGGAAGTACTGAAAAGTAAATATTTTAAAGTTGTTTTCAAGAATCAAAGTTAGGTTTATGTCTCAATGACAATACAAAGATGCATGAACAAAATCAAGATCTGATTAATTAAGAAGAGATGCAATGCACGTGACAAAGGATAGGCAAATCCATATTCATATACTTACAACAACAAAACAAAAAGACTAATGAATCATCAACCCATATTAGGACAATCAAGACTACTCTATGCTAAGATAACATTCCCTGATCATATATGATCATTTTAGGGTCACACGACTTTTCACACGTCGTTCGATCAAGCTTTTCCCATACGCAACTTCTTCCGTCGATTATATGGATACAACATACATATAAACAAACGAACACAATAATAATACATACAAACCTAGCTATGCAACTCGAATCTAGTTTAGTCTAGACAACTAACTAGTCAATCATATATGCATGAATATTTTACAAACTGTCCCAGAAAAGTTGTAATACTTCCTTTGTAATTAATTAATTCTGCACTCGCCTCGACCTGGCCCCCTCGGAAACCTCCATTTATCCGTGCAGTAATCGTACACCATATGCTTCCTCTGCAGGCTCTTCATCCTCATCCTGCTCTTACCATCCAGCTCCATATTGAGCACGCCCCTCGTGGAAAAATCACTGTCTCCACAAGAAGACCTTCTCGTTTCACGCGACCAAACACAAACATCCGCTGAGAAATTCCTGTAATAAGCCGTGAACGGAGCTAGAGTCCAGTTCGTCTTGACCCTCCCGTGCTGTGTGGCCCACTCGTCGGCATTCCACAAGCTCGAGTACAACCGCATCGGCTGGCTTTTCAAATACGGGACGCCTATGTTCTCAGTGTTTTTGAACTCCCTTATAGGGATGTTGTCTACTAAGAATCTAGAGAGATCACGGAGTACAATGTAATTTGAGTAGATTTGAGGGGTTGTTTTGTAATTATGAGTACTTACATTATGCACTTGGGATTCCAAACGATGGAGTATGTATGGAAGTCTGCGGTTGGGTCGAACCATAGGAAGAATTGTTGTTCTCGATCGCCCCTTCCGCGGCTGAACACGTTCGTGTGGAGCGTGTACGGATTGCCACTCGAATTCCCGAGGAACTCGAAATCTATCTCGTCGTGGAAGTCCCCTTCCGGTGAAATTCGAGACATCAGCTAGTAGTAGTAAATTTCGATTGGTTATTCTCGAATTTGTACTAATTACAAGAGTTAATTATATATATGTTTAGAGATAATATCACAAAACGTAAACGTTATGTAACATTTATGAAAAATCAAATTTCGTTATATTTAACGATTTTTAGTGAAATTTTGCAGGTTGGAGGCCTATGTGACTATGTGACGGATAGCTCTAGTGTTTTGTCTTATTTTTTACTTATTCAACTAAGCAAGTGTAATACACAAATATAAAAAAATTGAATGTACAATTTTTTTTTTAATCGTGTTTTCGTGACAATCGCTCAACTGAATTGACTTCAAACAAGACAAAACGCTACAATAAGCTATCAAGTACACTTTAATTAAATACGACTATCGCTCGAAATTCCACTAAAAATCATTAAATAAAACGATGATTGATTTTTCATAAACTTAAAGAACTAAATGTTGAATCGAAGTATGTTAACTGACGTTTTATGATATTAACTCTTATGTTTTATCTTTCAAAATTACTAGGAGTTAATTATATGTTTCGGTTTGAGTCCCATATTTGAAAATCTAGAAAAAAATCGAAATGAGTCTTACGTAATAAGTGGTGACGGTGCCTGCAGAGTCGCCAGAGACGAGCTTGATCTGCATGTCGATCCTACCGAACAGAAATTGTTTCCTGGATTGGAAGCCCGATCCGGAAGCCGGATCGAGCGAAAGCGTAAGGAGCTCGCCATCTTCTCGAATGTGAGCATTTCTTTCGCCCCAAGTCACGATAAATTGCTGGTGGAAAGTCCCGTTTTTGTTATTGGCTAAAGTTGGAGTACTACTCGTCACTAATGGTTCTTCGCTGTTTGGTATCACACATGACATGATCGAACGTGTCAGCCATCAAAGAATATATGTTCGATTCAAATGCACACATCGTACCTTGTCGTCGTGGTGTCTTGGTAATTTCGTGCGGTGGAGATTGTTTGTGCGATAAAAACGTCCAACTGCAATTGATGTAAGAAATCAAAAACAATTAAATTTGAGTTTGTGTAAGAAATCGAAAACAAAGTTAGAGATGATGATGGACCTTGAAAACAAAGATGGCGGAGAAGAGGATGAAGGCCAAGTAGGGGAGAAGCTTATTGGAACGAGGCGGATGGGAATTCGTTCTTGTTGGTCGCATAACGTTGTTTGATTTCTTGCTGCAACACAACACACAATTCTTTTCTGCATTGTCTGTCAAATTCTATCATTAATTAAATCACATAATAATTATAATAACAATAATTTTTTCTTTTCTGTTCTGTTCTGTTCTCTTCTCTTCTCTTCTCCCCTCTGTTCAATTCTATTTTCCCAATGCAATCAAACAGTGGTTATCCATAAATTATGGATATATGTTCGCTACTCACTCTCTAATTAATAGTAAGTAACAAGAGATATAATTTAAATATTAGAAAATTCAATTCATTTCAGATAAACTTATTAAGTTTAGTTTAACAGTGAATCTTGGTAAAACCGAATTCAATCCAAAATAAAATTATAAGTAATTTATGTACAATTGAATTGGTACAATAGTTCTTTCATTTTTTTTAAACGATCAATAATCTTAAAAAAAAAATGTAAAAAATTTATGTTAATGACGTGTCATGCGAATCAGAGTGACCATGACATGAAACAAAATTACAACACTCTTTCAACCTATAGAACACTGATCAATGGACAATGAGAGGCAGCCTCTTGAAGACAAGTTGGAGTCGAGTCCCATCAACGGCCAACAACTTCCAGGTTTGATCGTCTTCCAACTCGCATCTTTAGATACTAATTTTAACTAGATGTACAATCATTTGGGTTAATGTACAAATAAAAACACTTGTTTTCGTCATATAGCACCCTAAAACTAAAATAGCAAATCCCAGCAAAAAACAAAGTGTAAAAAACAAGAGGGAGCACAATACTAGAATCGACGCTTCATAACTCGGTGATATATATATACAATCAACCTGATAGCAAATGTTATTAGTTATAACAAAACAACTTACTATAAAAACCGATAATTGTACACTAAATCACTTGTGTAAAGACTTTCGGAAAAGGTCAAACCGTGGGAGGGCAACTATACCCAACTTCCATTATTTAGAATATATATATAACTCATTCATCCTTCAACTCGGCAATATGGGCGCTGTTTTTGGCAACCGATTTCCTAATAAATATGCTCCACCTCATCACAGACTTAATCTTAAGCCAACCGGCCACAGGACGAGCATTTTGTTGCTTGTCGTGAGAAGTTATATTAAACACGTCCTCATCAGGTGGTGACTCATCTACTGAGGCTTGACCCTCCATGTTCAAAATCCTAAGTAACTGCTGCTGCATGTCTTCATTCTCGAGCATTTTGTTGCTTGTCGTGCGGATTTCTTCTTCAGGGAAGATTTCGTTGACAATGCCATTGTTGCAGTCGGAAGGCCAGTCCTCAAAAGGCCCAAGCGCAAGATCGACTTCGTTTTCATATGTGGAGTGGTTGATTTGGTTGGGCGAACTGGGTTGGGTGAAAGATGTTAGTTCGAACTCGTTGCATGAGCTTGGGTTGATAAGATGAGATTCGGTAGAATAACCAGCAATCATGTGGTTAGTATTATCACCCGAACCTGACAATAACAAAGATAACATTAAGATAAGACGAGCTAGAGTTTTATTAACTATATATCACATCGAAACAAAAGGGTAATTGCTTTAGATAAGATAATGATCACCTTGGATTAGCATGCTATGATCTAGTGATGAAGCTTCAGAGGGAATCAGAAAACTCTGCGGTTGAGTTTGATTATCATACGAATGAGAATAATTCGTTGTGGCCAGAGGAAAATCATTTCCAGGCATGCTCGACTTTTGAACTTGTTTCAAGTCGAACAGAGATTTCCCGTCATACTCTACGACTTCACCCCAATTTTCATATGCTTTCTCCACCCAGGCATCAACACAAACCTACACACAAATATAATTCAAGTGTTAGGATTCCATAGCAAAGCTTAATCAAGGTACGAAATAAAACAAACGCCTAAGGCATGAAATGCAGCTTGTTGCAGTAATTTTTGTTATATCAACTAAAAATAAAATAAATTTCGAGTTTTTACCTTTTGGTTATCTGTCAACAAATCTTGTGGGTAATATTGATCTTGAGCTATAAGGCCACTCAACTGGTAGATATTGTTAAAAGCAACACCTAGATTTGATGAATAATCTGGGTAGTACACATAAAGCTTTCCACTCAAGATACAAGTTTTGGAATGCCTTATTAGGGCATCCCACATCTTATTGGACATACCACTTCCAAGGATCTGGCAGCACCAAATATATCAAAATGTTGGATTATTATGTACAAAACATAATAAAAACATAAAAAAATATATATACTCACACTCCTCAGCTTTTGAGGGTCTCGGACAACAATCCTTAAGAAGTCCTCCACACTATATATTCCAGCAATTTTAAGCCTCTTATGGAATGAACCATCTTTCCCGATCTTCTCAAGTCTCCATACATCATCGTTTAAAGCAGGTGGATAATGTTTTTTGTACACTGATACAAATAAGGACCAATTACAATTAGTTTATTGTCTTACACTTTTAACAGTAAAATTCCAAAATTTACTTACATTCTCCTCGGTGATCCTTGACAGTAAAAGCTTCTGTCTTTGCTTCTCGTACCCGCTCACAATAACCAGACCCCACTTTCAGACCAAGCCTGAACTTTCTGCTCTTTATCCAGCTAGAATTATCCGTAAATGTGATTTCTCCAAGAGTTCCAACACCTTCTTTCAGCATTACTTGTAAGTCCCCTGTAAGAAGAGGTCTTTTACCCTCACGTTCGTTCACAACATGGCTTTCAAACTCTTCCTGGCCCCACTCCTCGTTGTTGAAATCTCCTTCAACGACAACGACGTCTAGCTTTAGGGAGGATTCAGGCCCACTTGTAACGACATGTCCTGTGTTGGCATCTATAAGTACAACATGAATTGCAGCACCTTGTTCTCCCTCTATTCGACCACCGGTAAAAAGTGGGAGAGAAAGACGAGATTTAAACTGAAGCTGCAAGTTTCTCTCATAGAGCCCTTCTATTGGTTCAGGTGGTGGTGATGACCTGAAGGTGAGCAATTTCAAGATATATTGCACAATGAAACCTTTAACTCGATCTAATGTAGTAGCATTTAGGCCTTCTAAATTGCTAATGTAAGACATATCTCTGGAATTTATATCTAGTTATAACGTTAATAAAATGAAATTCGGCTAATTTATAGTTAATGGACAATTGTAACCCATATTTACATTCTTCATTAATGAGAAGGAAATTAAAAATTCTGCGTAATTTATAGTTATGGAAAATTGTACCCCATATTTATATTTTTCATTAATGAGAAGGAAATTAAATTATTTTAAAAACACGTAAGAGCATCTCCGGTGGTGGGTTCAAGTTTTGGATAATAAGCAACTCATATTTTTTCTATATCTACTTAAAAAAACTTCTAACACATCCAACAATTCTACTCAAAAAATAAATTTTATAGATCCCACCACTTACTTATTTTATACTTTTTATTTATTATTTATATTTAAATAATAATAATAATAATAATAATAATAATAATAGTAAACGTTAAAAAAATGATTTTTAGATAAAATAAAATAAATATTTAATATTTATATAATTCATAATTAAATAAAATAAATATTTAATTAATTTTTATATAAATACAAAATAATTCAAAACGCTAAAAATTTAATTATTTCAAAATTCTTATTTTTAATTAATTTTTATATAAAATAAATCGCTAACGTTAAAATTTTAACTATTTAAAAAATTTTAATTTTAATTAATTTTTATATAAAATAAAAACTATTTTAAAATTAATTTTTATATAAAATAAAAATATTAATAATCCGGTTCAAATTTTAACTATTTCAAAAAAATTAATTTTAATTAGTTTTTATATAAAATAAAAATACAAATAATCCGAATTAAAAATTTAATTAATTCAAAATTCTTATTTTTTATTAATTTTTATATAAAATACAGAATAAAAAAAGAAATTAGAAAAAAATGGAATATCCTAATTTAATTAGACTTTTTAGTATTTTAGTTATATTGTTAAGTATCATTTTCAACCATTAGTTTTATTTGTTTTGAAATTATAAGTAACAAATTCATATTATTTTGTCATTTAATGAGATATTATTAAAAAACTTATTGTTATAATTTTAAAATGGGTCGAAAAAACCGATTAGATACCCGTTGATTAGTCGGATACGGATTTATATGAATTATTGATGATCCGGTGGGTTTCAGATCGAATTTCATTCTAAACGGTATGAAGCAATGTTAATCCGCACCCGCTCCATTTACAAGTCTTGTTATTCTACCAAGTTTAAATTATCTTTTGTAAATCAAACATGAAAATGCATCCATCCAAACAAGACATTTTTTCTCATCAACTTACCTTGTTTTTGAAGGATATTATAAAAGAAGTTCTTAAACACACAAGCAATTGCATTTCATATGTAACTTAAAACCTCTAACCTTCCTTCGAGTCTGACAGGGACTAGCTTAGCCAAAGCTCTTTCAACTACTTCACTAACCTATAGAAAAAAATTAGGAGGAAATCATTGTGTACATGTTTGTAATAATAGATTAACAGCTCAATCAATAAATAACCATAATAAAAATAAGGTATCGAACCTCAAAGTATATATTTTGTAATTTCTTAAAAAGAATCCAATTATCAATGTCATTATGTAAAATTTTGAACAACGAATCAAAAAGGCGTTAACAGTTTACCACTTTACGGATAATCGGTTCAAAAGATGAACAAATCTTCTGGACGGTATCCATCTTCAGAGCTTCCACAATAACACTGTTATCACATATACAAAAAATATTAAATCACCAAAAAACAGAGTACTTATATTTGTTAGTAAATTACATTTTTACTCCATTTCAACACAAAAGTTTTTTATGGAAAAGGATGAAGAATACAGTCACCTAGCTAACCGCGGATATCTTTTTCTATCGGGCTCTTGGGCCGCTTCTTCGCCGTCTTCCAAGCTCCTTTTTCCTCGACCTTTCATCGAACTTGTTCGCTCCATGTATGCAGTTACCAATTTCAGATGAAGAAGAATATATATGGGATTTGATTTGAACATGTCTCAGTTTGATTTTATACTCGATCAACATGAAACTCTAATCTGGGGATTCACGAACATTTTGTCAATTCACGTGGGACTGATTGAAGTAGGACCTGGTCAACATTGACGTCGACCGCTACCAAAAGTTTTGTCATCACTTCGTGGGGAATTGATTGAAGTGGGACCATACGATGGTAAACATTGACGTCGACTGCTAAAGGGAACAATATATTTTATTAGTACTAGAAATGTACAATAAATTATTAATTGTAGCGGCAACAGTATATTTTATCAGTACTACAAATGTACAATAAATTATTAATTGTAGCGGCAACAGTATATTTTATCAGTACTATAATAAATATAAATTTATTTATTTATTTGATTTTTTTGCGTAATATAAATTTATTTTTTGGCGTTATTTTTTTTGCTCCACATTTTTTTTGCGTAGTATAAAAATTAATTAATTTATTCAATTTATTTTTTTTAATGTTGAAAATTGTACGATAATAAAGATTTTATTTACAATTATAAATGAAAATTGTTGTATTAATGAATATTCATTCATTAGATGATAAATATTTAAATTCTGGAAATAAGAAAATATAAATTTTGAATAATTTTTTCTCTAAACTGCAAACATTTAAAATTAAGAAACAAGTACAAGACTACACCAAAGTAAATTAATTAATTCAATATTTTCTAAAACCATTTAAAATTAACAAACAATTACAAGACTACACCAAAGTAAATTAATTAATTCAATATTTTCTAAAAAACAGTCAAATTTGACAAATATATATTGTAACTTTTATCATATGTATTGTAAATAAATTAATTCATTCATTATTTCATAAAAAACAGTCAAATTTAACAAATATATATTGTAAGTTTTATATATTACATTAGTAAATACTGTACTTGTTTGTTTATTTATGTTTTGTTTTTTTTCTCACAATTATATATATACATATATCAATTTTTAATAATAATTATGATTTTTGTTTAATCTTTTTTAGTATATTTTTTGCAAAAATGATTATTATATTAAATAATAAAACATAATATCGTATTTTTTTTTATAAACATTACTACTATATATTACAAGTAAAAATTAATATTTAATTCATAATTTATTAAATAATATTGCACACAAATTTATTTATTATAGTAAATAATATTAATTTTTTAAGATTTAAAATAAACTAAAACAAAATTTAAAATATAAAGTTTATATATAATTTTAAAATAATTACTATTATGAAATTGAAAACATAATTTTATTGTAAATAATAATTATTATATGTGTATTTTTTATACACATTACTAATATATAATTAATTAATTTATTAAATTTATTTTTTTGCGTAATATTTTTTTTGCTTAATATAAAAATTATTTTTCATATTTATTTTGTACGATAATAAAGATATGAATGAAGATTTTTGTAGAATGAATGAAGATTTTTGTGATAATAAAGATATGAATGAAGATTTTTGTAGAATGAATAAAGATTTTTGTATTAAGTGATGATGATTTAATTGTTGTATTAAGTTTTTTTGTTTGTAATATTATTTTTTTGCGTATTTTTTTTAATGTTGAAAATTGTAAAATAATGAAGATTTTATGTAAAATGACGTTTTTTGTATTACATTATGGAGATTTGATTAATTTACGCTGAATTAAGATTCATTCATTACATGATTAAATATTTAATTTTAGTGAATAAAAATGATGAAGATTGAAGATTCATTCATTACCTGATAATTATTTAATTTTACTTAATAAAGATGATGAAAATTTGATTTAAATGATTTTACTGAATAAAGATGATGATGATTTGATTTAAGATGAATGAATATTCATTCTCATGAATGTTTGATTTTACAGATGAGATTATTGATATAGATCTAACCTAGAATGATGGAGATAAATTTTAACAAAATGAAGATTAATTTATTAAGTGATATATATTTTATTTTATAATGAATATCAATAATATTAATATAAAATAAAAAATGATTTTTTTATCACGTAAAGATTAAATATGCATTTTAAATTTATATTTTTATATCGAAAGTTTATTTTATTAGTTTTTTTATTTAATATTAAGAGTATTTAACTCCATCTATTTAATATATACGAATTCAAGAAAGTTGAATGGAATATTATTTTTAGTTGACAATGAATTAATTCATGCATGGTTTTTTAATGAGCCCTTGTAATTCTCGGACTGCAAAAAAACAATTGGATCATAGTAAACACTTATGGTTTAGCTTTAGTAGAAACATCTTTCAAAAATTGTAAATACCTGAAATATATTTCCAACACTTTATGAGGGCATTCATATTTTTGAAAGATTGTAATAGGAATTTTGTAATTAGGCTAAACAATTAATATTTTTGTAAATAACCATTGTACATATGCTTCTAACGGGTGTATGAGGCGAAATGGCAATCCCTATTACAATATTTATTATAATCAATCCCATGGACGAATCTAATATTCCGTGCTTCAAAAAGACAACTTTTCGAGAATCTCTCCTGTAAGCAAAATTACACACATCAATTAATAAATTAGTCTGGATTAGAAAGCTTCGTCAAATGCATTAAGATAAAAGAGAAATAGAGATTTGTAGATACATATTTAATCAGCACATACCTAGGGATCCTTTCCAGATGAAGTACATAACCACATTTATGGCTTCATAAGGATAACTAAAACATAAAAGATATTTAAAGCCTTACATCAGTGAGTAAGTAAGTTCAAGTATTAGTCTGAAGGCATTAGATTATTAACTCGAATTGAGGAAATGAAAAAAATAGACATCAATGCATATCATTTCAACATTACATCACATTAGAAAGCATGGGAGAAAAAAATATAAAACCAAAACTTTCATACCCAAGCTCTGTAATGACATCTTTACATGTCCGAGCATCTGTATTGAAAGAACTGTAGAAAGTCGTCTTACTTTCGGCAGGAGTTGGATCATCATTCGATAGAACATTAGTGGATACAAAAGTGACAACACCTTCAGATGGAATTTCTTCAAGACCATTTCGAGAGAAAAACCACTGGAATACTCTTCTAGTGGTGTCTAATGCTGATAAAATGCAGTGGGCAGACTTGGGAACAACATCGAAACGCAAATTCTATGAATATCCCAATTTCGTAAGAATTACCTTGAATAGGAACGGGAGGTTCGTCCCCCACCTCTCCAGCACCTTGTCACTGAGCACGCTAGGGTTTCGCCCAATCCAATCCTTCAGACTCACCTTATCGGTCGATCCGCCTGCTCTCCACTTTCAATAACAAAAAAAAAAGGTGAAATTACCGGTGTCGCTGGCCGACGAAATCTTACATGCGAAATCGGGGAAACCGGATTTTGATGCAGAGAGTAGTCAATCGAAATTATGAAACTGCACAAAAAATAAATTTGATAAGAGCCTTAGAGAAAGGAAAAAACCTCGATCGAAACCCTTAATCTGAAAGCGAAGATGACGAAGATAGGGCTAGGGATGAAGGTGGAATTGCAGATTTAGAATTAGAAATAGCTCCAAATTGAAATTGAAAAGGCCCAATATAAGAAGATACAAAAAATTTAATTCGCAATTTTAGATGAAAAACCTGTTTGATCAAGTATACGGGAGGAAGGAAGAAGGAGAGGAGCTTGAATTCTGAAAATGAAAAGCCAGTTTAGGAAAATGAGAAGAAGAAACTTAATAATCGGAAGAGTTAATACAGAATTTATGTTTCAATTAATTTTTTTAATTTGATTAAATTAAAAAAATAAGAAATCAATTTCAATCGATTGAAATTGAACATTTCTATTGGCCAATAGATTTTCAATTGAAGGGAAAAAGTTTGGATATAGGGGAAATAGAGCATTCCTATTGGTCAATAGAATTTAATTTAGTTTAGCTGGCAAAATTGACTGTTTTGATTGGCTAATTGAAATTAAGTGATTCGGGATTTATATATTAATAGATGAGCCAGAAATTTTATTTAGGGCAGGCTAAAATATAAAAAAATAAAATATAAAAAAATATTAAAAATCATAAAGTTTTTTTTAATATATCATACATAAAGAAAAGAGAAAATAAAAAAAATATATATTATAAATAAGGAAAATAGATAAAGAAAGGGTGAGAAGGGATCGATCCTTCAAGCCTTGACCTTTGGAAGGTTAAGGAAAAAGCTTAGCCAATTCAGCTAGATATCTAATTAACAAAACATTGCATATATGTATATATATACTTCATCTTTGAAAAATCAAACTTATTAAAATAATTTTTCACCAATCAACAATTTAAAAATAATTTTTAAACAAAATTTAATACAAATCATACTGCATTTTTACATAATGAATTGGTGGGGACGACGAACTTTAATAACGATCTTGGATTCTTGGTGACTTAGGGGATCCGGAAATTGGTGATGATAGAGCATGTACTTTTGTGGTGTTAAAAAAGGGTCATACGGCAGCCCTTCAAATGGGCTATTATGTTTAGTACTGTTGGAATATTAGAGAGTTGAATAAGTCGGAATACTTGAGGACAGTCCGAGACCTTATTCAGTAGCAATCAGTGAGTCTTGTCGTACTTCCGGAGATACACATGTGGCATATAGTTTGGTATTTGGTAATTCATTTTGTTATTTTTATTGTTTTATGTTGTTTCTTGTTGGTTGTTTGATGGGCTAGCATGTTGGATGGTGTAAGGAGGTAAAAATTTTCTTAAATGAGATCCTTGTTCAATTATTCTTTTTTTCATATATGATATTGACTTTTAAGAAAAAAATATGAATTAATAAATTAAACTACTTTTTTTCTTAAAATACTTATTTTTATTATTAACTAAGAATTTTAATTATTATTAATAGTATTTTAATTTTTTTTAATTATTTTGGAATTATGAGAGAAAATGAATAAAGATAGAGAATAAGATTTTGTACAATTTGGATACAAAACACAATTTTGATAAATAATAAGATTGTTATTAATGTTTTAGTTATTTTTAATTATTTTCATTAGTTAAAGTACTACTACTACTACTAATAATAATAATAATATCTCGATCTAAGAAAAATTAATTGTGATGCAATGTTAATTTAATACGTTAATTTATTACTAATTTTATATATTTTATTCCATTGAATCACAATAATTATTGATATAATGTATTCATATTAATAAATTATATTATTATTTTTATTTATTAATATAGATATTAATTTTTAAAAATATTTATACAAAATTCCAATAATTATTTATATAATGAATTTATACCAAAAAATAATTGTTTTTACATTAAAAAAATATAGTATACTACTTTAAGTAATCAGTCTCTCTTTTCAAAAGAACAAACATACATGTTTGTAATTTACAAATAATGACTGAAATAACAAATGAAATGTGTTTATTATTATGACACGTTGAAAATTTAATTTAATTAATTAATACTATAAAACTATTTACGGTAATCTATTTAAAACATTTTTAATATGTCTAAAAATACCCTATTAGTGGTTTAAAAATAATTTTAAACTTTTCAAATTGTATTAAAATAATTTTAAAGTTATTTAAAATAATTTTTTATTATCTTAGTATGTTTTAAAATAATTTATTAGTGGCTTGAAATTCAATGTTTTAAAAATAAATTTTAATTTATTTAAAATATTTTTTTTGAAATATTTTTAAGTGTTATAAAAATAATTTTTAAGTAATACCGTATAAAATAGCTTTAACAGTTTAAAAGTATCTTAAATATTTTTAATTTATTTTAAATACTTTATAAACATTTAAAAGTATATTAAATATAATTTTTAAAATATTTGAAATACATTATAATCATTTTAAAGTGTCTTTAAATAATTTTAAAATACTTTTTTAAATATTCAAAAGTTTCTTAAAAACATTTTTTAAATAATTTAATTTTTTTAAGGGTCTTAAAATTCTTTTAATATATTTTAAATACTCTTTAATCATATCAAAAGTTATTAAAATAATTATTATGTGATACTTTTTTAGAATCACAAGAGTTTGTACAATTTTTTTTATTGCCTCTTAAAAGCTTTAAAAGCTTGCACATTCATAATTAATAGATTTTTTTTATAACTTATCATTTCAATACTCATCTAATTACATTAATATCATTACTTTTTTACCTAACTTTTTCATTATTTAAACAACAATACATAATATACCCCTATTTTTTTTATTATTTAACACATAAAAACTAATATTTATTTTCAATTTACATGAAGATTTCTCTATGCAAACTTTTAAAATACCGAGGAAGTATTAAATACTCTCCTATGTCCTGTAACGGTTTGCAAATTTCCTTTGTAATTAACGGAGGTAGTACATTTTTACTCTCCTTACTATTACTTGATTCTCTTCAGGCACGGGCATTGAAGAGAGTATGTCATATAGCCTGGTAATTGTGTTTGTACTTTTAGCGCTATATATTTTTTTGTTGGTTGGAGAGCTAGTATGTTAGCTCTGCGGTGGGGTTTCATTCCCTATGCGCAGTACTGTATTATACTTTTTATTTTACTATCTGATTGACCTTTACCAAAAAAAAAAAAAATTCAAAATGTCATAAAAGTATTTTTAAATGATTTGATATACATTTTAAACATTTCATAGTGTCCTGAAATAAGTTTTAATTTTTTAAATATTTTACAACTTCTCAAAATAATTTTTAAGTGATTTAAAATATTTTTAAAATTTTTAAAGTGTTTTAAAATAATATTTAAGTTATTTGATATATTTTTATAATATCGTAAATTGTTTTAAAATAATTTTAAATGATTTAAAATATCTTTTATACATTTTAATTTTTTTTAATAATTATTAAATGATTTAAAATATTTTAAAGTGTTTTAAAATAATTTTTAAATTATTGAAAAATATTAATAATGAATCTATGTTAAAATTATTGAAAAATATTAATTATTGAAAAATATTAATAACGAATCTATCAATAAAAATGATGATATACGTTTCATCTAAAAATTCTTTATTTTGAATAATTATATTTAAGAATAAATTTTAAAAAATATTCATAATATATTATTGCATTTATCACCACTTATGCGTGATAGTTTATCTTTACTTTGTCACATATTTTCAAAAATATCAAAATATTTTTGTTGATTATCAATGTTATTTTGAAAACTCACAATAAAATAATACTATAACACATATGTATATTTTAGTAACATTCCTCATATGTATATACGTCCATAAATATAAAGTTTTACATAATATGCCGCCGACATAGAGGAGACCATTTGTCCAAGTATACACGTGATCCGCCAAGTGACAAAAATGAAGAATAAATTTAAAAGAAGTTAAGCTTTGAAAATTTTGAAATATACTCTTAATTATGACAGAATACATGACAAAAAAATACATACTACATGAAACGTAACACATGTCATACCTTCTAGGGTTTGCATTGAACAAGATGTTAATTTTTGACAAATGATTATTCGTATCGACAACCATTAATTTTTGTGATTAGACAGGATACTAAAATGTTCAAATTTAAAATAAAAGAATGTACACTAATTATTTATTTATTAAATTAGACGCATTAAAACATTTTATTAAGCTTATTAAAAAAAAGAATACTTATCTCTTGTAAAGCATTTTCTCATAAAGAAAGAATATGCTCGGTAGATAAATAAATAAATACCTTTTTCAAAAAAACTCTCTAGGTGCCACGTGTGTCACCTCCTCCAAACTCCAAACAAAGGCTGTCCTCTCAGCTATGGCCTCCCCTCTTCTCCAAAATTCCACCTTCTATCAAACACACATAATTAAAATCCAAAATTTTCATGTATAAACAAAGAAGGCCTATTTTTCTATAGCCCCATTTGTTTTTTTTTTTTCATTTTATATATTATTAGTTAGTGACAGATCTGTAAATTTTGGGGGATTTTCTAGGGTTTCCTTGAATTTTTGGGTTTTGAGAAAAAAATTCAGGGCTCTGGTGTTGCGAACTCCTTATTTTTCACAGGTAATTTACCGTATTTTAACTCTTCTTATTTTTTTTTTTTTTTTGCGTTTTCGTTTTGAATCGATTCTATCAGTTTTTTTTTTCATTGAGATCTGTGTGTTTATGTTCTGAATCTTTTCCGGATACTTTTGTAACCCTTGTTCTACAGATAAGTTCATAATAGATGAAAATGGATTTAAAAAAAAGTTTCGATCTTTGTTGTGTGGCAGAAAAATGGGAAAACCCAATTTGTGATATTGATATTTGAACAGAAAAAGCCAAGCAGAATCATCCATGGATATCCCCACACTGACCCCAGGAGCCGCCTCGATCCAAGCCGATGAAAGTCAACGAGTCAAATTCCTGTGCAGCTTCTCCGGAAGCATACTGCCCCGTCCTCAGGACGGTAAACTCCGATACGTGGGCGGCGAGACCCGCATCATCAGCGTCCCCCGAGACATAACCTATGAGGACCTGATGTTAAGAATGCGAGAGCTTTTTGAAAGTGCAACTGTCCTTAAATACCAGCAGCCGGATGAAGATCTCGACGCCTTGGTTTCTGTTGTGAACGATGATGATGTCACCAATATGATGGAGGAGTACGATAAGGTGGGGTCCGGGGACGGCTTCACTAGACTGAGGTTATTTCTATTCACCGGTCCTGAACAAGACGGTTCCTCTTTACATTTCGGTCTGGATGGAGACGAAAGGGAACACGAGAGGAGATATGTCGACGCTTTGAATAGCCTTAACGAGTCTCCTGATTTCAGGAAAAACACGACGGAGTTCGATGACATGCATGGTGCCGAGACATATTTTAATCCGATGAGTCTAGATGGTGGTGGGGTCCACGGGCTGCGGAATAATAATAATAATATTAACAACAACAATAATAATAATAGTAATATGGAGCTGCCGATGGCTCAGATGAACCTGCGACACCTTACGATTCCTCATCTGGGCTCGTCTGGTCAAATGGAAGCTCCGTGGAGTCCTGCTTACTATTCCCCCAGACTCCCTGAATTTCCGACTTCACCCTCATCCTCTCGCTATAGGCCTACTCCTTACGAGCAGCCTCAGTACTCGGATAGCAATGTGGTTTTGATGCCAACGAATAACGACAAGGCAGGTTTCCCAGGTAATGTGCTCCAAGTGCCGCCAAGTGTCTGTGAAAATTGTCGGATTACTTTTCAAAGGAATCAAGTATATGCCGAACCACCACCACCACCAATTCCCCAGTTAGAGCCACTGCCCTCGAATGTAGGTGGCAGTAATGGCTACTTTCAGATCCCTAATAATTCATGCGCTGAGTGTGTTCCGAACCCTAACAACAACCCAAGCCGGGAAGTATTCATTTTGAACTCTGACCCTAATCTTCATCACCCTCAATATTACTGTCGAGACAATCAAAATGACCCTCGGCCAGTCTACTCCGAGTCCCAGTGCCACGACAGGGGATGGGTTTCGCCACATCAGCCTAACCCTTGGGCCGATGGTTATGTTATGGACAACGGTATGAATATCAACGTGTGTGATGGGCATCACCATTACATCCATCATGAGGACCATCAACGATATGGATCGCAGGTTCATCTTCCGTCTTTGGAGGACCGTGGACCTCGTTATGGACACCCTCCTCCTACATACAAGTACGGAGCAGAAAATGCGTACCAGGTTCCTCCTCACGGTCATATCCCTCCGCAGTCGCCGTGGAGAAATGTTCATAATAGCCCGTTCCAGGTGGGCCCACCTCACGAAGAATCTGTATCGTCTCAGCTGGTGAACAGTTCGGTGCTTCCTATGGGGTTTGTCCGGGAGACCAGTCCTATGTTGAGGTCCAGTGTGGAGAATCAAAGCCCTTGGACGCAGCCATCGCAGAAAGTTGTTGGGTTCGATCATGTCCAATCTGTAAAACCTACTCCAAATGCTCAAGCTTTGGAAAATTACCAAAATGATGCTGAAACCAATACTTTGATTAGAGTAAATGGGAGTGACACTGACAAGAATCCTGTTATGGTCATTTCAAATGTTCAAGAGCCTGTTTTTGAAAACGGTGCTGCCGTGAGTGAAACTAATGTTGCTGCTCTTGATGAGGATAAATCAGATGACCGACTGGAATTCTTACCGGAGTTAATCGCGTCCGTGAAAGAGGCAGCTTTGGAGAATTTGAAGGTGGTGAAGGATAAAGTTCAAGAAGACACTGATTCGGGCAGTGCTGAGAATCATAAAGATGGAGTGGTAAGAATGTCAAAGTCTACGAGTTTTTTTTTGTTTTTATTCATTCCTTTTGAAAAAAAAACATATGTTGTTCTATAGGATGACAATGTAGAGTTGGAGATAGAAGATGATACGTGTAAGGTGGATCAATCGAAGATAGAGCGGACAAAAGCTGAGGAAGAAGCTATTGATAGAGGATTGCAGGTTCTCATATTTTTTCTGTGTTTTCGTTTATATGTAACATAACAATTCTCAGCAAGAATTTTTATATGTATACCGATATATATATGTATATATTTATATTTATACAGTATTTATATTTACTTATCTATTTCTCTGCAGACCATAAGAAATGAAGATCTGGAGGAGATTCGGGAGTTGGGTTCCGGGACATATGGTTCTGTTTATCATGGAAAGTGGAAGGGATCAGATGTAGCGATAAAGAGAATAAAAGCCAGCTGCTTTGCTGGAAGACCATCTGAAAGGGAACGTTTGGTATTTTTCTATTCCCCGCTTAAAAAAATCAAGTCTTTAAATGTCTACTCACTAGAACTTCCACAGAGTAAGCTACTGTGCGGTGCATATCTTTTTTCCGTGAGATTAAAATATTCAATAGAGTTAGGAGATTATGAATGCATTCAGGTAAGTACACATCATTTAATTCAAATGCATAGAGCAAAACAGATAAGAACTTAGAGGTGTCCAAAACCGAACCGGAACTTAGAGTTATTGATGGAGTATATATTTTAGTTAAAATATTAAGCTCCTCAGTACAATCTCCTGCTTAGAATTGCTAAATTACTGTTTCTAGCTACTAGCTAGTCTCGGTTTCTTTCTCTTTGGTCTTTTTTTTTCCTGGTTCTCCTGCTATACAATGTATTGGGGACCAATTTGTGGTGCTCTGATATTTATGACCCTGATCTGAAAACCCGATAGCTATGGAAATGGATGGATTTTGCCACAATTTCAATAAAATTGAGTTGCTAGTTTGAGTATAGATAGATGATATAATTATTTTTAAACATTTGAGAGCTACTATTAGTGTTTGTTGATTTCGGATTGATCTACAATTTACATTTTACGATCATTATTATGTCTTAAAATGATCATGGTCAATTATTGCCAGCCAAATATTTATGTGGATGGATCACGTGGTGTATATTTGTGTGTAACTAACGCATTATGTAGTTAACATCGATGATTATACATTGACACATATTAAAATGAAAAGTAAAAAATGAACATAGTTAATTCGATAAGAAACACAGTCATCTTCTTTTCAATTAATTTTCTTGACTTATAATTGTCCCTATATAGATTTCGTAATGTATTTAATAGCATAGGAAGGCTTGACAGCTCACTTAGTTTAGGAATGTTTTGAGACTAGTTTGTTTGTAATTGTATATGCAATATTTTTTTTGAGTTCATGTAATCCCATATTAAATGAAAATGCACTGTTTGAAATTCTATATTATTATTCTTTTATGAACAGATTGCCGATTTCTGGAAGGAAGCTCTTATTCTAAGTTCCTTGCACCATCCAAATGTTGTCTCTTTTTATGGGGTAGTTCGAGATGGCCCCGATGGATCCTTAGCAACAGTGACGGAATTCATGGTCAATGGATCTTTGAAACAGTTTCTGCAGAAGAAGGACCGGTATTTCTTTTTGATTTTAATAAAGGGCACACAATCTTCTGTGTCACTGGCCCACATATTTATTACTTGTTTTGTGGCTTCTGTTTACTATATTTTTGAGCAGAACAATTGATAGACGTAAGAGACTCATAATAGCTATGGATACTGCATTTGGTATGGAGTATTTGCATGGGAAGAATATTGTTCATTTTGATCTGAAATGTGAAAATCTGCTGGTAAATATGAGGGACCCACATCGCCCAGTGTGCAAGGTTAGCCAATTTGCTGACCCATTTTTTTCTTTCTTTCTTTTAGTTTCTTTTTGAACTTCATGTACTATGTTCAGCATTTTGTTGCAATATAAGCTTTTCTATACAATTTTTGGAAAAATTCTTGTGTTCCCTCCGTCCCTTACTCCCTTGAAGTTAGGACACTTTCCTTTTTCTTTATCCTATAAGTTGGGAGTAGAAAATTAACCTTTTTCGCCCATGTTCGGTTCTAGGAAAGAAAACCATTATTTTGTTTAAGAGTGTTTCTCTTCTTCCTATTGAAACCCATTAAAGAGTACTCGACTGCTTACTCGTAGATGTCTACTTTAACACCAGGAATGGTTATCTCAATGAAATTTACTGACTATGAATCTATGATTAATGCCGAGTCTTTCGAACTCAAACCAATTGAGTTAATATCAACTGAAGGAGGCGGAATGGGTGCACTTTTTCACTCTTGATTCTGTCTTTCCATATAATTACCATATACTTTCAAAAATCTGAAAATTGCAAGGATATGTTTGTCATACAAAATGATTTTTTTTAACCTCATTGCTGAGTGAATATTAATCTTGGTGGGTAGACCATGCAAAAACTTAATGATACTTGCTAGGCAGCTAGTATTACTAATTGATTAGAGTTAGCAGTAACTTGTATATGAATTTTTTTATCAATGGGCCATTGTTATTACCATTAGGTCATTTAAAAAAAAATTATTGCAAAATTAATGTTTCAACTATACTAACTACCATTTACTTAATATTGGTGAAAATAGAAGTTGCCTATCTTTTTAGGACGGAGGACTATAAGTTTTGAAGGTTGAGTTTTGCCAGCACTGAAAAAAGCGTTCTCAACATTTAATAGAGGTTTTACAATTACCAGCTTATGGTGGATGGGGTGCTTCTGATTTTGTAAAAAATGGTTTTGATATTTTTGTACGAGTTCCAAGTTGACACTCTCTTTTTAGATACACATGTTAGTCAGATTTGGGTAATTTTTGTCTTTCTAACCAAAGCTCATCTTTAATCCCTTTTTGTCAGCCCCCCATCCTTTCTATACGTGAACAATGAACATTACAAAGTGTTGATTCTCAATGATTTTTACCTTATTCTGTAGTAAATCACTTCTAAAAGGAGAAGGCTACTTGGATGTATTGTTGTTTGTTGACTTTGTTCTTTGAGTAGATGTTCATTTACGAGTGCGATTTATTTTTTCGTGTTTTACATTTCTTAGATAGGTGATCTGGGTCTGTCGAAGGTAAAACAACACACATTAGTGTCAGGAGGTGTTCGTGGGACATTACCTTGGATGGCGCCTGAACTCCTCAGTGGCAAGAGCAACATGGTCACAGAAAAGGTCATAACTGTCATCTCTTTCTAATTCTAATTCTATATATATATATATATATATATATGTATACACATACACATTCACACATCACACACAAACACAGTCAACGGGATGCTCATTTTTTTGGTGTGACAGATTGATGTTTATTCATTTGGGATATGCATGTGGGAACTGCTTACGGGCGATGAGCCTTATACAGATATGCACTGTGCTAACATAATTGGTATGTATAATTAGTTGAGCACTTTCAATTATTTTTTTACAACGTTTTTGCTTCATATGATTCTGATGCTCATATAAATAATACCATTTGAGACGACTTTTTGGATTGAATAAACATTTAAACCCTACTATCATTTGTAGGCGGGATTGTGAACAACACATTGCGCCCACAAATCCCGACATGGTGCGACCCTGAATGGAAGGCAATGATGGAAGGTTGCTGGGCCTCCGAACCAGCTCAGAGGCCCTCATTCTCGGAAATTGCTCAAAAGTTGAGGAATATGGCCGCGGCAATGAATCTGAAATAATTCCTTTTTTCCTTTTTAACGGCCGAGTAGTGTTTTTCACCTGTGTAAAGACTACTAGACCGTAAAGAGACGCACATATATACACTATTATGATTATTACCTTCACCCATGAACTCTAATAATATTACTTTTTCTGTTTCATGGAGTACACTATTTTATACCTTTTGACATGCAAGTACTAGGGCACTACTACTACTACTTGTGGGGACCGAGAGTTTGCATTGATGCTGTAAGTTGTGTTGAATTTACAATTTTGGTTTCGTTTATTTTTAAATTTTAGGGCTACTTATAATAGCATTATCATTCAGAAGTACACTTTAACTTGATAGGCAATTTGCTAAATGTTTTTGTTTTTAAACATAAAACCTCGAGGGTAGTTTTGTAATTAACTTCAAAATTGACGGTTGTACTATGTTGAATTGTGCAGGATGGGCTACGTGTCAAGTTATTGGAGTGGATGCTTTCTTCTCCGATCTCTGCATTGGTCAATTCAGTTACAACCCTGAGGACTGTACATACATAATCAATATAGTGTAGGCGTGTTCTTTTGTGGTTAAACATTTTCTATCTTGGATGTCTGGATATCATACAATCACTTGGTAATTTTATCTGAAACACTAACCTTCACTAAATTTTGGGATGTAGAAGGTATGTGTTGGCATGGCGAGGGATAGTGAATATGTTGGATAATGGACGTGGTAAGATTCGGTTAGGTCATTAGTGGACGTAAAATTTACATTCCTACTTTTGCATTACCTTGCTCTGACATGAGATTTTTTATTACATTTTCTTGACGTAAAAAAACTCGGAATTTTCAGCTAGTGAGGAGTTTCTTTTTGCTACATCTTTACTTGAATTGTGAGAGTTTTTAACCTAAATATTCGGTGTCTTTGTTTGGTTTTTGAATCTTTCTAAATTGTGTTATGAAATTTTTTGTTTGTATCTTTTTCTCTTCCAAAGAAATATGTAGTATTAGTTTCATCCTTCTATAGACTGTTCAGAATGAATGGTACTTTTTTCAAAGGTCACCTCTCAATGCCCTGCAAGTTTGTAACATCTTTTGAGCTTTTATGGCTTGAATTTGACTGAACCGGATTGAATTGGTCTGAAAAGTATTTATTTTATTTATTTTGGAGTACTTTTTTGTATTACTATTAAAGTTCTTCAATTTTGGGGATAGGATTAAACAAAAATATATTTCATGTGTGAAGTGAGTTTATGTAATTTAAAATATTTAATATTTTTTTTATAAAATGACTAAAAGAAGTATTTTACATCTCATAGAATCATGCCCAAGAATATAAATATATAATTTAAGAAAAATGTTAATTTTTGGTTTTTAGTCAAAAATAAAATTTTAAGTGTTATGAATATTATTAATTATTGAATGACTAGTTTACCCTTTATTGGTGAACAAGACAGAAACCCTACTTTGTATCTTATATAAAGTGGTCTCCCCATTGATATGAACAATTCATAACAATTTTATTCTCTCTCCATATTCTCTCTTACTCCTCTATATTATTCTCTCTCAATCCTCTATATTATTTTCTCTCAATTCTCTTGAGTTTATAACACGTTATCAGCACGAAACTCAACCGCGTTCTTCATCGAAGTTCTACTCATCCAAGATCCGAACTCCAAAGCAAGAATTTATATGTTTATTTATATTCATTAATAATTATAAATATATCTACTTCTCCTCCCTTCTTCTTAATATCATATGTTCCCGAAGAACATTATAATCTGATATTCCTGAAGTAATATCATATATTCCCGAAGAACATTATAATCTGATATTCATGAGTAATATTCAATTAATTATGTCTAAGTTCCTGAAGAACATTATAATATGATATTCTTGAAATAATATCAAATTAATTATGATTGAATTCCTGAAGAACAATATGATATTCTTGAAGTAATATCAAATTAGTTATGCCTAGTAAATCAATTAAAATTTTAATGTTCCTGAAGAACATTGTGATATGATATTCCGAAGAAATATCAAAACTAAATGTTCCTGAAGAACATGATATGATATTCTTGAAGAATTATATCAAAATTAAATTTTAAATGTTCTTGGAGAAAATCATGATATGATATTTCCGGAGAAATATCAAATCAAATTGTTCATGTGTAGCAATTAAACTTTAAATATTTCAAAATCGATATTGATATTCATAAGAAATAATATTCTTGAAATAATATATTTTTATTGATTGCTCCCGAAGAAGCAAAGTTCAAACATTAAATATTTTTGAATAAAGTTATATGATGATACTCGTAGAGAAACGCCAAATTTAATTGTTCTCGTCATATGAATTATCCCTGAAGGATATTTCTGGAAAATTGAGAACAAATGTATTTTATTATGTGAGTACTTGTGGAATATCGAAAAAGTCGATTCCAATTCTGATAAAATTATATATTGAGATTTATTTTGTTCTCCAAAAAGGTTTGGGTGAAACAATCAAAGAAGAAAACACGAAATCCCTGTCGTGAATAAAGTTTGAACGACACAAGTATTTTGATCCCCGAAGGATCATTGGTAAAGATATTGTATCCCTGAAGAATGATTCATAAAGATACTGTATCCCCGAAGGATCATTGATAAATATACCGTTATACAAATTATGACATATTAAGAGTGAACTCCGGAAGAGCTTTACTATTATCCCCACGAGTACTACAAATGTACTTAAAATGAAAATGATGCATATCATGATTATTATTAAGTGCGTGAAAATTGTTATTTCCAATCTGCGAATTAATATGCAACTTATATTCATATCACTTCTAAAGTGTATGAAAGAGCATAATATCTCGAGCCTTCGATCCAGAAGATCGGTTCATAGCAATTACGCTGATTTGCATATTAAAAGGAAGATCATTTTCCGGCATTAGGGGGAGATAAGAATATAATAGATTTAAATGCCGAGAAATTTCATTGAATGAAAACGATCTTCAATTGTAGATCCACGTATCAATCAATTGAACCAGAAGTTCATGAAAATAAGTGACTTGCAATATTCAGCAAGTAATCTGCCAAATTAATGAAGGTGTGACAAAATCACATATATTTGTGATAAATGAACTATAAGAGTTCAAATACCAAAGAGATCAACTCAAATGTTGATTCTAATATACGCCTGAAGCGTAGTAGATCGATCTTAAGATATAAAATAAATTCACGGAAAAACAAAGAAATTAAGTCACCCTCAAAATCTCCTGAAGAGAGTTAGATGAAAATCCCATTGAAAAAGCATGTGCACGTGATAATAGAAAATCGTGGGATTGCGGAACAACCAAATTAAATATTTTGGGAAATGATGAAAGATTTGGTTGATAGAATGAATTGTCATCAACATGGAAAAAGTCGTCAACGACATATTTGCCTCAAAAGTTGCTCAAAAAATTTTGGATCCAAAACTTAAATCAATAATAGTGTGCCGACAGCACTCAATGAAATAGAAATGAGTAATTGAGGCTGAGCATGACTCGCTAAATAATTATATATTTTGACTCTATAGTACACACCTCAAAATATTATCCCAGAAGGATATACATGGGTGTTCGTAAGGAAAACGAATAATGATGTGGTGAGATATAAAAGCGAGAGTAGTTGCTCAAGAGTTTTTCGCAGAAGCTCGATATTTTAAAGGATGACATTAAGTTCTGTTACCTAATATTTATGGCAGCAACAACGATAAATATATGCATCGAATGATACATACATGAAAATCCTGGATGAATTTTAAGATTTCTAAAATGAAAGGAAATGAAAATCAGAACATGTACAATATCATATTACATATGGACAAAAATGATATTGAATATAAGGTCCCGAAGACCAGTGATTGGTCCCGAAGACCAGTGATTGCACTCTTTTTCCCTCTACTAAGTTTTTGCCCACGGGGTTTTCTTAGTTAAAGGTTTTTAACGAGACAATCACCACAATATAAATGTGAATGTCATGTACTCTTTTCCTCGAGTATTTTTTCTTACAGGGTTTTATAACGAGGTTTTTAACGAGACATGTACATCACTCGATAATAATGAGGACATCAGAATGTTCCATATGAGTTTATTTTTGAGATAAAGTGAGATATTGAACCTGAAGTTCAAATGATTGTGAATTGAAGTTCACATTATTGTTCATTTGTCAAGAAATGTATATTGAACACTAGACGCATCTAATATACTCCAGAAGAGTTACCGGCCGGTTATAGCAATTGCGAATGCTCTAGTCAATATAGATGTCTGGTAAAGGCATGTCCCAAAAGAACGAAAAATATACAACAATACAAATGAATGTGAAACTCGACAATTCGAAGGTTGTGTCCTGAAGACCAAAAATTTATATTTGAATAACTAAGTTTTTCCTATATGGTTTTATTAGTTACAGGTTTTAATGAGACTGGTTGATGACAAAGTCAAAGATCTTCGGTGATTACAATCAGGGGGAGCAAGTTGTACTCTTTTTCCTTCGTCGAGGTTTTATCCCACTGGGTTTTCCTGGCAAGGTTTTAACGAGGCAGCAATCCTGTAAATAGTCATTCAAGGGGGAGTGTTATGAATATTATTAATTAGTGAATGACTAATTTACCCTTTCTTGGTGAACAAGACAGAAACCCTACTTTGTATCCTATATAAAGGGGTCTCCCCATATCAATGAATGAACAATTAATAACAATTCTATTCTCTCTCCATATTCTCTCTTACTCCTCTATATTATTCTCTCTCAATTCTCTTGAGTTTATAACATTAAGTTAATAAATAGAATAATTGTAAATAAAAATTAAAAAATTAAGTGTAAAATGGAGAAATAGATTGTATTTTAAAATAAAGAGTAATTTTTTTTTAAAAGTCCATAATTGATTGAAAAAAAATATGTGTAATGGAGTATAGTTTAATGAGAACTTTTAATAAAAATGAAAAGTTATCAGTAATATAGTTCGGAGTTTCGAAATACGAAGGAAATACGATTAAAGTAAATAAATTAAGTAGATTAAGTAGAGCGTGTGTAGGCTCATTATTTATATTAATTCATTATTTGTATATTTTAATAATAATTAATAAATTTATTGTGACATTTTTTTATTAATTTCAACCTACAATCCAAAGAGTCTAGAAATTTTTTTGTAAGCTCATTTGAAACCAGGTCCATTTCAAGTAATTCAAAACCCTGCTTTTATTTTTACTAAACAAAAAATTCATTTTTTTCTCTTTTCATTTCACGTCGTCATCTCTTATTTTCCAGTTATGTTTTTTTCCAGTTTATTTCTCTCTAGAACTCGAATTTGGTCAGAGCGGCGGCCATGATCGAACTAAGAATGAACCGAACTCCGATTCGGTATGGTCGTACTCAATCGGAGTTCGGATGCAATCTTACCGAACTATGTGATTATGAGTTAGACATTTGCATGAGTCACTCGTAATTTAAAATTTGACTTTCTTCCACAAATATTAAGCAGTTATCATAAGTTTACTAGTATGTTATTTTGAATTTAATTTTACCTCCATTCAATTTATTTTAAAATCTTAATATAAAAAAAATGAAGAATAATTAATTAAAAAAAATTAACTCTCACTCTATATTATGCTTCATATTTTTTAACATGTGTTATAAAGATTATTTTTATTATTATAAAAAAAAATATTCAATTCAAACAAATTGTGTCCGGAAGAACACTCATAGTCCTATTGAAGTTCAGATGAAAAAAATATTAAATTTGAAAATAGAATGTGGAATAGCAAGTCATGAAAATCATACGTCACCCAGGTAAATTATGGGCTTTGGGTAAAATATTGGGCTCGACATAGTAGCCACCACACCGTTCACGCCCTATGTGACAGGCTCAACCACCACATTGTTCAAGTCACGTGTGACAAGCTCAACCGAGAAAGCACACTGGGCAAACACTGTCACTAGGCAAGCCACCACACACCACACTGGGCAAGCCACCACACTGTTCAAACTCTGTGTGACAGGCTCACCCGAAAAAGTGTTACCATGAGCTCTGGGTAAACTCTCGAGCTGAACATAGCAATCACCACACACCACACTGGAAAAGTCACCACACTGTTCAAGCCCTGTGTGACATGCTCAATCGAGAATTGTCACACAAAGCAAACCAGTGTTGGTTTTTTCTATGCCACCCTAAGAATAGTACCCACACACTCAAATATGTGGTGGGTGGTCAATGAAAAAAATTCAACAATTCAACACATACCTTAAGAGTAGTACCCACACACTCAAATATGTGGTGTGTAGTCACTGAAAAAAATTCAACAATTCAACACATTGATAGGCGCAACCGAAAAAATGTCAACAATTCAACACATTGATAGGCGCAACCGAAAAAGTGTTGCTAGGGTAGTGTTGGAAGAGGGTTTAGTGGTTTACCAAGTCAGCTACTTTTATGGGTTAAAAAAAACGGAGTATATTTTGAATATACTTGTTTTGTAATATTTTCCCTTAAATCTCTTTATCCTAAAGCTGCACACGAGTATTGTGACATTTTTTTATTAATTTCAACTTACAATCCAATCCAAGAGTCTAGAAATTTCTTTGTAAGCCAATTTAAAACCAGGTCAATTTCAAGTAATTCAAAACCTTACTTTTACTTTTACTAAACAAAAAAAATCATTTTTTCTCTTTTCATTTCACGTCGTCACCTCTTATTTTTCAGGTATGTTTTTTTCCAGTTCATCTCTCTCTAGAACTCGAATTCGGTCAGAGGGGCGGCCACGACCGAATTAAGAATGAACCGAACTCCGATTCAGTATGATCATACTCAATCGGAGTTCAGATGCCATCTTACCAAACTCTGTGACTATGAGTTAGGCACTTGCATGAGTCCGTCGTAATTTAAAATTTGACTTTTTTCACAAATGAAATAAATTAAAATTAATTTAGCATCACACAAATATTAAGCAGTTATCATAAGTTTACTAAGTATGTTATTTTGAATTTAATTTTAGCTCCATTCAATTTATTTCAAAATCTTAATATAAAACAAATTAAGAATAATTAAAAACCAATTAACTCTCACCCTATTATATTTCATATTTTTTAAAATGTGTTAAAAAAATTATTTTTATTATTATAAAAAAATATATATTAATTCAAACAAATTGTGTTCAGAAGAGCACTTATAGTCTTAATGAAGTTCAAGATGAAAAAAAAAATTAAATTTGAGAATAGAATGTGGAATAGCAAGTCATGGAAATCATACTACGTCACCCAGGTAAATTATGGGCTTTGGGTAAACTCTCGAGCTCGACATAGTTAGCCACCACACACCACAATGAATAAGCCACCACACTGTTCAAGCCCTATGTGACAGGCTCAACCACCGCACTGTTCAAGTCACGTATGACAAGCTCAACCGAGAAAGCACACTGGGCAAACCCTGTCACTAGGCAATCCACCACACACCACACTGTTCAAGTTCTGTGTGACAGGCACAACCGAAAAAATGTTGCCATGAGCTCTGTATAAACTCTCGAGCTGAACACAGCAATCACCACACACCACACTGTTCAAGCCCTGTGTGACATGCTCAATCGAAAAAGTGTTGCTAGAGTGTTGAGTGACGTTTTCTACTCATATCCCTCGTCTTGTAAATTAGAACCAACTACGCATAATACAGTAGAGAATCCAAAATCAAACAATTAAAATTGTGTAAAATGAAGTAGAAATAGAATCAAGGAAATGATATATGGGACTAACTATCTACATATCTACCCTTGGTGTGAAAGACATGACACTATATCTGTCAAGGACTTGAAATCCTCCGTCGAGCTTCCATTATCCGCAACTGCCATACACGCGCATTCTTTAAGCTTTCCGATATTCTCCCTCATCGTCCTCCCTTCTTCTCTCGACAGAACCAGATCCAGAGCCTCCCCCATGCCCTTTTTCGTAAAACCACCACCCACCCCCACCCCGATCTTCCACACATCCTCCACCCTCCGCCTGTTAATCATCTGATCCCCAAAAAACGGGCGGCAGATCATCGGCACCCCTCCGACCATGCTCTCCATCACCGAGTTCCACCCGCAGTGCGTAACGAAAACCCCAATCGAGGAATGCCCTAATATCTGCTGCTGTGGGGCCCACGCCACCACCTTCCCCACCGAGCTCGTTCTCTCGAAAAACGGCTCTAATAACTGCCTCTTCGATTCGTCCCTGAAAGACCAGATGTAAGGGACTCGTTTCTCCTCCAGGGCCTCCGCCAGGGCTAGGAGCTCCGGCGGAGGTGGGGTCAGCATCGTGCCGAAGCTGATGTAGGCCACGGAGGCGGAGGAGAAGTTGCTGCTCAGCCAGGCGAGGCAGTCGTCGGCCGGAATTGATGGCGGTTGGGGAGGAGGAGGGCCGACGTTGAGAGTTTTCTTCAGCTTGGACTTTAGATCGGTTTCGATGGCGGGGTCCACTCCGGCGAAGGAGTTGAGCACCACTGCGGCGGCGCGGGGGAGGGCGAGGGACATGCTGTGGAGGAGGCGGGCGAAAGGGGAGTCGGAATTGAGGACTTCAGGTGGTAAGTCGGCGGCGTGGATTGCGGATAGCCCCGGAAGGAAGTCCAGTGTCAGATCCTGGTTCTCTGCTGCTGTAATTTATGTCAATTTTAATTCAAATGAAATTGAAATTGAAATTAAACCCAAATTTCACTCACAATTTTGCCCTAATTTCTGGCGAATTGCATCGGTGTACAAATGAAGCGAAACCGGCGCCGGCGCCGCCGTCCAGAACGCGACCCAAGGGATCCCCAATTCCTCCGCCATGTCCACCGAGAACCAGAGGAACGCATCCGTCAAGAGACAGGTCGCCTCCGATCCGGTTTCCGCCACCACCTCCTCCAATCGCCTCCTGAAATTCCCCGGCGTCGCTCCGACGAACAGATCGATCCTCTCCAGGGGGTTGCCGGAGAAGACGTGCCCCTCCGGCGCGCCGTCGACGACGTCGTAGGCCTTCACGTTTCCGTCGCTCCGCAGATTCGCGCTCGGCAGAATCTTCCGGTTGGAATCCGCCGTGCAGAAGAAGGAGAAATTCACGCCCGGCGCGGCGGCGGCGAGTCGCTGCACGAGGTGGAGGAGCGGCGTCGGGTGCGAGCCGAAGGGGAATGCGAATGCTACCACGTGCGGCTTTTTTGCGTCGGTGGACATATTTTTCTTATTAGTATAATATAATTTCACGGAACCGTTTTTTCTCTTGATATTTATAGATATGGGAAACGGCAATGACGGAATCAGTTAGGAATTTTTGATACCGTTGCAACGGAAACTGTAAACTTCAGTGGCTCACATTTCACACTATGGCCAGAGTTAAAACTTAATGACATCTGATTCGTCGGATAAAAAACTCGAGTGAAATTCACGAAACTCGATCGGAGCACTGTTGACAAAATCATTATTGTCTATTTATAATCGGAATCTGGAATTCTACAAAATTTTATTAATAATATTAGTATTATAATATAATTTAAGCGAAGTGCGGGTGGACGGAGTGCACGATTATGTAAAAGTGACAACGGATAATTGTTTGGTTAAGTGTTTATTTTGTTAACTTATTGTAGCATGAATTATATGTTAATTTTGTGGTTAGCGTTCAGAAATTGCATACATAACACTTAAAGAAATTAATTTATAAAAAATGTAACTTTTTTAAAAAGGTACAACCCTTTCCAAATGTTGTTTTTCACTTTTTAAATGGGTGTTTCAACACGTATAAAGTGTTGAAACTCACATTTTAAGAATCACGAATTTGAAGTTTTGTGTTAACAAAACAAACAAATAAACAGTTTATAATATACTTGAATTTACACCAAAAATTCAAGTGCGATATTATTTTATCCTCGAAGGGATTTCATGTACTTTGGTTTTATAGGGTTGAAATAATCTTTAAAAGCATAGTGAAATGATTCAATATTTTATCCAAACTTCCTTATTCACAAACAACCCAGAAAACAACAAACACAAGATGAACAAAATACAGTTACATACAGTAGTTGGATTTTACCAAATGTTGTACATACATATCACAGTTTTACTGTAAGAAACCATTACCGTTTCATCTAAAAGCGCGAATATATTATGTAACTCGAATATATCACAGTTTTTAGTCGAATATATTCTTCAATACTTACAATATTTCCATCCTTCAATATGGACTTTCACCGACATAATTCCCGGGAGGATAGTAATTACAAGTGATGAACACATCCCCGCTCTCACAAACCACCTGATCCTCCGCGTCGCCTTCCACACAATCTGAGTGTAGTGCCCACACATCTGACCGTCGGCACAGCTGTTGCTACTATAATCGATCGTAGTATTTCTCCTCATCCGCCCAAGTAGTGGGTGGGTGGGTGTAATAAGAATGCTAAAATAAATGCATGAAAAAGGGAATTATTGTTTATTCAAGAACAGATCATTTCATTCAATGATTCTCGTCGTACATAGCGGCGTAATCGATGTGCTATTTATAGCAACGTCAAACCCTAAACAGAAACCCTAGTAAGAATTAAATAAATACAATAAATCTATTCTGCAAGACCACGTGAGAAGCAGCACGTCTTTGAGGGCAAAAAGGAGAAAACACATGTTTAATAAAACGATGCGTTTTGGGACCAAAATAGGGCAGGATATTGGGGCTGAAATTAGGTCATTCAAATTGGGGAAAAATCCCAATTTCAGGTGGGTTTATTACCCCCCCGCAATCCGAACTGCAGGGTTGAAGAAATGTTGAGCTTGTTCTTCAATCTGAGGAAGGATTGGTGAGAGAGCGCCTTAGTGAAGATATCGGCGGCTTGGTCGATGGCTGGAACATGTTGAATGAGAATCTGATTCGATTGAACTTTTTCCCGAATAAAATGCAGGTCGATCTCTATGTGTTTTGTTCGAGCTTGAACAATAGCATGATGAGACATGTGGATTGCACTTGTATTATCGACCCATAACAGCGGAGGAGAAGAACACGGGAGCATAAGTTCTCGAAGTAGAGATTGAAGCCAAGTGATCTCCACAATGGCATGGGCAATGCTACGGTATTCTGATTCTGCACTAGAACGGGACACTGTTTGTTGTTTCTTGGAGCTCCAACTAAGAAGATTAGGGCCGAGGAAAATGCAAAAACCAGAAGTGGACTTGCGGTCATCATGGTCAGATGCCCAATCAGCATCAGAAAAAGCGTTTAATCTGAGAGAAGGGGATTTGGTAAAATGAAGACCATGTGTTGTAGTTCCAGAGATATACCTGAGGAGTCTCTTGACAGCTCTGAAGTGAATATCAGTTGGGGCCTGCATAAATTGACTCAACTTGTTGACTGCAAATTGTATATCAGGTCGAGTGAAGGTAAGGTATTGAAGGCCTCCAATCAGTTGCCTATATATGGTGGGTTCAGTCATTAAAGTTCCTTCATGCTTTGAAAAAGTATGGGAACTGACCATGGGGGTAGGTGTGGATTTTGCATTGGAGAGTCCTGCTCTAGCTAGTAATTCCTGGGAATATTTAGATTGTGTGAGAAGAATACCATCAGAGAGATAATGGACTTCTATTCCAAGGAAATAATGAAGTGGGCCAAGGTCTTTCAGAGAGAAAGTAAGAGAGAGTTTATGGATGGTGTCATTGATGACAGAAATGGAACTTCCAGTGAGTATAATATCATCTACATAAACCAATAAGAAAATGCAGCCTTGAGAATTGGATTTTATATAGAGACTTGAATCTGCTTTTGAGCAGGTGAAACCAAGATGGCAGAGGGTGGTTTTGAGGGTATCAAACCAGGCTTTGGAAGCCTGTTTGAGTCCATAGATGGCCTTGTTCAATTTACAGACATAATTGGGATTAGAGGGACTCTCAAAGCCTGGGGGTTGTGTCATATATATAGGTGTTTTGCTGTCAAGAGATCCATGTAAGAAGGCATTGTCAATATCTATTTGTCTGAGAGGCCATCCCCTGGAGAGAGCTATGGAAATGATGAGTCTGATGGTTGTTGGTTTAACAACTGGACTGAAAACCTCATGATAGTCTATACCAGCAAGTTGACTGAACCCTTTTGCCACTAGCCTGGCTTTGTGTTTTAAAATGCTGCCATCAGAATTTCTTTTGAGTTTAAACACCCATTTGGATCCAATAAGGTGTTGATGAGGATTGGGAGGTACAAGGTCCCATGTGTGATTGGATTGTAGGGCCTTGAATTCTGATTGCATAGCAGAATACCAAGGTTGATGCAGCATAGCAGTCTTGTAATTTTTGGGTTCAGTGTTGTCTGGTGAAGTATCAGAGGAAGACTGAGTGGAGAGAAGAGCTGAAAGGTAAGATTTTGGTTTAAATATGCCATCCTTGGCTCTTGTGACCATGGGATGATCATTGTTAACTGTGGGTTGAACAGGAACATTGTGTTCAGTGTGTATGGGACTGGGTGCATTTTCTGGAGATGGAGGCCTATTGGTTTCAGGAGGTGTGGGTGGTGTTGAATGATTGGAAGTAGAAATGGATTCACTGGAAGGTTGAGATTGAGAATCAGTAGATAATGAAGGGCTGACATTATCATCTGCATTTATAGAAAAATCTGGATGCAAAGAATGAGAAAAAGGACATGGGGAAGAAACTGATATATCTGAAGGTGTTGTGGTTTTAGATGGTAAAATAGCTGGAAAAACATGTTCATTAAATATGACATGTCTGTTGAAAATGGTTTTACCATCAGGGAGAAGGAGTTTATAACCCTTGTATTGGTTGCTGTAACCAAGAAAGATACATGGTGTGGATCTGAAATCCAATTTGTTGGAATTGTAAGGCCTCATGAGAGGATAAGCTTCACATCCAAAAGCTCTCAAGTAAGAATAATCAGGTTGTTTGCCAAACAACAGCTGATATGGAGTAGTAAAGTGTATAGGACTTTGAGGAATCCTGTTGAGCAAATGAACAGAGGTAGAAAATGCATCTTCCCAATACACTTTGCTAAGACCAGAATGAGATAGAAGAGTGAGCCCAGACTCTACAATATGTCTGTGTTTTCTTTCAATAGATCCATTCTGTTCAGGTGTGTATGGACATGAGATCTGATGTTGAATACCACATTCATCAAGAAGCTTCTTTATGGGAAAATATTCAGACCCTCCATCACTCTGCAACACCTTAATCTTTCTGTTAAACTGATTCTCAACCAAGGATTTAAAATGAACAAATGCATGTTGAGTATCAGATTTAGATTTTAGGAAGTATATCCACACATATCTGCTGTAATCATCCAAAAAGGATAGATAATAGTTACTGCCATTAATTGAGGTTATAGGGGCAGGGCCCCAAAGATCAGTGTGGATAAGGTTTAAAGGTGTTTTAGATTGTGAGCTACTAACTGGAAATGGTAGCTTATGAGATTTGGCCTGTTGACAATTTGAACAAAAATCAAAAACATCTTTATTTACATAGGAGATTTTACAAGAGTTTAAAGCTCTCTTAGTGTTAATCAAAGATGGATGGCCTAATCTCCTATGCCAAAGTTCAAGAGTCACAGGTGACTTAACAGCAGAAACAAAAGAACTACAACTACTAGGCTGCAAAACAGTTGGCAAAACAGTAGTGTTGAATGACTTGGGCTGAATGGAAGCTTGTGTTTGTGGGACCTTGACAAGTTGAAATGTGTAAAGACCATGGCTAAGTGTTCCTTCCAGAAGGACCTCCCCTGTGGCTTGATCCTTAACAACACAAAAATTAGGGTGAAATTCAAAGAAAACCTTATTGTCCTTAGCAAATTGACTGACACTAAGTAAATTCTTTGTAATTTCAGGAACATGGAGAAGGTTTTTAAGATGAAAGGTGGGTGAATGATCATTGTTTTTATGATTAATGGCAGTAACTATACTCTTACCAGTGTGATTAATATCAAGGCCAACACCATTACCAACTGTCAACTTGTTGCTTCCACCATACTCAGAACCAATACTCATATTAGACATGTCATTAGTGACATGATGAGTAGCACCAGAGTCTGGATACCAAGAGGCCTCAGAGGAGTTGTCTGCAGAGCTGTAATAAGCTGAAGTATTCACTGAAGGTGAGCCACCATTTTGAGATCCCTGAGGTTTGTCAGCTGCATTTTGATTCCTCACATACTCAGGATCAAACCTATGGTAGCATTTTTCTGCAGAGTGGTTTGAATACCCACAGATTTGACAGAAAACCTTGGGTGCACCATTAGATCTACCACCCCTTCCTCCTCTGTATTGACCTCCTCTTCCTCTATAGGTGTTGTTTCCTCTCCCTCTATTGGATTGATTTTGATCACCTCTGCCCCTGCCATAGGTGAGGTTTGCATTTGGAAGAGCATCACCAGTAGAGTTAGCCTGCAGCCTGCTTTCATAAGTGAGCAAGAGAGATGTAATATCTCTCATAGTGAAGGCATCACCCTTTGCAGTCACTGTGATAACTACAGCATCATATTCACTTCCTAATCCTCCAAGGACATACATCACTTGATCAATCTCAGACAACCTCTCTCCTGCACTAGCTAGTGCATCACAGCAAGCTTTAACTTTGTTTAAATATTCTCTCATAGTCATACCTCGTTTCTTGAGGTTCTGCAGCTCCAATCTGAACTGCATCTTCCTTGCAGTCGTTTGACTTGAGAAGTTTGTCTCTAGGGTTTCCCAGATTTGCTGTGTGGTGTTGAGTCCAACAACTGAGACAAGGATAGGCTCAGATAATGATGATAGGATCCAGCTGGTAAGGAGCTGATCTTGTCTCTGCCATTTGGCATATTGAGGGTTGAGAAAAAATCCTTCTTCATCTTCTCCGGCGAGATATTTTCTGGGTTCAGGCGTTCCTCCATTGATGAAGGTCTCAAGGCCATGACCTCTGATAGCTGCGAGGATCTGTTGCTTCCAGATCAAATAGTTGTTGTCGTTGAGCTTTATGGAGACCAGCTGGTGGTTGAGCTGTATCGGTGACGACGAATCTTGAACCTGCGATTCTGCCATTGATAACGACTAAAGAGGAGTTAGGATCTGTTGCCAAAAACAGGCATTTTAATGCTCTGATACCATAATAAGAATGCTAAAATAAATGCATGAAAAAGGGAATTATTGTTTATTCAAGAACAGATCATTTCATTCAATGATTCTCGTCGTACATAGCGGCGTAATCGATGTGCTATTTATAGCAACGTCAAACCCTAAACAGAAACCCTAGTAAGAATTAAATAAATACAATAAATCTATTCTGCAAGACCACGTGAGAAGCAGCACGTCTTTGAGGGCAAAAAGGAGAAAACACATGTTTAATAAAACGATGCGTTTTGGGACCAAAATAGGGCAGGATATTGGGGCTGAAATTAGGTCATTCAAATTGGGGAAAAATCCCAATTTCAGGTGGGTTTATTAGGGTGGATTGAAGGGTTGCGATTATCGCGAGGAGGACGAGGATATGTGGTCTCATGTTTGGTTGGCTGGAGAGTTTTGTAAATGTGGCTCTACATATGTGTATGTGGTCTCATACTAAGGGGTGATTTCGAATCCAATCGAAAAAAAAAAAAAAAAATTATAGAATTGATGGAAAAAATTAGATGGAGGGGTTTGCTTCGCTGGCCTGGAATTAATATCGAAAGTGACCTATTAATTTATGTCCCGAAATTTCGATTCCCTCTCGAAAGTAAACGAGAGGGACTGATCAATTTTGAAAATGATAATTTCGTTCGGTTCAGTTATAGATAAATGGCAATCTCATGCCCACCCTTAGTTTTCACGGGAGAAATTGAATTGGCTGAAATTATTTGTATTGGTAATGTCGTTTGTCTTTCATCATATTAAAATGTTCATATTTCAGATTAAAATCTCATGGTTGAAATTAAAAGTTAGATGTGATACAATTGGTATACATTAATATTGTATAAGAAATTCGACCAATATGAAGACTTCAATAAGGCCTCTCTCCAACGTAATTCCCTGGTGGATCATAGTTGCAAGTCATGAAAACTCCCTTGCCATGATGATGTAGCGGAAGCTAGAACACACAAGATTAATACTCGTTGATTCCGAAGAATACCGAGATTCAATCAATCAAATTCGTTGATTCATAAGAATACCGAATATTGATAAAGAAGAACGAGAAAACTCTATTCTTTTATTTAATCTAAAAAACAACTGCCTACATGAATAAAAATGACGAAATATAAATAACAATAAAACCCTAAACACATTGGGCCTTATTAAATAAATAATTAAACAAATAATTTGGGCCTTCAACTACGATATCCACATCATTCCCGCCGGGGTCAAAAAGATTCGTCCTCGAATCGAACAACCGAAGTGGGCGAAATTCTTCTGTAGCATCCATCAACGACTGAAATTCATAAACAAACTCACAGAAAATGAGATTTTCTCCATGATGTCCATTACGAGTTGTTGCAGTTAGTTCAGTCCACTCAACAATCCACATAATTAATTTGGCTCTCCTCAGTGGGTGTTTGCTAAGAATTGCAATTCCTCCTTTGGTTCTAAGCAACTCAGGGGTGGCTCCAGCCGCTGTAACAGTTCCAACAGCTACAGAGATTTCAACAGCAGATAGAGGATCCAAAGGATGTGTCGTTTGAGCCCTTGTCATGAGAGGGATGCCTAGATTAAGAATCGAGAGATGAGGATGCGGCGTCGCGGCAGCGACGTGATCCAACGGTGCAGGAGCAGGGACAAGAGGAAGAAGTAGCTCGTCGTCCCAAATCGTAGTCGGTTCGTCTTCCGAATCAGTATCCCAAATAACACAACCTACATCGTCCGGTGCATCATCACAAAGGACGAATGGATACGCATCGTCAAGATCCAAATCGAAGATTATCGATGTTGCGAAATTAACATCCAACGGCCCCACAGGGTTGGTGATGGAGGGAGACGCAACCGCCGAGTCGGAGTTGGAGTCGTTGGCGGGCGGGGGTGATTGTCGATGACGGGGGTGGCGGTCAGGCAGGACCCTCCCGAGCGGCGTAAAATCAGGGACCTCCGAGATGGAGTGCTTGAACCCTAATTCCCATCGGCAAGTGACGTCACTTCGGGCGTGCGATCCAAGGGCGAGTTTAGGCGCGGAGATCGGTCGACGTGGAGGTGATGATAGCTTGTTGGAAACAGCAAGGCGGAGCTCCTCGAGATCGACGGCAAGGGCTGCGATTTGGCGGCTTAAGGCGGCGACGTCGGCGTCGCGACGGGATGCGGCCTCAACAGCAGATTCGCGAGCAGGCCGGGAACGGGGAGGCATCGTTCGACTCTGATACCAACTGATGTAGCGGAAGCTAGAACACACAAGATTAATACTCGTTGATTCCGAAGAATACCGAGATTCAATCAATCAAATTCGTTGATTCATAAGAATACCGAATATTGATAAAGAAGAACGAGAAAACTCTATTCTTTTATTTAATCTAAAAAACAACTGCCTACATGAATAAAAATGACGAAATATAAATAACAATAAAACCCTAAACACATTGGGCCTTATTAAATAAATAATTAAACAAATAATTTGGGCCTTCAACTACGATATCCACATCACATGATCACACACAATCCTAGCACACCCAATTCTCTTTGTATCCTTCCACACAATTTGCGTATAGTGCCCGCATTGCTGCCCGCTTGAACACGAATTCGACCCGTAGTTATAGAACTTCTTCTCGTCTGCCCAATCTGAGGCCGCCTGATATGGGGTCCACTCGTTGCCACTGCCCCAAAAGATGTTTTCGCCGTACAAACTAGTGTTCGAGTGCCTTAGATCACAGTCTCGACTTCTGTTTTTCGCGTACGATTCAGCAAATTGTGCTACTTTGTTGTCCCACTTAAAGGGCTGCAGCCCGTGTCCGACCGCATGTCGGGCTGCATTCTGAGGGCCCAAAAACTGATTGATCGGAGAATCGGATTTTGCCTTGTTGGTTAGGCGGAGGAGGATTAGGAGGATGAGAGTACTGTAGTAGATCCTCATGACTTGTTGATTGAAATGTGAAGAATAAACCAACGTTTATAAGGTTTATTTAATTGTTGTATTTAGAATTTTCAAAGATTTTGTTTCCACAATATTTATGAACATTTCAAAATCATATGGCAAATTGCAACAATATTTATAAGTCAAAACAAAAAATAAAGCGTCACCTTCTTAAGGCTTCTTTAATTATTTTATGAATTTGCCAAATAAGATTTTTCGTAATTATAAAAACTAGTATCTTTCTACCCGTGCGATGCCCGGGAATATTTTTCTTCAGTTTCTCCGGCTACTATTTTAATTTATGTTTAGCAAGAAAACTAAATTTAGGAGAAATTGATATAGTGATTTCATATAAATTGATGACTACGATCGGCAAAAAATCTTAGTTGATAATACATAAAAAGAACCTGAAATGATAAAAGGTCAATTCACATTTCGGAACACCTCCTTGTAAACGACATTGGTAGCTTAATTCGTGAGGTTACCATTCGAATCACAAATTAAGAATTTCAATCCCGTTCGATTAGCGACTCTTGAAACTGCAACATATAATTGTTCGTGTGTGAACACCGGTCTTCTCAACAGAATCCACACTTTTGACAAAGATTGTCCTTGATTTTGGTTAATTTTCATAGCATAAGATATCATAATTCAATATTACGGACGTTGGAATCGAAAGGACAATTTTGAATCAGAAGGTGTAAGTGACACTTTTGAATTAGAAAGCGTAAGTGGCAATTTTGGATAAGAAGGCGTAAATGGCAATTTTGTTAATATGGAACGCTAATATTTTTTTTAAATAAAAGAAATGTGAATCAACATATGATCTAGTAGTATAAGATTTAGTATATTCATATTATAAATAAATTAGCTTTAATATTGTAAATAAATAAATCGGACAAAAAAATAATAGAGTAGGTGAAGATGAATAACTTCTTATATCAGGACTTTTGAAAAACCAAAAGTTTAATTTTCATTTTTGAAAATACATATTAAAAAGTCAACGAAGGCGAATCTCGAATCTAAATATTTAGTCAATCAATCGATTCAAAACACTTGGATTCAAAACACTTAGTCAATCAATTCGGCCCGTGCGTTGCACTGAGAGTACAACTCAAAGTTTTACCCGGTTTATTTGAATCTTAATATAAGTAAATATGTTTAAACTTTTGTACAATATTTTTATTTGTATACATGTTTTGAAAAAAATAAAATTAAAAATTAAAGAAACATTTCGAGTTCCAAAACATAGAAAAAAAATATATAAATACAATTAATTAAATTTACTGCAAATTTCTGAAAACCTCCTTGTACACAACATTTGTAGTCTTATTCGTCAAGTTTTCATCTTCGTCACATATTAAGAATTTCAATCCTGCTCGGTTAGTGACCCTTGAAACTGCAACATACAATTGTCCGTGTGTGAAAACAGACCTTCTCAACAAAATTCCCACTTTTGATCAAAGATTGCCCTTGAATCATAACTTTTGGCAAAATATATGATTTAAGGGTACGGGACATGGAAAAAATATATATTTTGGTAAAATATATTTTGATAATTCCATACCATAACTTTTTCATTAATATATCAATGTATATGTGAAATATATTTTTCAAAAATTGTTCTTTATATCCTACAAAATTTATTTGTGTAAAAATAATAACTAAAAATATCGTCTATTTTAATAAAATGGTACGGAATACTAAAGTTATCAAAAATGTTTGAATTGAATTGTTTTACTAAACATTTGTAAATTTATTGAAATAAAATTGATTTAATATAGTGATTTTTTTTTTTTAAAGATTTAAGGATTTAATTTCAAATTTTAATAATTTAAAAAATAATATTAATAAAAATATGGAAATAAATTTTTGAATCAATTTAATACAAAACTAATAAATAAATTTATACATATACTTATATTGTCCACTAATAACATTTAAAAATAAAATTTGTATTTCTGTCTAATGTTTTTCTCAAATGTATGTTCTTTCATTTTACTTATTTAATAGTTTTCTGTATTTAATATTAAATATTGAAACAAAGTTAATACCATTATAAATCAAACCAAAACAATGAAAATAAAATTTATCATCAAAAAATTAAAATGAAACTTCTTTATTACATAAACAAAATAATTTACATTGTACATCATCATCGATCAACTAAAACAAATTCTAAACTATTATTCTTGATAAACACGGGGTATTCAATATTGACATCTCTTAGCAAAATTTGTCACAATAAATTAAATTGATTTTACAAAACATAAGACATTCAAAACTTTTAACAACAATTTTCAGAATAATTACACCCACATCACGGTCATCTTATGGATAAGCTTAAAGATTCTTCTTTCGTAAAATTACTGTACATTTCCAAAGATATTTAAAGTGTTAAAATTAAATACCAACATTGTATGATATATCCCTCGTGATCAATACTTTTTATTATAAAACAAATGCAAAAGAAAACGATTAAACTCTATCTACAAATGGTTTAATTGTTAATCTAAAATTAAATAATTTAGTAGAATTAAGTAACAATCGAATAGATATCTTTTACCTTCCAGAAAACCAAGAGTCTCGGTATCGGCCGGAGGGAAGATGAGCGAAATTACTAATCACCTTCGTCGGCATTATGAAATTACTAATCACCTTCTTGTGATCAAATTTCAAACATGGACTAACGACAGACGCTGAGGGTGAGGGTAAAACTGAAAGACTCCTGTTGTTATGCGCTTGGTTGAGATGTCTATTAATCGGAACTAAGATATAGTTAGGCATCAGAAAAAATCTGGAGTAATTGGAACTAAAGTTGTTGATACGACAACCCACTTTATTTATTTTTTGGGATGTAGAAGATCCACCCAATGCAACTGATAAATAGTGAATATGTTGCTTTTGCACATCATCATCGATCAACTAAAACTAATTCTAAACTAACTATTCTTGAAAAACATGGAGTATTCAATCTTGACATCTCTTAGCAAAATTTGTCACAATAAATTAAATTCATGTTACAAAACATAAGATATTCCAAACTTTTAACAACAATTTTCAGAATAATTACACCACATCACTGTCATTATATGGATAAGCTTCAAGATTCTTCTTTCGTACAATTACTGTACATTTCAAAAGATCTTTATAGTGTTAAAATTAAATACCATGCATTGTATGATATATCCCTTGTGATCAATACAAAACAAATAAGCAACAAACTACTTTTTATTATAAAACAATAAAAACTTAGTCATAGATAGATAGGCAAAAGAAAAAAATTAAACTCTATCTAGAAATGGTATAATTGTTAATCTAAAATTAAATAATTTAGTAGAATTATGTAACAATATAATAGAGATCTTTTACCTTCCAGAAAATCAACTGGTTGAATACGCTGAGTAGCCATATATTTAAACCTGCGTTAGATCAAGAAATTAGAAATAAAGAAGGTTAGATGGAGATAAAAATTATTTTGGTCCCATAAAGAAGTCATTTTCTCGATTTGGTTTCATTTTGTTTCACTTTCTCAATTTAGTCCCGTAAAACTTAAAATGTGGTCAATTTAGTCCCTTTTAATTTTAAAAAGTCAAAATTAGCCAAAAATCTGTTGACCGATAACGATGTGATAGACAATTTTGGAGAATACGTTAAAAATTAGGAAAATTTGGTGCGGTTCACGTGTCAAATTGTGATTTGACGAAAGTAATTAAAAAAAAAGTAAACAGAAAATAATATTCACACTTTGATACATGGATCACACTAATTTTTCTTGCGGTATTTCTCCAAATTGACTGCCACGTCTTTATTGGTCAACCGATTTCCGGCTAATTTTGACATTCTGGACTGAAAAAAGACTAAATTGATCACGTTTTAGGTTTTACGGGACTAATTAAGAAAGTGAAACAAAATGAGACCAAATCAAGAAAAGAGCTTCTTTATGGGATCAAAATAATTTTTATCTCAGGTTAGATGTCTCTTACCAAAACAAAAATAATTAAGAAGAGATAGAAGCTTGAAAATATTTTGCAGTAGATGTGCATACGTAATGTAATAGACAAAAATAAGTAAAATTCGTAAATAGTCAGAACCTGTAAAACCAATTATTCATCATATCTTGACTGTAAATTCTAATTGTTGAATATCAATACCGTCGGCATTATGAAATTACTAATTCCCTTCTTGTGATCAAATTTCAAACATGGACTAACGGCAGACGCTGAGGGTGAGGGTAAAACTGAATGACTTTTGCTGTTATGCGCATAGTTGTGATTTCTATTAATCGAACCTGAGATATAGTTAGGCATAGAAAAAATCTGGAGTAATTGGAACTAAAGTTTTTTATACGACAACCCACTTTATTAATTTTTTGGAATGTAGAAGATCCACCCAATGCAACTGATAAATAGTGAATATGTTACTTTTGTACAAAAATAAATGGAATAAATGATGGACTCGTCAACGCTGCGCCTAATACATATTCCGGCGGTATAATCGATATATTATAACAACATAAATAATCTATTTATCACTCATTCTTAATTCATTTTAATAATTTAGTTGTATTAATAAATATAATAAAAAATTGAAAGTATATATATATACATTTATTCATAAAGTAATATTTTATTTTATTTTAGTTTAATATGATTGACTTAAAATCACCGACTAAGTTCTTCCATTAGCCAAACCAATAGTAATCTTGGACTTTTCTAGTGCCCCGCATATCTACATCTACTCTAAATAGCGCATCTACTTCTTCAGTCTAGGCTCCAATATACAGTAAGGCTCACAAAGGATATTGGTCAATACCTAAATCTCTGCAAAATAAATAAATTAAGATTCATAAATTTAACAATCAATTTAATATTAAAAAAACTCAAACAAACATTAGCGGAAGAAATATGAAATGAAACTTGGGAGGTTTGATAAATAGATAAATAAATTATATACATGAATCAAATATATAGGTTCAGAACCAAAATTTATAAACCTGAATCTGGAAAAAAAAATTAGGATCAAACACACTTTTATGAGATGAAATATGAAGTCAAACCTCAGATACTTGATGAATAGAAAAATAAATTGCATACACGAATCAAATATTTAAGTTCATGATACAAAAAATATTAAATTACAGAAATATACTTATTTCATGAACACTGCAACTCAAGCAACAAAGAGAAAGAATGAAAAATGTAAATTTATAGGTGAACCTCCATAAGCAACAACCACCTTGACACCGGTTTGATATGCAAATTTCTTTGCTTCCTCATGAATCTGTATAAAGTCGCTTAAAACTTAAACAGTATATGAAAAACAAACATATTCCAAACGGCAATCAATTAACCTTTCTCTTCCTCTTTGCTGACATTTTCTTTGAAAATGTTTAAGATGAATACCCTATTAATCTGGGGTGACAGTGGAGACTGCATTTTCAGTTTGTTGAGTTTTGCGTCTTTTTTTTATTGAGACTCTTTTTATTGAGACGAATGCATTCTAAACTTGATTCTACAAAATAAATCTGTACAAATGTAAATTGCAAACAAAGGTTTAATAAATATTTTTGTTTTTATTTCAATTATCTCAATTTTCAATTTTTGTTATTTAGTTATTAGATTATAATAATTATAAGGAAAATAAAAAAATTGAAAGTGTATATGAACAACGAATTACATAATATTTTAGTAGTTGTATATTTAATAAAATAAAATTATTGAGTTATTTGTGTTAATAATTATTAAAAAAAATTGAAAGTACATAAACAGCTAATTGTATTATATTTAGTAGTTGTATATTTAATAAAATAAAATTGTTGAAATAAAATATAAATAAAAGAAAAATCTTTTATTATATTTAATTTCAATTTATTTTTAATTAATACTATATATTTTTAACACATAAAATTTTAAGTTGTCATATGATAATAAAACTATGGTTCAAAACTTGACGTACATTTTAATACAAATCAATATTTATTAAAATGAAGAGAGCATAACCTTGATAGCATTGAAATCATTTGAAATAGACTATATACTTCAATTGCATATTATTTTTAGGTTTTTTCTTGTGCAAACATATCATTTGAAAGGAGCACGCGTAAATAAAAAATAATATAAATAAAATCTTACAATTTTATTGCAAAAATAAAAAATAAGTTAACACAAAAAACCTGAATTCTAAAGAATCACAATTTTCACTACAGAAATTATAAACTTAAGTATTGTGAATTCACTAAACCTCGCAAGCAATGTCGGTAGAAAAATACATAAGAAAAATGGAAAGAAGATGGGATACTCCAAAAGAAGTCCAATCGATAGTCAGTGACTCGGTGTATTTACAATAAGAACCAAATGTGAAATTTTTTGCATTCGCCTCTTGGTCTATTGAATCATTATAACCTTTGGCACGGGTTATATTCTTCACCCATGTCTTTACAATCTGCAAGATAATCCAAGATAAGTAATCTATGCATGACTACTGGAACAAAAAAGTATATATTCCATATTACAATAGCTTACTTGGTCTAAATACACAAAATCAATCAATAAATAAAAAAGGGTGATGCTTCACAACAGTAGCCTCGGTGGAATCGAAATCTATATGAACCGCTGAAAGGGATATGCTGAATTCGCAAAGATGAATTCTCAATGTGGAAAAAATTCAATGTGGGAAAAAAATTGAACTTTAAGAACACAGAATATAAAACCTAAAAAACTTAAATCGATAAACGAAAAATTTAACGGCATACCTCAAACTGAAATGGAAAGACCGAAAATACAGTATTTAAGAACTTACCCGAGTTTATCTTGGATAGGCACACTGAAGGGGGTCGATAATCACGCTCAAGTATCCCGATTAAAGTCCCCACACGATTTAAGTATGTGAGATACAAAAGATTGAGAGACAGTGAAAACGGGGAACATAGCCCATCATTCGTTCTTCCAATATAGTCACTGTCCTTAAAGATTCAATACAGTAAAAGGGATTAATAGATATGAATGAATTAGGGTCAAACCATTGTTGAAGACATACCTCAATTGAAACGGAAGCACGGATTCAAAATTACAGAAATAACGTGCAATCGATAAACACCACAATCTGAAAAATATAAAATAAAAAAAATTATATGAAATATCAAAATAATAAACACTTAAAATTATATTAAAAAAAAATTACAAAAGAAATTAAGGTTAAAAAAAAAGTTATGTTAGAAAACATAACATGAAATTGAGGCAGGAGCGAAGCACAAAACATACCATCATGAGATCGAGAGACGACACGTAATGGTACCGATCCAGAATTTCGAGCAAATATACACGAAAGAAAGACAAAATCGTTTAATCATCGCTCCTCTTAACAAATGATGTATCAAACAGAGAAACACGGATGTTTGATTTTCAAACTGAAAAAAAAAAAAAAAATACGCCAAATTAAAAAATACCAAATAGTTAAATTATTGTTCCAAGATGAAGTGCCGAAGTCACCCCAAAATACATAGCCACTAAGTTGAGGATTAATGATGTGAAGAGAAAAGGTCCCAAGAAGAGTCCCTGTCAAAAGAACACTCATTTCCTGAAAAAGAAAGTGGTTATAAATCAGTCTTAATAGCAAAGGACGACTTAAAAATTAGTAGCGAAATAAGTATCGGTACCCATTCCGTTTCACCATATTGAGTGCATAAAGATGTCGAGCTGTAGCCGGCAACTGCTGACGTAAGAACATTCGCAATGAATATAGAACTTGAGAGGGCTCCACGGCTGTAGGGGTAGCAGACTCCCAAGAAGTAACTATGCTTATTGTTTTATAAGAAAATAAGCTGTGATAGCATATGATGTACTTTCAGAACAAAAAAATAATTTAAAAGTGAAAGAGTATAAAATTTAATTTGCATGTATCAAGTTTCACCATAATTTTAATACATATAGAACTGGAGTGAAGATAGATAGTCGTAAATGAATAATTAAAAGGTTCCCCTAGAGTCAATTTAAGAAATTCGGATATTTGAGAAATGGATTCCTTGTATTTATACTTTCTTTAAGAGGTGGAAAGTTGCTAGAAAAATATACCAAAGAAGCATCAAAGAAGAAAGTTTGGCAGATAGAAATCGTCAACGGTTCGTCTGACAGTAGTCATATCGCCAGTAGGCACTAAAACCCACATTTGAACCATTGCTTGAAGAACCTTCAGCAGATTCAAATCGTTTGATTTTTATCGGTGGAAATAAGTAATAACACACACACACACAAACACACGAACGTTTAGAAGGAAGAAAATACCAAACCTTGTCAGCATCTTTCTCGTAAACTCCATAGAATACTTCCAGCAAGCCTTCTCTTATATTTGGACTTATTTACCCATCATCCCAAAATCATAAAAGATCAGTCTTCTACCATTGAAATCGTCAACGGCAATGTTTCCGGGCTGCTGCACGGGATCAAGGGGTGATTTGGTAAATTTAATAACACAAATCGTGAAGAAACTAAATTGAGTCACGTCATAAGGAAATACATTCCAAGGTAAACTGCGTATCGAGAAAGACTAACTGGGTCGGCATGGAAAAAGCCATGAGACAATATCTGCTCCAGGTATGATTCAACAGCGTAACGGCTCAACCTAAAGAGCATTAAACGAAGCCAAAATCACAAATATTTATTTCCCATAATAACGGGAAGCTGTTTAGAAATTTCATCTTTTTCATACCTCTTGCGATCTACGCCCAACTGGTCTAATGCTTGGATCCGGTTTATTTTAATCCCGGGAACATATTCCATCGTTAAAACCTACCAAAAATGGGAAAACCGACTTATATCAATTAACACCAAAATTAAAATAAAATTTAGTTGACTATTGCATTTCGGAAAAGCCCGTACCTGTGGGGTAGTGTACTCCAATTATATTGAAGGAACTTTGACGTAACCCATATTTTTGAAGTTTTATGCAAATTTCTCGGCATTAGCAGCTTCTTTGGTGTAGTCGATCTCCTGAACGTTGTTATGAAAATGTCGAATAAAGAAAGTATTCGTCAGATTACATGGTACATTGTCCTACATTCAAAATATACATTACAAAATTTGACACAGTTTTACTCATCAAACCTGACATGTTGCGTCAATCCTCAAGAAGCATCAAACCTAAATAACCCACGCAGTGCGCCTCTCCATGAATGAGCAAAAATAGAAAACTAATGCCATGTGCTTGGAACCTTGGGACATTGTCATGCTCGGGGTCACAATCAATATATCCTGGAAGAACAAATGAATCTGGAAATCTAAGCAACACTAAATTTGGTGTACAATCTCAGATATAACTTACAGTGACAATATCTTGAGGGTCAACCTGCCAAAAGGAAAGAAAACACTCAACGAAGAGCTGGGGCGCCAATTGGTGCAGACTGAGCTTCCTGAATTTGCTTCATATTTTCGGTCTGCTCATTGATTTCTTCCATTGTCTTGTCCAGGTCATCAATATTACTAAATTAGGAAAAACCAATGAGTCAATGCATTATAATGGAATTAGACGAACGGAAAATATTGATTATAGGATAATAACTTACGTAGCCTTCTGCATAGCTTTCATTGCGGCAGCTCCAGTTCGTAAAGCATCGACAGTGTCTGTTGTAGCTTTTGCCCCTTCTAACATTATCATCTGAAAAACAAAAGGTGTGTTTCACGACTTTAAAAAAGGGCCATGTGAAGAATAAATATTTTCAGCAGAACTAATACAGTATTTAAAATTTAATCAAGAGAACCTGGTCGTTAATGCGGAGCTGGTAATTTCCAAGCTGTTCAATTTGTTGCTCGTAAAGTCTTTTCGTCTTTAAGCATTGTCTTGCCGCTGCAAACAAATTTGCCAAAAAATGTTCATTGAAAAAGGTATTGTTGTAGCAATTAGATTTAGATTACACATATTGTGAAAACATGAGACAAAACAACCTAATTCTTCGACTCAAGACAAAGCAAATAAACTGGTCCGTAGGATGAATTCTCAGTCCATCATTAGTAAATCAAAAGTACCTCTTTTATTCTTTGCTCTAGTAAAACCCTTGGCCTTTTTGACTTCAATGGCAACTTTCTTCAAGAGAAGATTCTCTTTCTTCTCGAGATTCTCAATTGCCTGCGTACCACGAGCATTCAGAAGAATTCAATCAAAGCATATGTACTTATATTTATCACAAAATTAATAATAAAAATTAAAAATTAAAAAAATATTTACTTCAATCGCTTCAATTTGATCAGCTCGCCGACCGACCAAGAGTCCTCTTCGGAGAAGACGGGGAGAGACAGGATCCCGAGGCCGAGTTTAATCGATCAGAACCTATTGAATAGATCAAAACAATCAAAACAGGAAGATCGGGGCCATGTTGGGCACCTTGTGAAAAGTGAGATCGGGGCCATGTTTATCGGCGAGTTCCCGGACTCTGTTGACAGAAACCTCGGACAAATACAACCGCGATAAGGGGAATGGAAGAGAGCAGGAGAAATATACAATTAAACCCTATTTCTGTGAAGATGGAATGGGAATAATGAGAAGGAGAAGACGAAGAAGAAGCGGAATAATAGCTGTCTAATTGGAAAAGTTGACCGAAATTAATATTTCAATTACTGATATTCATTTCAATAAGATTTAAGGAGAAAATATAAATTGACGTGGCAAAATTGAGAGTTTCTATTGGACAATAGAATTTGAAATTGAATGAGAAAAGTTTCTCAATATGTGAAATTGAGCATTCTGATTGGTCAATAGATTTCAATTTCATCTACGTGGCAAAATTGAAGCTTTTGATTGGTTGTCTGCTTGATAGATAAGCGTTCTGAATTTATATATTAATAGATATCAAATACCACAATACGTAAGTCTAATTGGTTTTTTAGTAAAGTAAAATAGTGAAAACAAAATCATTTTTTTCACATAATTCTTATGGATAATTTTTTTTATTAAATTTAAGGGTAAAAAACATTAAACTCTCATTGTTTTTGGAAAAAATGAATTTTACTTTCAAATCTTTGATAAAATGTACTCCATATTAAACACGCAAATCCATAAATCTTACATTTTATGTTTAAGATATTAGTTTTTTTAGTAAAAAATAATTAATAAATAAAATTTTATTCTAATTTTTTTTTATTATATTACTAAAAAATATAATTGTTTTTATTGATATATCAACTTACAATTTATTTATTTATTTTAATAAAGAAATAAAATTTATATTTCAAAAAATTAAAAACCAAATAAAAATGAAATTTGAGATTTGACGTTGAAGAATGGACGCCTGTAAAAACGGGTCTATAAATGTGACAACTTAGTATAATAATAGCCAAAAATAGCGTGACAACTATTTCGAAATAGAGAAACAAGTAGTAGTACTATAATGTTACCGAAGCCTACATCACTCATAATATACATACATATATAAATATATATTGACCAAACCAAACACACTAGTTTTGAAATTTGACCAATAATAATAGAAATCGATCAATACGGCCGCTCTCCGACATAATTCCCCGGCGGATCATATTCACAAATCATAAAAACGCCCTTTCCTTCCTCACACACAATCTTAGCACACCCCACCCGCTTCGTTTCCCTCCAAACGATCTGCGTATAATGCCCACATTCTTGACCCTGCACACAAGAATTCGACAAATAGTTGTACTCCCGCCCCTCCGCCACCCACGCCGCCGCCGCCTGGGCCGGGCTCCACCCGCCGCCGCTGCCCCAGAAAATGTTCTCTCCGTAAGGGCCTTGAGAGTGTTCGAGGGCACAGTCCACGCGCCTCTTGTTCGCGTACGCTCGAGCGTACTTTGCTAATTTCGGGTCCCACGCCAGCCGGGGCAGCCCGAGCATCGCGCGGGCCGCGTTCTGCAAGCCCGTGAACTGACGCGCCGCCTGCGGGTTTCTGAGCGCCGCCGCGTCGACATTGGTGTTGGGGCTGAGCAGAAAAAGAAGAAGCAGAATGAGGATCATTACTATATTATATAGCAAGAGTGAGTTTTGAAAAGAAATGTGTGTTGGGGGATGATATTTATAAGGACATTTAATTTACGGGTGGTTTGGTTCAATTCAATGGTAGTTCATAAATGAATATTTATATAGCAAATTTTGGATAAATATTTTAAATAGAAAATAATACTAAAGGACTCTTCTTTTAGATTTATTTTTAGTTGGTTTTCGTTAAGTTCAGTTCAAATTTATTAACTTCAATTTAAAATTAGTTCATCATTTAATTTAATTTTTTTATTTATAATAATTATTATTTTAATATTTTAAAATTAAATTAAATTGTCAATTGATAACTATTAAGTTCATTGAATTTACCTCAATTCAAACGTTTCACTTAAAAAAAACAAATCTTAAATTTATTTTAAAGTGAAAAATTAAATTTAAGTAAAATTAAAAAATAAAAATAAAATTGTATATTTGTACTTATTCTTATACATCAAGAAAGTATGCATTTTTCTTTGTAATTTATATAAAAAATTGTGCATAATTTTTTGAGACAAGTACTATTTAAGAAAATGAGATAATTTATTTTATTTTAAAAAAATGATTTATTATTACAAAACAGAAACAGATAATAGTATTATAAAAAGGACGTTGAATATAAACCATATGTTAGATTAATTTTAGTAGATCAAAACGAATTATATTCTTATAAAGTTATTATATTATTTGTGGTGAGTTGGCAGCCATGTTCGATAATGATTGCTACCACACCTTGTGGAGTGTCATGATGGCTAAAAGTTGATTTAGATTTTTCAAAAAACATTGGAAATTCATAACAGAATGACAACTATTTGATTGGTTCAACTTATAGTGTATTGTAATTATATGTTCATATGATATTGTATGGACCTATCTTATCATTTTGGAGTATATTTTATAATTAACATTTTATTTATTTAAAAAAATAGATATTTTTTTAGTATGAAATTTTTAAAAATAAATTAGTTTCTAACAAAAAATAAGTAAAAATATGAAGTATTTTTAAATTAAAAATTAATAAAATAATTTTAATTAAATTTAAAAAGTAAATAGATAAAATGTTAGTAAAATTTATATTTTAAAATAAATTAAAAAATTAAGATATTTATTTCATATTTGTGTAATTATTTTAAAATTTGTTATCGTTTATTGACTCTATTCTAAATTTCTAATATGAGTGTATAAAATATATTAACTTTTTTATATTATTTAATTGGTCTCATAAAATTAATATTATTTTTTTATATTATTTACATTTCATACTAATGTTATAATTCTTTTCTAAATAATAAAAGAAGTGTTACAACTGCTTTGAAACAAAAAAAATAATTTACAAATGAAGTACATTATGCAATTTCTCCCATACAAAAAGAGTAATAATTATAAATTTTATTTTTAGATGTTTCAAATTTATAATTTCATTTTTATAGATTAATAATTATTTATATTTTTCCTTTTAAATATAAAAATATTTTTATTGATTAAATAGTGAATAACTAAATGCTGTACATACGTGTGGAGTGTATATTAGTGATTTAGTGGTCCACTTGTGCTCATTAAATGTCGCTTTCAGTCTTAGCCAACCTCACATGGGATGGAAATTATTTACAAAAGTCAGAAATTGTACGCAGTCAACAATTAATTATAGTATATTTTTATTATATTGTAGTATAAAATAAATTGCATTGTCAAAGATTTCCAAAAACAAAAAAAAAAAAAAATGTCAAAGGTTTTTAGCTCAGTTGGTTGAGTATTTAACTTGAGAATACGAAATATGTGTGTGTGAGTATTTAAATATTGCAATTGATTTATAAAAAAAAAATGATTTTTTAAAATTTAATTAGTACTCCCTATATGAAATGAAATGAAATTTAATTGTATTTAACCTACCACCTCTATCGATTTTCACGATTAACTTATTGTCAATAAGTGTGAGACGATGCAAGTAAATTATATTAATATTTTACATAAAATTAATAAAATACTTAATTTAACTCTATTTGTTACATTAAAGTTAAGTATATTTAAGAAAAGGGGCATTTTGGTTTTTTAATTTATCATCAAAACCACATAAAATATACTTTATATTTAAGGGTAATGATTATTTAAGTTATTTATTTATTAGGGAAGTAACTACCATGTAATTATAATTAAGTGTACGATTAATTACTATTTTACCCTTGTTAAAAAATAACTACCTAATGAACTCAAAGAGTAAAATAGGCAAAATACTCATTTTTATAATTAAGAAAAACGGAATTATTTAATTATAAACAAACTTAAATATTTACCCTTTATCCAAATTTTCCCTTAAAGTTAATATATTTATCTTAAATTATTTTTCTAAAATAATTTTTTTATTTGAAATTATAATCCCAAAGTGCTTAAAGAAATTGAATATATTACTCATATCAATACACCTTATTTGGGAATCTTCGTATAAAAACTCCACAGTTAAGCGTGCTGGTCCAGAGTAATTCTGGAATAGGTGGCCTCATGGGAAATGTATAGGTTGCGCACGAGTGAAGACAAAGTGTGCTGAAAAAGATTAGATTGGGGTCAGAATATCAACGCACACGAGTGAGGACATAGGCTCTAAAAAAGACTAGTACAGTAGAGCCAAAATATCACTCCCACAAATTGCGCTGAAAAAAATTAGTACATGGGACCAGAATATCACTCTCGCATTTGAGTCAGAATATCAATCCCGCAAGCAAAGACTAGTTAGTGGAAGACAAAGTGCGCTGAAAAATATTAGTACAGTGAGATCAGATCAGAATATCACTCTCGCAATTGAGTCAGAATATCAATCTCACAAGCAATCATTGGTAACCAAGCCGACCCCACAACGGGCCATGGCGTTACACTATCACTCCCCTTTATTCTGTCTTATTACGTATCTTCCCGTATCTAAAGAGTTACATAGAGAAATTTTCACTTTAATTACGTAAAAATAGTTTTTTATGTGTTAAATAATAAAATTTAGGGGAAGTATTGTTGTATAAGTAATTAATAACTTAGGTGAAAAATTAATGATATTAATGTAAATAAATGAATAATTGAATAATAAAATTATAAAAAAAAAAACTTTTCATGAATTGGTGTACAAACTTTTAAAAAACAACAAAATTGAAAGTGTTAAGCTCTTGTAATTCATAGTGAGTATAATATAATTATAATAAAATTACTTTTCTCATTAATGAAAAAATCATTAATAAAAGCATAGTATTTGATAAATACTACTATTAATTGAACGTCAAATAAAAGTAGATAAAAATAAAAAGTAACACAAAAGCTAAAATGAACGAAAAACAATATCATATTTAAAGTTACAACCACGTATTTACTATTTAGTGTGCGAAAAAAATTAAAATTAAATTAAATTACGTAATATTAAAAAAAAAAAACATTACATCTATCTATATTAATTATACATTATTTTTTTGAAAATTATGAAAAAAATACATAATTAGTTAAGATCGATCCAAAAAAAAATTGAAATTGGATCTTGATATTTTATTTTACTTTGCAAGTTTTCCGTTTGACCCCAACTTTTCAGTGTTAAACGACCAGCTCTATTCAAAAACGGTTGGCTCAGCGTCCTGAACGAACCACTTTTGAAATCCTCTCATTGCGTAGTATTTTATGTCTAGGTGTACTTTCTTTTTGTGTTCATTCTATATAAATACGCTGCATTTTAAAAATATATTTTTATTCTTCCAAATTTACCTTTTTTTTAATTTGTATCCACAACTTTACTTCATACTCCCTCCGGCCGTTAATAGATGTCATACTTTTCTGGACACGGAGTTTAAGAAAATTGTTATTTTTATATTTTTTAATTGAAAAGTAAAGATTAAAATATATTTTAAAAGTGAAAAGTAAAGTAGTTGTGAGTAAAGTTTAAAAAGTATGTGGAGTAAAGTAGAATAAAATTGTACGACAACTGTCTTTGGACCGAGGGAGTTAGGGGTGGCTAAACGGTTTCCGGTTGTCGGTTTTTTTAAAATCGAACCGAAAAAACGACTATTCGGTGCACCGAAAACCGATTATTCCGTGTTCGGGTCGGTTTTTTGTGAAAGAATTTTTTTTAGATCGGTTGTCGGTTTAACCGATACCGAATTTCTAAAACCGAAAACCCGATATTATATTAAAATTAATAAGATATTATTATATTATTAATAATAAGATGTTATTAAGTTAACCGATTAAAAAAACCCACTTCTCATTTCTCTTCTATCTCACTTTCAAACAAATCGACGGCAAGCGCAAACCCTAGCCCCAATATCGTCGCCTCGCCGGTCACCTCCTCCTCTCCGGTGTCGAACTTCCTTCAAACTCTTCAAGAAGTAGTCGTCATCTCTACTTTCGAGCTCGGAGCCTCGGGGTCTTGGAATTCAACGGCGTCGCCCATCACCGTCAACCCCTCCTCACTCCTCTCTTCCTCACTCCTCTGCCTCTACTTCGATTTGAATCTCAATAATGTCCGACACACAACAGGTAATTGAATTAGGGTTTTTCTTAGTTGTATAAATTCATTTTGTTTGGTCTGGTGAATTGAATGTCATATTGATGGTGAATGTCGAATGGTGATGAACTGATGCCTGATGGTATACATATATAGATATACTGATATCATTTTATTTGTTTTTGTTTTAAGTGTATGAAATTATTTTTGTTATTTCTACATGTTTATTGTTTAACATTGAATTACTTACTGTATAAAATTTTATTTTAGATGGAACAAGGTAGCAATGTGTTGCCTCGTCGTGATATGTCGGGCTCGGAGTCGGAGCAACATCATGATGCTCATATGCTAGAAGAAGAAGAAGACGAAGAAGATGTAGAAGAAATAATAGAAGAAGAAGAAGAAGATGATGATGATGATGATGATGATGATGATGCAACAGAAGTGAATTCTTCCAATCCAAAGAAGCGTAAAAAATCTCGCGTAAGGTCTAAGAACTGGATTCCATATATTAGGTGCAAGGTTAAAAGAAGAAAATCCTCTGTTGTGTTTATCAAGGGAAAATGCAGAAATGCGAAAAGTTAATAGCTGCAGATCCTTACAAGAATGGTACAAGTGCTTTAAGAGCTCACACCACTGTTTGTAATCGTCGACAAGCAAAGGAAAACAAGCAAGACATTTTAAACTTTAAAGCTAGTGAAGATGGTGATGGAGTGGGGTCGTTAACAACCTGGCGGTTTGATCAAAAAGCGATTAGAAAGAGAGTGTGTGAGATGATCATTATGGATGAGCTTCCATTCCGATTTGTGGAACATGAAGGGTTCAAGAGAGTATTTCAAGAAGCATGTACTCAATTCGTTATTCCAAGTCGAAAAGCAGTGAGGGAAGATTGCATCCGGCTATTTTTAGAGAATAAAGAACTTCTAAAGTCTTATTTTTACAGAAAAAAAACAGGTAAACCTTTTGTCCTCAAATAAGAATATTATTTGAAGCTACTGATATTATAATTAAATGCTACTAATTAGTACTTATAAACTACTTAGTAACAATTATTCTTGTTTTTTTTCTTCACAGGAAGAGTGTCGATCACTGCCGATTGTTGGACGGCAATCACTAACTCAAGTTACATTTGTGTTACTGCTCATTTCATTGGACCCGGTTGGGATTTGAACAAGAAGATCATAAGTTTTCAGAAGATAAGCGGCCACAAGGGGGACGACATAGCTCATTCGATCATCGAAACATTGAATGAATGGGGGCTGAGCACTGTTTTTTGTTGCACAATGGACAATGCCTCTGCCAATGATAAGGCTATTCACTATCATCGAGGTTTTTTTAGAAAATCAGGGCCAAAACATTTTGGGTGGAAAGTATCTTCACTTGCGTTGTGCCTCACATATAATTAATTTGATTGTATCCGACGGATTAGAGGAAATTGGGATATCAGTCCGAGGAGTAAGAGAGGCTGTGAAGTGGGTCAAGAGTTCGGGAATAAGAAGTGACACATTTCAAGGTTACGTAAAGGCGTTGTCGATAGATTGCAAGAGATTTTTGAGTTTGGATGTGCCAACAAGGTGGAATTCAACCTATTTGATGCTAGAGGCAGCCGAGCCATATGAAGCGGCGTTCAAAGTACTTCAAACAACGACTCCCTCATTTGTAGAGGATTTGAATCAAAAGAAGCACAATGGCCATCCTCTTGGGCCTCCAGAAGAACAAGATTGGATTAAAGTCAGAAAAATGATGAAATACTTGAAGAGGTTCTACAACCTGACTTCTTTGTTCTCTTGCACCAAATATGTAACATCGCCTTTGTTATTGCCGGAGATGTGCGACTTATTTGAACCCTGGTACGATAGAGGCTTTGATATGCACAGAAGATTTGATGAAATTCAGCCCAACTAAGAAAGAAGAAGAAGAGCCCGAAGAAAAACAAGAAGCTGAATTTATAAAATGTAAGTGTTCTTAATTTTAAAGTTAGTAAGCTTACATTATGTGATATCTAATTTTTTTTTATGTGTAGTGTTAAGCTCGATGAAAGTTTGAGAATGGAATGACCAACAAGACTTTGGACCATTGAATAGGTATATGCGTTTTTTCCAATGTCATTTTTTTTAAATATTGTTTATTGTTACTTACATCGTTATATTTGTACTGTAGAGATTAACGAGTTTAGTTGAAGAGGGCCAAGAGTTTAAAGAGTCGGCACGTGAATTGAAGACCATAAATTGTTTTGGAAATAATCGAACTTGGAACTTTCTGCTGTTGGCATTTGTTTTAATTGTTTTGTTTTGGATATCTTGTGTTATGGTATGTAGATTTTTGTTTTCTCTGTTTTAGTTTGAAATTGCTTTGAATTTGAATTATGGAAGCATGTAACTGTATTTTTTTTTCAATTTCGGTTTTTAAAAAACCGATTAAAAAAACCGAAAACCGATTGGTTATCGGTTTCGGTTTTCCAATTTGGGTGTTTTCGGTATCGCTTAACAGACAAAATCGGTTCGGTTTTCAAAAACCGAACCGAGAGCCACCCCTAGAGGGAGTACTACATTTTACTTACTTTTAATCCTTGTTTTATTAATTATAAAAGACATTTTTTATAATGAGTCCGGCTCGGCGAGTTGACTTGAGACCCGGGTGGCTCGATGCAAACTAGAGTCGGATTAGTCAAAATACCGTTTTACATTTCACCTGCTGATTCAATCGAGTTTTAGTGACCAGTGAATGTTGGAAATCGACATCCCGGAGTCGTCGGGAAACGCAGAATAGACAACTCCGATCGAAATGCCGCCACCGGAAAAATCCCACGTCACCGGACGCGGGGAAGACGCCCCGAACGAGCACCATCCGTGGGTGAACCCACTGCGCTCGTTCGCGTCTTGATTCTGGCGTGAAGGGGCTGCTCAAAACAGCCCGTTGGGCACAACCGAACCCTCGCGGATCAGTCCTATCAAACCCTAGCCACGGCCCGAGCCGCCGCATGTTCGATCGAGGCGTGCGCACGTCACCGGACGTGCGCTAGGGTTCAGCCGGTACAGCCCCGTGCGTGGCTTGCATGACAGGCGAGTCCGCTGCGGGAAAAACCCGCAGCTCGCTGCCAGCACCACGAGGCGAGCGCCTGGTAGCCGCGGGACCGCGTGCGACATGTGAAGGTACCGATATACCGATCCGATCGATATACCGTGTGTGCGGAAGCGTGTAAAGCAATAGATCTACTATGCCATGATCTTAGTGCACACTATGTGTATAAGAACACATATAAACATATATATATACACATCCAATATATATATATATATATATATATATATATATATATATATATATATATATATATATATAAGGTTCAACGATTACTTACTTTTGTGACGAAGTGATTCGTTGAAGTCGTTGAGGTGGTGTTGAGTCGATTGAACCACCTCAAATGGATCAGCCTCTCGAAACTCTCCTTGTGAATGACCTCGTCACTCCTTTAGATCGTCCGGATGTTGAAGCCGCACAAAAGGCCCGGCCTCTACGTGTTGCACACGAACCCGGATGATAAACACCTTGCTTGTTTGAAGTGGTTCTCCAAGAACACTCTCTCTTCTCACTCTTTCTTGTGAATTTCGTGGCTGATGATGATGGTGTTAGAATGAGACATGAAAATCTGATTTTCATGCTCATTATACCCCTTTTACTTCACATGTAACCCCCACCATAATGTGTGTGTCATAACCACACATAATGGGGTGTTATGGTGAAGTTCAAAGGTCACCTCCACATAATCATGCCAAATTATGATATGTGGTCCCATTGGCTTGTGTGGCATGCCATGTCACACTATGTGACATGCATTCCATGCAAGCCATGCATCCCATGCATGTGAAAACCCACGTAAATATTGATTCTAAATCAATATATTTATTAAGCAATGTATATCAATATCGAGCTCGTGTGTGACCCTATAGGTATGATTTTATCGATCAATATTATATTGTTCCCAACAATTAATATTATCAAATAATCATTTAACATCCATAGACGACCTTATGACTTTATCGATTGCACACGTAGGATCGAAGGACATATCCCAACAATCTCTCACTTGGCCTTCAGAGCCAGTGTGCTGCCAACTTCCTGTTGTCACTTTATGTCTAAGTTTGAACTTGAGGCAAGACTCGAGTCATCCTCAATCGGTTCAAACCTTTCTTGGACTTTGAGACAGACTGTAAAACCAGATTTATCACTATGATACGAATCTGGACGTGGCCACGTATTTTCCACAGTCTCGACTCTCCAAGTGGCCGGTAAGACATGTATCCCATTATAAAAAATGGAGGACAATCCCATCTTGTCAGTCCAAGCTCTCCCACTTGCTTCCTGATATACCCAATAACAAGTTTTATAACCTCCTTTTACGAAAGGCGTTTACTTGTATCAAAGTACACCATTTCACAATAGAATCACTCTGGACTACTCAGGTCAGAGGAAATTGCTCGACAGTCAATGAAATATTATTATGACTCGAAATCTTAAATACTATTCCAGTCGGGTCTGTTCGATCATTAGCTCCCAGCTAATATCTATGTAATTGTACTTGATGTCCCACATCACTAGCCCATGAAGCGGCGCTATAGTACACATTACAAACTAGTTCATTGTATTATCGGTTTGTCCGTACTCGATTATACGAACCAGGAACAACTATATGGTTTAAGTATATCAGTTCAACCATTGGGACTTCATTATGCGGTAAGTCGACCTCATAACCCAATTGATATAACTTAATCATTTGGACAATTCATATAAATTAAACCATATTTATATGAAGAATTATGTATTATACATATGAGTGAATGTTTACCAATTCTCCAAAAGTATCTAATACAGTAATAGAAATCACAACCCATCTCTAAGATGTCTGATCTCTATTGCAGTCGTGAAAGCCTCAAGCTTAAACTGCTGGAGAGGTTTTATAAAATGGGTTTGCAACAATTCCAAGAGTTGCAACTTTATTATCTCGATGTCTCCACAAAATCATCTCCTAGATTAATGTGGAACTTCCTGAGCACTAGTTTTAGATTTGTGGTGCTCCCTAGGCTCATTGGCTTGCGCGATAGCTCTACTATAAATAGAGAACTTATCGGATGGGCCGAGCTAGTTACGCCACCTAGTTCATCGAAAAACTTTCAAATCCGAACTGCCAACATCACTGCATCCAATGCAGTGCTGTACTCAGCTTCTGTAGTTTTATCAGCTATTGCATTGCATGGAACTTGAAATTACGTCTTCGACGTAAGATACCAACTTTTCGCGAAGTCGGTCTTAAATCAGTCTTCAGCAACTAAGGTTCACACACACTTCGTTCGTACACACTCAGCTGGCACTTGCTTCAGTTGGAGCGCGCACGGTTCGTGTTATGTATGTATGTTCGCACTCAGTGAATGTAAAGTAGTGAAGACAAAGTTATGTAATAGTTTTCATTTCATTGAATCAACAAAACTAAACTATTACACTTGAAGAGAAAGGTAGACGAAATGAACAAAGGTCGTATCCCAAGTGTCGCAACACTCCAACGAACCAGAGTCCTAGTACCACTACACCTAGAGTTCTATTATCCAAACTCTACTATTGGTGCACAGCACAAAACAACTACCAAAACTCTAAGGCTCAGCGCCTAACAAACAACGATAGCGATACTCGAATATCAGATTTCGTTCTCTCAAAATCGTCAAAGGATGTCATCCAACTCCATGGGTATATATAGGTAGCTCGCACATGTGAGACGTTGACGTGGCACGTTCTGATTCGACACATGCTTGGCTGATGTAACAATTCCATGGATGACATCACTTTTTGGAATCTTCGATTCTTGAATCTTGGAATCTTGAATCTTCGATTCTTGAATCTTCGAATCTTGAATCTTCGATTTCTTTAACTTCAGACTTCAACATTATCTTGACTCCGTCGATCTCAATACTTCATCTTCAACTTCATCATGATGAACACTCGTCGTTGAGGCTTCAGTACTTCATCGTCTTCACGGTCGTCGATATAGTTGAAGTAGTAAACAACATTCACTCATCATCAACACTTGAACGTGGATAGGCATCACTTGCACTGAACGTTGATGATAGGATGTAACACACCATGCATCAGTTGATACATGAAGTAGAAGAGGCCACGGCGTAAGACACCAGTCGCACGGGATGAAGGAGGCCACTACAAGCGACTCCTGTCGCACAGCACCTGACGTGCGACGCCTGTCGCGTGCGACGCCAGTCGCACAACATGGCAAGCGACGCAAGTCGCGTGCGACGCCAGTCGCACAGCATGGACACGCGACGCACGTCGCTCGCGACGCCAGTCGCATAAGTTGACAAGGGGAGTACATGCGACTCCTGTCGCATTTCTTGAAGGGGCTGGGTTGCGCGACGCCAGTCGCGTGCGACTCCTGTCGCAAGGTGAGGAGGAGCCAGTTCGTGCGACGCCCGTCGCGTGCGACAGTAGTCGCTCATCAGGACACGCGACGCTCGTCGCGTGCGACTCCAGTCGCAAATGGAGGAGATGCCAGTTTGAGCGACGTCAGTCGCATGGTGTGGTGATGCAATGTCGTGCGACTCTAGTTGCATGATCTTGATAGATGGACTTCGTATTCCATATTCCTTGTTGTATTGCATGCATCCCATCTTTCAACACCTGAAAACAAAGACAAACAACAAACACATGTTGTTGACAAAACTAACATCTACAATCTCCCCCTTTTTGTCACAACTCATGTGAACAAGAGTTAGCATAAGGAGATACAAAGAATCTCAAAACCAGGCAACCAAAACATATGTTGTTGCCAAAAACCAACATCTTCAATCTCCCCCTTTTTGGCACAACTCATGTGACCAAAGGTTAGCAAACGGAGATACACACTATCTCCCCCTCAAGAGATACATCACCTGAAAACAAAACAAACAACAAACACATATGTTGTTGCCAAAACCAACATCTACAATCTCCCCCTTTTTGGCACAACTCATGTGACCAAAGGTTAGCATAAGGAGATACAAAACAATCTCCCCCTCAAGAGAAGCATATCAAAATAAAACTAAGTAAACATAAAACAATCAACATTCAACAATGAAAGACTAGCATTGAAGAGATGAAAACCAAAACACTTAGTCAAGTTCAACATCAAAGCAACATGAGAGGTTCATCAAAACGAAATGCATGCAACGATGAAATATAAAAAAAAACGAACACAAGATAACCAAGCATCACTGAGATGCAAAGTCTGAGCCCTTGGGTGATCCAGCTGGAGTGGGCGAGCGCAGATGAGTAGTAGGTGGTGAAGCATCACCAGACCTTGCCTCATCATCATCAGCTACACTTCCATCACCTCTATCTTCATCAGCTTCATCGCCATCAGAGTCTGATTCATAGTCTTTCTCAAGAGTTTCATAGAATCCAAACTCATCTTCTCCGATCCTCACTCTCTCATCATCATCATCATCATCTTCAAAGTTGACGTCTTCATCTTCATCCAACAGACCACCAGACGACATCGAACGCGACACCTCTGGATGTGAAGGTTCAACGACCTTCCCTTTTCCCTTCCTCAACATCTCAAAGACTTCATCAGCCATCATTTCACGTACACCTTCATCATCGGTGTCAACCACAACATGCTTGGACTTAGCTAAAACAGCTATCGCCTCCTTGATCCCATCTTTGATAAGCTGAAACATAAATATATCAGTCAAGCCTTTGCTAGATGATCCAGCACCACCTAATCCTCCCCCTTGATGGGTCATCTGGTGAAGGTAGGTAAAGGCATCCTTCTGATCACGCTGAGCTTCAATCATCTCAGCATAAGCAATTGCATGTGCATCCTGCTTACGTTCCAATCGTTGTGTTGTAGTGAAACAACGATGAATTGCAGCAGAGGGAACGATTGAGCGATAAATATGCATAGTATGATAAGGATTTTGGTAAGGCGGCAAACCAGATCGTGGACCAAACTCACGTGGAACCACAGTTCCATCCTCGTTCATAATCCCATCAGCGACCAACTTCTTATATTCTGTAGGAGAGACAGTGCCCTTGAAGCATCGTAAGAAGGTTAAAGGGACCTTAGGATCCTTATCGGACTTAGCATCTTTCCCAGATTTCAGTGAAACCGAGTCCTTCACGTGCTTAGTAAGATCAACAGTCTGAGTGTCAGAGTTCGATTTTCCAAATCGCCTGTCCATCTTATCATGCGACGGTGCTTGCTGCCATGTATCACGTAGTGATTGAAGGACATCCTTATCCAATTCATCAATCAGGTTTCCAGCAGAAGACATAGTGACAGGAGTAAGTGATGTAAAGGAAGGAGATCTAGGAATCCTAAGTATCACGAACACTGGGCACCTGATGTGCGAAGCTAGATTACACGGACTCGAAACGAACAACGTTGAACGCCGGATGCGTGAGGATCAGATATCTCAAGTATCACGCGTCGGGTGCGCGAAGAGACGCTTACTGAACTATATATAGGAAAATTTTGGCCGGCTCGTCTGGAAGCAAAAAGACCTGTAAAAGTCCAATAAACAGTACAAAAATTTGCCCATCAGTACAAAATTCGAATAAAAATAATAAAATATTAATCCGAAAAACGGAAAAAATATTCTAAGTAAAAAGATCGAGTGTCGTCGATCGAAGGTCGCATGAATGAAGTGTTGGTGTGTTGATGAAGTGTTGTTGACGCGTTGACGTAGCTGTTGATGTGTTGGTGTGTTAAGGTTGATTGCATGACATGGTGTTGAGTGTTGATGATACCATGTTGTGTTGATGTAGTGGTGTAAGGTGTTGATGTTGAAGTGTAGGAGTGAAGCAGCAGGATGTAGACAGCAAGAGGTCATGACACGCTGACGCTGGCGCATGCCTCGGATCTGCTGAAGTTGGCGCAAGCGACAGTTGGCGCTGAAGACAGAGCATTTACGCCAAGCATTCTCGTCATGAGATATTAAGTCCTCCAGGTGCTGCTACACTCATCTTATGTCTTTACGTTTGAACTCCACGAGACGCTGAACATGAACTACAAGAGTACATATCAAAACAGCACATCCCGAGTTAGTATTCAAGCGTTCAACACACTGCAAACATTCAAAAACATTTTAGTAGAGATTTAAGCGGTGATACGAGGCAGTGAAGAGCAAATATTTTCCCAAAAAAAATGTCACGTATCATCAATCTCCAAAACAAAAAATTTCACACAAGGTGAATATAACTTTGAGGTATAATGAAATAACTCTCGAAGTAAAAACCGGTGAAACGGACCGAAGTATATTGAAATAAGTTTAACTTGTCCTTCATCGCAATCACAAGAATGCAGTCGTGTTTCATCGGAACATATATGGTGAGTTTACACCGCACAAGAGATTATAATTCATGAGAGCATGGTGAACATTGTAGGCACTCCACTTGGGTCTAGCATTACTTCATCAGAGGGGAGCCGGGGGAACCGGCGTCCTCCAGATGAGTTTATCGCTGTATATGAAATGCAACAGACACTCATTACAGCAGTCAGAGGGGAGCAAGGTTCACTTGCGTCCTCCGAAGTGTGATGGGAGAGTGTCTTAAAGTTCAGCGTCCATGTACAACCTTTCGAAGAGGGGAACCGGGGGTACCGGCGTCCTCCGTTACTTGGCTTTATGGATCTATGCACATGAAGCGATGGGAGTTATATGCCAAGTTCACATGTTTGATCTCAGAGGAATAAATGCACTTGGGTCCGAAGACTAAAGCGGCCTCGAATCCATGTTCGTCTGATTAGACTAGTCCACGACGATTCATAGTGCGTATTCAGAAGTAAAGAAAACAATCTTTCAGACTTCAAAATTTTCATGAACTCTTAAAGAGAACACATACAGAGAGAATTTCTTAAGTTTTTAAATCTCTCAAAGTCAAGAGGTTTGGTGAAGATGTCAGCAAGCTGTTTTTCTGTTAAAATATGCTGTAGACTGACTATATCACGAACAACCAAATCTCTAACGAAACGAAGTCGAATGTCGAGGTGTTTAGTGCGAGAATGCTAGACAGGATTTTCGCTGATTTTGATAGCACTTTGACTATCACAGAACAGCACCAAGTGAGCACTCTCGATAAGATAGACATCCAACTATTCAGTGTAGCATCTCCCGGCAAACTCCTTTGGTTCCAATTTCAGAGGCATTGAGTGCAACACTGCCGAAGATCAGTTCCTTTGGTTTCCAACCGTTCGAAGTGGTGGAGTTACGTTTAACTTCACTCTTTTGCGCCTTCAGCACCCATCTCTTCTTCACATCAAAATTTCGAGAATTTTTCTCGATCACAGACTTCACATTTTTCTCAACTTTCAGAGTTTGAGAAATGTGTTTCTTTACACCCTTGACAACTCTACTCTTCTTCTTCTCAGTCACTGAATCTCGGTTCATGTCATCCTTCAGCTTATAGCAGAAAGGTCTAATGTGTCCGAGTTCATTGCAGTAGTGACACACATAAGTTCGTTTCTGATGAGCTTCAGTACCCATCGAAGTCTTGAACATGACAGATTTAGAGTGAGGATGTTTTTCATTTGATTTCACAGTCTGAGGTTTGCTCAGTTTCTTCAGTAGAGTCGCCTCGTAATGCAAAATCCCTCGAGGATGCTTCACAATGGACTTAGGAAATTGATATGTCTCCGTTTTCAAATTAGTAGTCGAGATCGACTTTTGAACGTTCGTTAGCGGAGATACAACAACCTTCTTTCCTTCGGCAATTTCCTGTCGTCTCATCTTTTCAGAATCATCTATGCTTTTGTCCTCTGATTGCTCAGTTGAGGCTTTGATGAAGTTCAACTCACTCTGTTGAGGAGTAGCATATATTGATTCAAACACTTTCTGGAATCCAAGTCCGTATCTGTTCGGGTTCATGCATGACATAGCATTATCAAACACTGAAGAGTTCGTGTTCATTTTTCTCAACAGTTCATCAGTCATATGAAGTCTTTCTTTCAAGTCAAGCACTTCATCAGACACTATACGTTTCGCTTTAGAGAGTTCACCAAATGATTCTTTCAACAACTTCAGAGACATCTCGAGTGCACAGTTCTCAGTGATAGCTAAGTCATATAATTTTTCGAGTTCAGAATGACTCTCTTTCAAATCGATCAGTTCAGTAGACTCAACTTCAGTATGTAACACATTTGATGTCATCTTTCTCTCTTCAGACTCAGACATAGTCTCATTGTCTGAACACATTTCATCATCACACACATTTCGATTTTCTGAAGACAAGGAGAAAATATTGTCCGTCGTTGCAATATCCTTCAGAAAAGTGTCAAGTTCAAAGTTTTCAACTTCGAAGTGTGCGAGATCAAGATCTTCATCCAAAGTAACAACAAGTGCGTTGTCCACATCTTCATCTGAGTTATCATCATCGGAGACATCCTCCTCAGATATCACGTTTTCATCATCATACACCATATAGCTCACAGGCAGCTTCCTTTCTCGATGTAAGTTGGGACATTCATTTTTGATGTGTCCATATCCCTTACACTCAAAGCATTGCATTTTAGAGACATCTTTGCTACTTGAAGTGTACGGTGATAACTTTGTGCCTTTGTGCCTTCTGTCAGATGATAATCCCTGATTTCGGTTGTCAGGAGTAGTTGGGAATGAGTTAGAACTTTTCCGAAATTTTTGAAAATTCCGTGCTCGGTTCTTCCTCTTAAACTCCTGTTTCATTAGATAAGTGACCATATCAGTCAACACAGCAAGTTTGTCAGGGTTGTTAGAGTTCATCAACCGTTCAATATCCTCTGCTTCCTCATCGTCAGAGTCATTCATATCAGCGGAAAAACTGTTTTCGAGTTTCTCATTCGAGGAATGAGATTTTTGAGTTTTCATGCCCTTTGAACTCTTCCCCTTCTCAGATATCTTCAGCGCGGTCATAGGATCATAAACAAGGGACATGTCTGGGTTGCTTCGTACTTTGAGTGTCAAGTCATAATTTCTCAAATCAGCCATCAGGTCAGCATAATCCCAGTTTTGATTTCCATCGTTTCGCGCTTCAATGGTTAACACCTTGCTCTCGAATCTAGAGCTAACACTGGATAGAACCTTCTCGTAGACCATGATAGCAGGAAAGACTTCTCCCAGTTCAAATGCCTCATTAACATATCTCATCACCTTGTCTAGATAGTCATTTATGTCTTCATCTTCTCTCATGCGGAGTTGATGAAACTGAGCAGTTATAGTTCGGATCTTTGAGCGCTTAACAGCGTGACTACCCTCACACGTTCTCTGTAATGTCTCCCATGCATCTCTGGCAGATGTGCAATTCTTGACCAACTGATACATGCTGAGATCCAGCCATTCACATATGAGTAGAAGAGCTTTGCTATTCGCAGTAGACAAGTCATGCTCTTCTCTAGTCCAACTACGTTCAGGCTTAGGGGTTCTAAGTCCATCAGCATCTTCAGTGTAAGGACGCTCCCATCCTTCCAACACAGCCATCCAAGCTCTTGAATCAAAGCCTTTGATTCTAGCAGATACTTTTGCTTTCCAGTTCGAGTAGTTCTGATGAGTAAGCATAATCGGTTTCTGAACAAACATAGGCGACTCCATTGTAGCGGAAAGTATGGAGTCAACAAAAGGATCACGTCTTATACGTATGACGTCCCTCTCTGATACCAATTGAAATTACGTCTTCGACGTAAGATACCAACTTTTCGCGAAGTCGGTCTTAAATCAGTCTTCAGCAACTAAGGTTCACACACACTTCGTTCGTACACACTCAGCTGGCACTTGCTTCAGTTGGAGCGCGCACGGTTCGTGTTATGTATGTATGTTCGCACTCAGTGAATGTAAAGTAGTGAAGACAAAGTTATGTAATAGTTTTCATTTCATTGAATCAACAAAACAAAACTATTACACTTGAAGAGAAAGGTAGACGGAATGAACAAAGGTCGTATCCCAAGTGTCGCAACACTCCAACGAACCAGAGTCCTAGTACCACTACACCTAGAGTTCTATTCTCCAAACTCTACTATTGGTGCACAGCACAAAACAACTACCAAAACTCTAAGGCTCAGCGCCTAACAAACAACGATAGCGATACTCGAATATCAGATTTCGTTCTCTCAAAATCGTCAAAGGATGTCATCCAACTCCATGGGTATATATAGGTAGCTCGCACATGTGAGACGTTGACGTGGCACGTTCTGATTCGACACATGCTTGGCTGATGTAACAATTCCATGGATGACATCACTTTTTGGAATCTTCGATTCTTGAATCTTGGAATCTTGAATCTTCGATTCTTGAATCTTCGAATCTTGAATCTTCGATTTCTTTAACTTCAGACTTCAACATTATCTTGACTCCGTCGATCTCAATACTTCATCTTCAACTTCATCGTGATGAACACTCGTCGTTGAGGCTTCAGTACTTCATCGTCTTCACGGTCGTCGATATAGTTGAAGTAGTAAACAACATTCACTCATCATCAACACTTGAACGTGGATAGGCATCACTTGCACTGAACGTTGATGATAGGATGTAACACACCATGCATCAGTTGATACATGAAGTAGAAGAGGCCACGGCGTAAGACACCAGTCGCACGGGATGAAGGAGGCCACTACAAGCGACTCCTGTCGCACAGCACCTGACGTGCGACGCCTGTCGCGTGCGACGCCAGTCGCACAACATGGCAAGCGACGCAAGTCGCGTGCGACGCCAGTCGCACAGCATGGACACGCGACGCACGTCGCTCGCGACGCCAGTCGCATAAGTTGACAAGGGAAGTACATGCGACTCCTGTCGCATTTCTTGAAGGGGCTGGGTTGCGCGACGCCAGTCGCGTGCGACTCCTGTCGCAAGGTGAGGAGGAGCCAGTTCGTGCGACGCCCGTCGCGTGCGACAGTAGTCGCTCATCAGGACACGCGACGCTCGTCGCGTGCGACTCCAGTCGCAAATGGAGGAGATGCCAGTTTGAGCGACGTCAGTCGCATGGTGTGGTGATGCAATGTCGTGCGACTCTAGTTGCATGATCTTGATAGATGGACTTCGTATTCCATATTCCTTGTTGTATTGCATGCATCCCATCTTTCAACACCTGAAAACAAAGACAAACAACAAACACATGTTGTTGACAAAACTAACATCTACAATCTCCCCCTTTTTGTCACAACTCATGTGAACAAGAGTTAGCATAAGGAGATACAAAGAATCTCAAAACCAGGCAACCAAAACATATGTTGTTGCCAAAAACCAACATCTTCAGAACTATTCCAGCAAATTTCACCTCTATCTAGACAAAAGATATAACCAGATTAAAAATCGGAAATTATCTTAGCCCGTTATGAATTTTGCATCAAAATAGCTTGTTAACATCAACTCTTTTTGTCTTCCAAAGACAACAAAATATTCTTTTGTCCATCTAAGGTACATAGGAATATTCCTGGTCGCAGTCTAACGCGCCTCACCTGGGTTTCCTTGAAACTGACACATCATGTTCAAAGCATACGATACGTCTGGTCATGTACATATCATGGCGTACATTATAGACCCTATTGCCGAAGCATAAGGAATGTTTTCCATCCTCTTTTGCTCATCAATCCCTGTAGGGCCTTGAATCTTGCTAAGAGATGTGCCATGAGTAATTGGAATGAGACCCTTTTTGGCATCTTTCATTCTGAACTTATCAAGCACCTTTTCAAAATAGGTAGCTTTACTAAGTCCAAACATCCTTTTCGATCTGTTCCGACAGATCTTGATGCCCAATATGTACTGTGCTTCTCCAAGATCCTTCATTGAAAAACAATTTCCAAGCCATTCTTTAATAGAATTAAGCATAGAAACATTGTTTCCAATAAGGAGTATGTCATCGACATACAACACAATGAATACAACGTAACTCCCACTGACCTTCTTGTAAACACAAGAGTCTTCCATGTTCTTTTGAAATCCAAACTCTTGTATGGATTCATCGAACCGAAGATTCCAGCTCCGAGATGCTTGCTTTAATCCATAGATGGATCTATTAAGCTTGCATACTCTCTCAGCCTGATTAGGATCGATAAAACCCTCTGGTTGTGTCATAAACACATCCTCTTCTAGAATCCTATTCAAAAAGGCGGTTTTAACATCCATTTTCCATATTTCATAATCATAATGAGCTACAATGGCTAAGAGAATCCGAATGGATTTAATCATAGCAACTGGTGAAAAAGTTTCATTATAATCCACCCCGTGAATTTGATTAACTCCTTTTGCCACCAACTTTGCATTTAAAACACTATGTTTTCCATTCATGTCTGTTTTTATTTTGTAAATCCATTTGCATCCAATGGGCCTAGCCCATTTAGGCAAATCGACCAAGTTCCAAATTTGAGTTTCAGACATTGATTCCATTTTCGGATTTCATGGCACCCTGCCATTTCTCGGAATTTGGACTCGTCACAGCTTGGATATAGGTCGAAGGTTCATTGCTTTCTAAAAGCATGACTTCATAGTTCTCGTTTGTCAGAATACCTAAGTATCTGTCAGGTTGAGTTCTAATCCTTCCGGACCTTCGAGGGTTAGGTGTGTTTTCCAAAACCACTGGAGCACTCTCGACTTGTTCTTGAGTGTCCATCTCAGTTTGATCTTCTTGAACCTCGTTCAATTCAACTGAGCTCCCACTTACTTTCTTGGAAAGATATTCCTTTTCAAGAAATACACCATCTCGAGCAACAAAGACTTTGTTCTCAGATTGGTTGTAAAAGTGGTACCCTTGTGTTTCTTTTGGATAACCCACAAAGAAACATTTATCCGATTTGGGTTCAAGCTTTGTAGAGATATTTCTCTTCACATAAACTTCACATCCCCAAACCTTGATATAAGACAAGTTAGGGACCTTCCCTTTCCATACCTCGTATGGTGTCTTATCAGCAGCTTTTGACGGTGTCCTATTCAGTGTATAAGTTGAAGTCTAGAATTGTGTGTTCCCAAAAGAGACCAGTAGTTCATTTAGACCTCTCATCGAATGGTCGAACTATATCTAATATAGTTTGTTTTCTCTTTTCCGAAACATAACCTTCATGTGCTTGTGAACTGATAGGTTCCACATACATCAGTATGGATCATCCCTAATAAATCACTCACATGTTCTCCTTTCTCCAAGAAAGATGACATTGTTATCTTGTCCATCACACATCATCCACATGTATCAAATGATTCCAAGTCAAATGATTCTAGAATGCATTCTAAAAGAAGCTTCGTTACATATTTAGATGATGATTTGACCTAATCAACAATGTTATAGTTATGTCTCATTGAGACTTATTTGATTCGGCCTTTAGTGTTAATGTTATATATGATTTGTCAAGTTTAAAGTATACATAAACAATATAATAAAACTAATCCATCAGTATCCAATACTGAACCAATATTCATTGTTTATTGAAGGTACGAAATTACATAGTTATAATACTAAAACAAGGCCCTAAGGCAAAACAACATCATATGATCATACGGCTAATGCAGCGACCTTCACTCCATTTCTTGCCCGTAGATCGACATCTCTATTCACCAAACTTATACTTCTATGTAGTTCCTCCACATAAAAATGTGAGAACCACATTTGGCATCCAATACCCAAGAAGTAGAATTTGTGAAGTTTAATGTCTATATCATTAATACTTGAAGATGAAGCAACCCCGTTCTTCACATCTTCTTTGAACTTTGGGCAAATTCAATTATTCCCAATAATTGAGTCTCATTCAAATTTCCCATTCAAAATTATCTCAATGTCAAAACGTGATAAATCGTAAGTGAAAAATCGAAGTTTTCTAACCAGCGATATTATCATGCAATTGAAGCCCTATCTCTCATAAAATATGAGGGAGCCAACCAGACAATCGATTCACGCCATCCAATGGCTCGAAAGTCTCTAATTTGTGTCATTGATGAACTTAAGTGTTTTGGATTAAATCACTCCCCGAGGTGTAAATACTCATAACCTTAGAATCCATCATATGAAAGACAAATTAGGCATTTGTTTTGAAATTGAATAAAATATGAACTTTTATATGTTTGCAAGTAGTGTCCAACACTTTTGCAAAGACACATTGAGATTCCCTAGGAACCCTAGTAGCCTTCTTGCCCCTGCTCTTTTGAATACCCTATCCCATATCATAAGAATTTCCCTCTTAGGGTCCTTCTCTAGCGCCGGCTCAGCAGCCTTGAGCATCCCGTGGAGCTCACGAAGCGATTTCTTCAAACCATTCATATGGAAAATTTAGCCTAAAGGCATTATAACCATCATGAGATTGAAGTATGAAATCAGTTGCCAAATAATCATCATAGGAAAAATCTAGGCGGTCACTTGAAACAAATAATCCAATCATTTGTTGCACATGTGATTCCATAGATTTCCATTTTTCCAGCCTAGCTGAAGCGATGACCCTGGTCATACCGAACCGCTCAATCATAGTATGTTCCCCGAACATGCTATTGAGTTGTTCAATGATATCATAGGAATTGGTAATCTAACACATTCTCTTTGTATTCGTATTTGAGGACCATCCTCAAATTACGTTGTCAATCAAGAAAATTTGTGTTGTTCAATTTTTCACAATCAAGAATTGAACCAAACTTGAATTGAGTTGATATTTAACATGATAAACTACAAAAGAAAGATAACTAAAGTATGTAAACATCCACAAAGCGGTAAACAAATAAGGTTGTCTATCAAAATTACTTATTTGTTACATTTTGTTCAATCGATATCTAATATCGTTGTTCCCTTAAACAAAACAATCCCAAGACCCTCATCTTGCGAATCCTTAAGCCGACTGAGTCCGCACTTAAGAAACTCCAAGATAGGTAGACATCCCATGTCAATGACATCTAATGTCACTCTCGGTCGATGAGAGTCCCATTCTCATCTCATGTCTCGATAGCCACGCCTGCAGTGGATCTATCGATGAGAAAACCAAACTCACGTGTAAGGGTCTAACCCTTACTCCCACTTATCCCAAGATAACAAGTAGTACCCCGCTGAGGCGGACCTACCAACTTATGATCGAGGGCTTCATGAGTGTGACGTTTTGAACAAGACATTATACTCATTATTTTTGGAAACTTGCATGCATAGGTTTGTTTATATGTAAGTTGAACATTTATAACATAAAACAACCTATAACTAGCAAAGCAAATAAATACGAAATCGAAAGTCCCCTAGAACCTCACAACTCTCAAACGAAAAGATTAAAATAACAACAAAAGCCTTGAACATCTTCTGGACTGGTCCTCGCCCTCCGTTTTAGTTCATTGCCCTCCGATTTTGGTCAAATCTATTCCGTACCCATAAAACCACGAACAGCGCCCGCCGTTTCACAACCAGCGGTCGCTGAACACCACCGGCGGTCGCCGTTTCCAAAACGGCGCCCGCCGAAAGGTCCGGGAACAATCTGCCAAGAAAAAGGGCTTTCGGCGGTCGCCGTTTCCAAAACGGCGATCGCCGAAACAAAACAGCGCCCGCTGGAGCTACAACGGCGCCCGCCGTTTGGCTCCAGCAGCCCGGTTTTGTCCGCTTTGCTTCGTTTTGCTTCGTTGTGCTTCGTTTCTTCTCGTTTTCGCCAGAGAGCCGAGATCCTCCATCGAACCATGGACTAAGTCCATCGCTTACAAGTAGTACAATATAAATATAATAGAAAAACCTATCTATTACAATTGATTCCAAGGGACGCAGCCCTCAAAAGACTATGGCCAATCAACACGTAAAAAACACGATTCATTCACCCGACCACTAACGGTGGCCGGCCTTACATCTAATCACATAAATTCAATCAAACAATTAAGCCAATTATGTTGATTTAAACATCTTGTGTCCAACACAAAAGTGTGCACGAGCCCTAGGCTCTGATACCAATTGAAGGTACCGATATACCGATCCGATCGATATACCGTGTGTGCGGAGCGTGTAAAGCAATAGATCTACTATGCCATGATCTTAGTGCACACTTAATGTGTATAAGAACACATATAAACATATATATATACACATCCAATATATATATATATAAGGTTCAACGATTACTTACTTTTGTGACGAAGTGATTCGTTGAAGTCGTTGAGGTGGTGTTGAGTCGATTGAACCACCTCAAATGGATCAGCCTCTCGAAGCTCTCCTTGTGAATGACCTCGTCACTCCTTTAGATCGTCTGGATGTTGAAGCCGCACAAAAGGCCCGGCCTCTACGTGTTGCACACGAACCCGGATGATAAACACCTTGCTTGTTTGAAGTGGTTCTCCAAGAACACTCTCTCTTCTCACTCTTTCTTGTGAATTTCGTGGCTGATGATGATGGTGTTAGAATGAGACATGAAAATCTGATTTTCATGCTCATTATACCCCTTTTACTTCACATGTAACCCCCACCATAATGTGTGTGTCATAACCACACATAATGGGGTGTTATGGTGAAGTTCAAAGGTCACCTCCACATAATCATGCCAAATCATGATATGTGGTCCTATTGGCTTGTGTGGCATGCCATGTCACACTATGTGACATGCATTCCATGCAAGCCATGCATCCCAGGCATGTGAAAACCCACGTAAATATTGATTCTAAATCAATATATTTATTAAGCAATGTATATCAATATCGAGCTCGTGTGTGACCCTGTAGGTATGATTTTATCGATCAATATTATATTGTTCCCAACAATTAATATTATCAAATAATCATTTAACATCCATAGACGACCTTATGACTTTATCGATTGCACACGTAGGATCGAAGGACATATCCCAACAACATGGACCAGGCGGGCGCTTGCCTCCCAGCGAACCTTGCCGCCGGGTCGCTCCAGCCGCGGCGGTCCGGTGATCCTCGATCACCACCGCTCGGCTCGACCCCAGTGAGGATCCCAAACCTCGGATCTTACGTTCACGTTATTTTCACGATAATTAATATTTTAAAATCATCGAAGGGGGTTCAACGATTTTACCTTTGTTCTCGTTGTGCGGAGAAACGAGATCTATTCGAAGACCTTTGAATCTTCCCACGTATTTCTTGCACTTCGTTCGAACGTCGTGTGGGCGACGATCCTCCGAACTCTTATGGATCTCCTTCTCTACTTTCTCTCTCTAGAATTGTGATCTTCAAGTTATGAGAATAGAGAAGACCATGTAGTGCTTTTATAGGCTACGTAGGAGATCTAAAGGAGGTGGAATATTGGGCTTCCAATATTAATGATTAAATTGAGCCCAAGCCCAAATCTATTAATCCATTAATATTAATTATATTTATTTTCCACTATATAAATATAATTGCACTCTCAATATTATACCATATTATATCAAATAATATTATCTCTCCGGTAGTATTATTTATTCTGTGCGTTTAAGATAGAAATGTCCATGAATAAATTATATTTATTGCTAATTAATTTATTCATCTCTTCAATCCGAGAATAGTACCATTCAACTTTAATTATTATGCGGAACAAATCCACCTGCAGGGTTTACATAAAAATTCTTTATGAACTCATCTCGGGGACATTATCAACCCTTATCGGGACACACTTTCCCGTCAAGAATTCACGGCGTGTCATATATAAAATACTGTGACCCAACTTTACCGGTAATTAACCAGATATTCTAATCGGTCAATTCCTTTGGAAAATCAAAGTCACTAATATTAAATATACACACCCGCAATAATATCGGGATTAAGAATAAAATACACTGAGATTTAAATCGATTATCTAAGGCAATCCTAATCGATAAATCTCAAGTGATCCGCCCAATACACCAAGTGTACGAGTATGATAAAATAATTAAGACCAATTATTTTCTCCTTCATACAACGACTATACCGATGGCTTGGTCCGTGTCCATCTAGGTCGTGAGCTACTGTTTGATTAAATACGAGTAACCGATAGTATAATCTTCCGTGTGACGACGCACACCATACTAACTACAACGTATATAATCTAGGACTATAATCTGCATATATTTAATTATAAATAATTAAACGCAAATAATTGTTTATTTATTTAAATAGATTAATGGCAATGGATCGGGAGTTAATATCACTTAAATCTAGACATTAGGTATACAACTCCAACAGTGAATAGTGACTAGGACTGTCAATTTAGATACGATTCGATAACATGATTTGAAACCCTCACGAAATAAAGCGAGTTGAACTCGCACGATTAAAAAGCAAGTTAACGAGTCAACTAGTCATGACCCATTTATTAAATGGGTCAATCGGGAGTCGACTTCTGTACGCGAAATTAATATGTTTAATCTATTTATTAAAATTTCTTTTATGTATTTATATTACAATACATGATCCATTTATTAAAATTTCGTTTTATGTATTTATATTATAATACATTTACCAAAAACTTTGAGAGATTTTATGAGCACACAAATTTAAAAAATGTTTTTTTTTAATTTTTGGACAAAAAATAAAAGGTAAAAAAAATTTTATGTTGAAAAGTAAAGCATAGTTTAAAAACTAAGTAGATAAAGTATGGTTAAAACTATATTTTAAAATAAAAAAGTTAAAATATACTGTCAATTGTGGTTTGATTGATGAAAGTCGTAGGCAGTGAATAAAACGCAGTAAAATGCGCAGCCTAGACAAGGCAGTGTTCAACGATAGAATAGCGTATGCCGCAGTACTATGCCTTGTACATAAAACGTTCATTTTTCGTGATTTACATAATTTAAGTATTTTTAATTAAATTGATCAGATTGTTAGATTGATAAGTATGTTTGTGATATATGTATAAAATTGCAGCGGAATTAATTAAAAATAAATCACACAAACGAACTCACACACACGTACGGAAAGTAAATGGACACGCATTTAATCTTTATATGTGTATTTAAATTATACACATACGAACAGCCTTACGGCTAAAAACTTTATTAAAGAACGAGTCTTTACTAAAGAAATACTCTTGGATTTACAAATGATTTTACCCAAGACAATACACATGTATGCCTTAGTGCTTATCTTATCCGAAGAGTATGAACAATCAACAACAAACGAAACCTAGCTACTATATAACACCTATTCTAATGTCACGATCATCAGCATAACAAAAGGCCACTCAAATGGACGAGATGGGATACGACACGAAGAGCTTCACAAGAGAAGTCTTCGGCTCAAAAGCTTGATGATCGATCTTTGTAAGAAAATGTGTTTCTAAGGTGTAAATATGTTGTATGATGGTTGCTGAATAGTGTTGGGGTCGTCCTCTATTTATAGGAGGAGATTCCCAACTGAATTCTTTGATTTGCTAGGTCATTAAGGCGGTTGAGAGATTCTAGGGCAGGCTGTTTGACCACTGCCACATGAATGCCTTCTGAAGTTCTTCTGGAATGCTCTACCGTACTGCACTGCCTTCCATACTCAGAAATCCTTTGCCCTTAGCTCATGCTTCGCTCGATCTCTTAACTCAACACCTTGGTCCATGTCTTGCAGCGCTGCGGCATAACTCTGTCTTGCTGTGCTGCGGCAGAAAGCTTCTATACATGTTAAATCAAATCACCTATACAATGTGTGATTACAACAGTCCAATTATGAAGAAAGAAGAAAACAAATAACTATGTTAGCATAGCAACTTTTACCTATTTTCTTTAAGACATTGTTATGCCCACATATTTATCCTTACAATTGAATATCTCAAACTATTATGAAACAAATGGAGTAATTGATTAGAAGTGCATTAATAACTTTCTCGATTTCTCTTACTATTAGGGTTTACATAACATTATAAATTCTTATGTTTATTTGATTTGTGATCATTTATAGTTTATTGTAAATTTAATTGAGTTATTATTTAAATGAGTGTCATTTATCCAACATAACATAATTTAATTATTTATTAAATGAATTAAATGAATTGAAAACAGTTTGTAAATTAGTATCCGTTTATAAATAAATTGAATTTGAGTTTAATTTTTTGAATTTGGATTTACATTTTTTAACTCGCCATTGACACCCCTATGAGTTTCTTAAAACCCAAAAAAATCATAATTTTTTTTTTCTTTTTTAATTACTACTCAGTTGTATCAAATATTTGTTGCTTTGATATCTTTTTTATAAATTGATACCTACTCTGTTGTATACTTGTATCAAATATTTGTTGCTTTGATATCTTCTTTTTAAATTGATACCTAATCTCTATACAAGTCAATGCTGGATACAAAAGTATCCCATAATCCCGGATGAAATTTGAACTTGACAAAAGTATTACTCAAACTAGCGCCTACATTAACGGAAGATGATTGTGCAGTAATTATTCCTTCAAATCGATCACTACAACAATCAATGGACTTTACTTTTTTATTCCTTAAAAATATGAACTTATACCGTGACTTTGTTACCATCATTGAATTATTGATTTGGACCAACAATCAATGGAGTATAAAGTAAATTATCAATCTGTCTATTGCACATATGTGTACACTGCATTAAACATTAAAGAAACTCGATGTTCGAGTTAACACTTATGTCGCTGCCTTGGTCAGGTATCCAACTTTAGAGATCTGACCTCTCCTGCCGCATGAACACGAACGAGAAGCCTATGAAGAACGGCATGATCATGCTGGCGATATGATCGCTATGGTGAGGACCCTCTTCCCGGTTTTCTTGACCACGACGATTCCATTTCCACCCCGAAGAGAATCAAGAAGTAGAGAAGGCCGATGTTTGCCATAGTCGAGAACCTTTTTTGATTTGATATTGAAAATTTTGTCTGATTTAAGATTCTTTATCAATAAATTGAATAACATAATTAATAAACAAAAAATTAATGAAATAAAAAGGTTAAATAAGACATTTCAAATTTGAAATAATGACCTAAATTAAGATTACATGAAAAATCAATACATTAAATGATAATTAAGAAAAACATAAATTACCTTAATTTTAATTTAACTAAAAATTGATAGTTTTTTAAAAATGTTAAAACCATTCTTATTTTTATTCTAAATTATCCTATTTTATTGTAATATATTAATAATAATAATACAAAATTTAAAATGTTTTTATAATAATTTAAGCAAAATTCAATTTTTTATAATTCATGAGATGTCTGATCGATAAACTGAAATATTTTCTTGTAAAAAATTCATGTACATATTACAGTTTTTTTGTATATTATCAAGATGTATGATTATTATATGTACAATACTACAGTTTTTTTTTGTATATTATCAAGATGTATATTTATTTTTTTCTAGTTTTCTAAAAACTTCTTAATCAAATACAGTATTGAAATTTATTTCTTCATGAAAATTAAAAAAAGAAAAAATCTAGGCTCTGTCTCACCGATGTTGACTTTTGCTACTATTTTTGTTTTTGGCTAGATCCAATCGGGGGTTTTTAAAATTTTCTCCAGGGGTTGCAGAGTCGTGGGCGTAGAAATTGGGGCGAATGGGAATTGTTTTCACGCGCCTCTTTTCGTCGGTATTTGGGAACAAGGAAGCTCGGATCCTGGTTCTCGGCCTCGACAATGCCGGAAAAACCACTATTCTTTGTACGAAATTTCTCGATTTCATCGTCCTTCCCAGCTCCTTCTTGCTTGTGACTGTATTTAATTTTGTTTGTTGTGGGTTTTTCAGATCGACTTCAAATGGGTGAAGTGGTTTCGACTATTCCAAGTAACTATTTCAGATCACTTGATTCACTTTTTATTTTATTGTTAATATAAAAAGGTATCAGGGTTTTCCCCCTCTTCCTGATCTCATACTCATTTGATAGTTATGGTGGTTTCTTGAAATTAAATTCTTTAATTGTTTGTTAATGTTGGTGCATTTACTACTCAGTTCATCTGATTCCGTAAAAGAATCGAATTTTGTTTTTGTTTTCTCGATTGATCAGCTCTATTTTGTTCTCACCTTTTGAAATGCAGCGATTGGGTTCAACGTGGAAACAGTGCAGTATAACAATATAAAGTTTCAAGTCTGGGATCTAGGTAACTTTATCTGCACTTAACTGAACGACATTTTGTTCTCTTTAGAATTAGGAATTTGTGTTAACTTGCATGTGTTTGAAATGATAATGGACAATCAGCAAGAACAGAAGAAGATTCTCATTTTCTAGACATCTTGAGTTACGACTCCTATAAAAAAGAAAACAATGTAACCTGTTATAATCGTTCAGGTTGAAGCTCCTTTGAACAAGTTTGAACAAGCCTAACTAGTATCATGCTGATACTTATGTCCAGTGGTACTTGTTCACTCGTACCATTTTGGCCATTGTTTAAATTTATGATAAGCAGCTGTAATGCCATCCTTTGTTCAAATGGAACTTTTGGTCACTTTTATATGGCGAAAATGGCAATTATTTTTTAGTGTTTGATTTCATATTGGATTGCTATTAGTATATTACTGCTTTTCTGTTTGTCCTGTTCGTAGCATATCTAATGCTTGTGTTGCCTTTTGCTTATGGCAGGTGGCCAGACTAGTATAAGGTAACTAATATTCTGATTCTATTGTTATGTGACATTTATCTTGATTATTTGCCCAGTCAGTAGGTTTCTTGTATTTGCAGTTGAATGATCTCCGTAGTACTTGCTTTCTAATCGCGTTTTTTTTCATCTACTAGGAAATTTTATTTTATTGACTGAGATTGAGAATGAAATACTGGGCTGAGACACCAAAAGGAAAATTAAATGATTTTAAAAACAACCGGTAATAATACACAGAGAAGATAAGATCATACGATTTAAGTTGAAACATGTTTAGTAATTTCATTTTAATTTTCTTAATACTGGGTTTCCTCCATTAATTAATTTATGATTGATAAATTTTGCTGAAAGTTAATAACTTAAGGGAGAAAAATATAAGTACCATACTGTCTAATATAGTTTTCCAAATAAATAAATCAGCTTTAATGAGTCTTTGGGAGGTGTTGTGGGGGCTCAAGAGAAGTTGCACAAAATAGTTATTTAGAAGAATAAGAGAATCCGATTTCATAACCTTTTTCAGGCAAGGTTTATTTTATTCACAAATCACACTGGACAGAAACAGTTTTATCTCCTCGTACTGATTTTTTTGGGTAAAATTAGGATTCCCATTGTGAAATAACATTTGTGTATATCTATCTAAGGAGACAGCAAGAAACACAAACATATATTATGTTTTCGACATATTGAAAGAAAAATCAATAAATTAGTTTGTGGTGCTTATAGAATCTTTTGTAGTTCTAGCTGTAGACTAGAAATAGATTTTCTGCTGGTGTCTTGTACCGTCCTACATAGAACTTTTTACTTACCTAAAATATTACCTGTAATCAGGAATTGTGCTTGTTCTGAACTTTCATTTAACCAGCTTTCATAAATTTTTCACTGATTGGGCTTAGATAGAGATGTCTCTGATTATATTTCCCTTGTAACGTTTCATGGTTTAAATATATATATATATATATATTATTTTTCTTGACATATATCTGGTTTGTATATTTAGGCCTTACTGGAGGTGTTATTTTCCAAATACTCAAGCCATTATATATGTTGTTGATTCGAGTGATACGGATAGGTTGGTGGTTGCCAAAGAAGAATTTCACTCAATCTTGGAGGTGCTCTTCCTTCAACTCATTTTAATTAAAATGATACTACGTATTATATATTGTATGAGCTGCGCTTTAAGATATTGAACAATATTCCATTGGTAGTGTAGATTATATGTTGAACATGTTTCAATTTTAATCTATAGTCCATACATTTTTAGTCTATGAGGATAGATGAGTGATGCAGTTTAGTAAATTTTAGGAAGAATAACCAGAATGAAGTAGTTCCAATCATCTCCCACTGCATTTGCAGCCTAGACTTGAGCTTATTTGTTAAACTGTCGAGGTTATAAATAGGAAAGTGTCTTATGTTTTCAAAATTATTTGAACAATGGATATACTTATTGTGGAGTCGATTAATATTTTCTTAGATAAGGGATCGTGATGAACATGACAGAGGAACCTCAGGAACGTGTGTGTGGGTTGGCGGTGGGGGTGGTTGGTTGAAATATTTAAAATATGAATATTGATGTAAGATTTTGATGGAATCTAGAACATGTTAAAAAAAATAGTGACCATTTTAAAAAGTACTCTACATAATAGCATCTAGAACACGTTCATATTTCCATTTCTAGTCATGTGATGATAATCAGAATCTAGAACATGTTTAAAAAAATAGTGACCATTTTAAAAAGTACGCATCAAATATCAGCATGTTTGACATAAAATAAGAACATAACATAGTGCCTTGTTCTCACACAAGAACATAGTTCCCGTCGCTCAATTAGTCAAATGGGAACCAAATCCTCACGTGATAATCATGTACAATGATATATTATTATATTAAGCTAAACGAATTCTATTTTCATCACGATATTATTCAATGGTTTTAACTTTTAAACATTGTCATTGTGTGTTTTACAATTTCCTTGATTTTGATTTTAGCACCACATATAGTTGAACAAAAGAGTGCATATAAAGTATTATGATCTGACTTGTTATTTGAGGATTATGGCCTTTACCCCGCGAGGTTTTTGATGGTTAAACATCATTAAGGAGATCATATGATGATACATTTGTAAATTGAGATATTTAGATGATCACCATTCTTTCTTGAATTGAAGTTGACTAGAAATCTAGAATGTCTAGAACTTGGGAACTTGTTGACAGGAGATTCTTCCTGTTTTTTTACCTTCTCGTTTTCTTGTTGAATTTTTTCAAAGAACAAAAAGCAGACATATACTAGTGGATTTTCAACCTTTTAATTAGTTTTATTTTATTAGTGGTCACTGCGCTGGTTAGAGACTTTTACGCTTTTTATATATATTAGTTGTCACTTGTCACATACATGTATATATATAAATTCAGTTCAATTTTGTTGCCATTGTCACAAGCTTCGAACGTGTACTCTTTCCCATGTTATTCTTTAATTTTGACATTTGTTTGCAACGATATGGCTTTTATTTGTCAGGAGGAAGAGCTGAAAGGCGCCATTGTCCTTTTATTTGCAAACAAACAGGTCAGCTCAATTGGCTTTTGACACACGCACACATCAAGAAACGAGGTGAAACCACATGTTCGTGTTATGCCTGTTTTGTTTTACAGGACCTTCCTGGGGCACTCGATGCTGCTGCAATAACTGAGGCGTTGGAATTGCACAAGATTAAAAACCGTCAATGGTCTATTTTCAAAACCTCTGCTATAAAAGGAGAAGGCATCTTTGAGGGTTTGGACTGGTAAAGCTCTTCTGATTTTTCCCTTGAGATGAGATTAACATCAATTCATTTAACGTTTACAAACACACAAGTACTTTCTTACAAATTATTCTACAAACTCTCTCTTAAGCTGAACCAACTTTTAGTTTCTCTTTTCAAGTAGTAAATAATCACTTTTGCAAACACTCCCTAAATACGAGTTCTGTGAATCTGAATCACTATCTTCCCTTACATGTTGTCTTGTGAATTAGGTTGAGTAATACACTCACATCTGGAGGAGGCTAATTTATTGGGCATGAATGAGACGCAATTTGTTCTCAAAACGTTGATCCAGAAGAGTGATTATTATTTGGTGTTACGTTGAGATTTGTTAGGACAATTGTGGATAGAATTATAATTTGGGTTCACCAAGATATGATGAATATCCTAGCTTGATCTTTTTCTCATTTCAATATTTACACCTCCAGGATTATTTATTTTCAATATAAATATATAAATTCATCTTCTCCATGGTTTGTTTTCTGTGGAAGGGAAATGGGGAATTGATATTGTGGCCGTTTTGTGCCATTTTCTCAGTTCTTAGAAGTGAGTTTAAAGTTGTGTTGGTTCAGTAATGACTATTGGAGTGACTGAAAAACAATTTATTTCGAAGGAGAATTTTTAAAATACAAGGGTATTATTTTAGACATCAACTTATGTTGGAAATCAGTTGAAATAAACGCTACTTGAACAAAATCAGTATGCACTATTATTATTACTGCAATAATAATCCATACAGACAATAATCTTCACCCCCCTGCCCTCCAATTTTTTCCTAAATAAACAGAAATCTAACATCAAAACTGACAATGAATAGCCCCCCCTCTAAAACAACGGACTAGATACAAGTTTAAAAGAGGGATCTAGACAACAATGACTCGATGCCTGATCATATTGATATTAGCGGGCATCAAGATAAATAATGTAACATATAAAAAAATGGGTGGTCAAGATTAGTCTCCCCTGACCATGAGGGAGTGATGGCGTACACGTTTGATTTCGACAAAGGATGAGTACTCCTTGTTCATCGGTTGTTTCCAAGGTTCACCATCCATTTGCATATAAGCCTCAGACCATTCTCCTCCCCTAAGCTCAAACCGTATAGCTGAAGCCTGAGGATCAAATAGAATATCAAACCAAGAACATCATTAAGTAGTAACCATGATCATACCGATGTATTATATTAGAATCACAAAAAACTATTAGTAAGATTTAGCCTAAAATTACAACAAAAAAATAAAATACTTAGGGTTGTGTTTGTTTTACAAACTAGCCTCTGCACTAGATGCGGTTTTTAAAGTAGTAACATATTACATACATTAAGGGAGTGCTTGTAATTTCGTATTGTAGTTGGGATTATGTAGTTGGATGATTCTTGTGCAATCTGCTTAATCAAAACTATTTAGGTAAGGTGCTCTCTTTTGTTTTCATTACATATTCTGATGATTAAAAATAAAAAGTGAAGATTTAAATAGACTACTTGTTAGTAGTTACAAAAGTAGTAGTACCTGGGTTATGTGTTTTGCGGAGATCAACTCGACCATAACCATTGACGCATGCCATCCTTGTTTGAAGCCGAAAACTTCAAGTAAACCATCATCAGCTTGGGCCTCCACAAATCCTCTCTGGCAAAGGGGAAACATTTCATTCGTACATATAATACAACCCAAATGCTATCTGCTATACTTGGTGGAAACTCAATGAGGTCACTCTCTTAAAAACATTTACCAAGTGATACCATTTTGGAAAGACGTACAATTATACTGTAATATATATGGTATGACAATCTCAATTCTGATGTACCTTCTCTAAATAATCTGGCTTCAAATGGCCCCACGGATTTCTACCACTTCCATAACTAGGAAGATTGAGAGCAACAATAGACCTCACACTGAAAAATACCACCAGTGAAAGCCAAAGGAGTCAACAATTTGTGTGTGTGTGTGTCTCTATGTATATATATATATGAATAATTTGGTAAAAGCATTGGTGAATGAATGATGTAAATGCTTTTGTAGTGGTGAGTGAACAATCAATAATTCAGATTTAAAGACAACAATGAACCTTGAAGGGACATGAACCTGCTCCCACTCTGAAGAATTGACCTTCTTAGCATATATCCTCAAAATGTTCTTCAAACTCCTGCACAGCATAAATATGAAAATGTTTGACCAGTTTGTTTTAGCAAAACCACAGCAGCTTAATTTGCAAGGGTGTAGCGGCATTTTTACAGCTTTAAGGAGGTGTGCACTACTTTCATCAGAGTGAGAATAACGATATAACGATGAATGAGCACATAAAAGGTGACACAGAAAACATATCTGATTAATCAAATCAATGATCTTCTATGAGACTTTTATAGCAAAGTAGATTTTCAAGGCAAGAAAGAAGAGAAAGAGATATGACCATCTTTCAGACTCACCTAAAATTCAAACATAGTAGGAGTCTGCTTATAGAGCGGAGATCAACTATGAGTTAGTTATTTACAAATGATACTAATAGTGCAAGGTCAGCTGATGCAGATAGAACTACAAATATACTCCATTATATTTAATACAAAAATATGACCTTAAACCAGGATCACTGCTGCATGGTGTGAAGAACCATCCTTGCTTGCAACTGTATCCAGAATAGATTAACTGCACTCAATAAGGCACAATTTTTGGCCATTCAGAGTTAAAACTAATTCTACTGAAGGAATTTGGAATTTTCTGAAAATAAAAATACTCTGAAGAATTTTCTGGAAGTTCCAAATGAACGTCTATTTCCAGCATAAAAAATATTAATATCTTAATATCCATACAGCGCAATTTTTTCATAATGAATGGTAACTAGACGGACACAAGTTAAAAAATAGTGATCTTTGGATATGGGAAAGGAAATCCGCACCTTGTTCGCAATAGGTCCCTGAGCTAGGTAAGGTTTCTCATTGCGTAAATTGTGGAAACCATAAGCGACTTGCGCATCCATTCCTGCATCCACATTAATATATTTTTATAAAGAGCAGTGTAGGAACATAGACAAAGGCAGATTCTAGAAATTACAAATGCAGACCTATGCTGAAATAATTATAAAATACTCCTTGATAGCAGAAAGCCTTCTCCGGCAACTCTCCTTCAACTTCCAGTTCCTGAAGAATAAAGAAAGTCTAAATTCATAAGCGTAGGAAGTAAAATACAATCTTTCGTCACACTATAATCTGTTATAAGTAAAATGGTTATACACCATAAGTACTTAAAATACGTATGGTTACTAACTATGCTAGCCATGTTCTTATGACCTACGTTGCTCATTTTGTGTGACAAAGCTTTTCTCATATGTAGAGCGTTTATAGACTCCTAAAGTGTGTTTCATCGATACAAGCCCACGTCTAAATTTGAACAGATAGTCTATCTTATACTCTGCAGTCTGCAACGAAAAGAATATTATATTAAATGACTGTTCAAGTGATTCTTTAATTTAAAAGATCATCTTCATTTTGAATAGGATTCTCTACAATTGTCTTGTATTTCTAATGGCCCAAATCAGCATGAACAGTATTGTAAAGAATTTAGATATAGTTAACTACTACTCTTTCATCACACTTCTGTGATGCATCAACAGTCATTTCTTGCAACGAAATGAGCACGCAACTATAATAGTTAAGAAGGAATTCAGATAGACAACAAAGTAAATACAACCTTCAGCCACAAACCTGATCAAGAAGAGTTTCTTCTGTTTGCTTCAGAGAATAAGGTATCTCCAACTCATCGCCAGCTGGTGTTGATATCAAAAGATGCCAACTGCAAATTAAATGAGTCCATAAACTCTAAATACAAGAAATCTCCTCGTGAATGTAATAGGCACTACTCTTTAACCATAAAACGTCTACAGAATTTAAATAATGATAAGAGTTGTATAGGTCTATATATCACAGGTTATTTAGATAAGCAATAACAAACTAACGACTCACCTGTCCAGATGAACAACAGGACCAGTGGTGACCTTGTCAAGGGTTCTTTTAATGGCTGCCTTCCAATTAAAAGGGAACGAGCCACCCTGAAAGATGTGATGTAAGTATGCCAACTCATATACCAGCATAAACAGAAAATAAAATGCCAATTTGATGTACACAGAAAGATTACCCAACCAAAACTCCTTGACAAGTCATTTCCTGTACCAAGTGGAATAATTCCGGTCGGTGGAAGAGGCAGTCGATCCTGTTTGTTAAGCTCTCCAAGACAACCCAGGACCCACCCAACAGTGCCATCACCCCCTGCCACCTGTCAAACACCAGATGCAAAGTTTTTGTATGTGATTTGAACATAACAAGAAGCAGCCACACGGACTATTTTCGTAAAGGCGGGCATCCAGCATAAGAAATAAATACCACAATCCTAAGTCTAAGGCGAGACTCTTTAGCACAGTTGTCTCCAAGAGTAGCAAACTTTTCCAGGAAACGCAATCCGTATTCAACAAATTCGTTAGGCTTCACAGATGAAAGTTCAAAAACCTGAGCATTTAACATGAAAAGGTTAAGGACAATTTACACTTCCGGTTTCTATTGTGATGAAATTGGAACAATTTTTATTTGCATATATGTGTAGGGGACAGCATAAGCAGCAAAGAAAACATGTATACATGTATATTCAACTAGCTATAAGTGAAATACATCATTGGTAGTTGACTAGTTGCACTTTCAATGAACATAAGAAAAGGGTATATAACAAGTAGCTCATATTTGCAAAAATCTTTTCAAATATTTATATTTCATAATACAAGGAATAAATTCCTTACAGAATGACGACTTTTATATTAAAAAGAATCCATAAATTGATGACTATATTCTAAATTTCTCCTGAGACCTACAATTTTTCGTGGGTGAGGAGGGATTCAAACCTTGACACTGATGTCCCAGGGACCCACAAAAGGAGGCCTTCTTCGAACTAAACATCTCAGTAGCCATAGAGATCAGATATTGTTGAAAAAAACTAGATCATCGGTCTAATTCGATAACAATCCTAGTTGTTTAGTAGATAAATTAAAAATACCAGCACTTCCAGGCTCCTATAGTCTTCCAACATCCCCATTATTTGATATTCCTAAACATGTCACGACTACAATAATAGCTACAGCTGATGTCCAAATTCAATCAGGTCTGAACCCAGCTAACGGCTTATATGCCCGGACGACTGTTAACTAGAAATCACAGGTCCCCACAAACGAAAAGTGTGTATTTGTTAAAAAAACGATGTATATTTTCCCATTGGTCTGGACCATCCCGCACCAAAACAGTGTTACCTTTATTTGACCAACAATATACATACCCCATGCGTGATTATCCCTAAACCAAATGTGTGTTTTTATACGGGAGGAGCCACGGATATCCTTGGCATAATACAAGCCCAGCACCAATAAATTATTGCTGACAAATCCTTCTCATCAACCTACCAATCTGCCAATTATGAGAATTATTAACATGACATCAAAGTTTACACTTCACGCTCTCTGCACATTTCCCACAAAACATGTCCATAGCCACACTTATGATCCAATTACGAAAATTATCTCTAATGAAAAATAACAGAGAAGGGAAAATGCGTCTATTTATTCGCACAATCGCAAACGACGTCTGAAATCAAATGTACGCGATAATCACCTGTTCCTCGCTCATGAGTTCCTGGAGGCGAGCCTTGAGCTCCGGCCCTTGCCTCCCGCCGCTCTTGGAATTGATAAACACGACCAACGGAATCTCAGGCGCCTCGGCCGGCTCGGTAAGGTCGGCGTGAGCCACCTCATAGAACTTCGCCACCGCGTCATCGTCGACGTCCCTGACTCGGATCGCCTCCCTCATTGAGAACCTTAGGTACTCCGGTAGCGTGATCCTCTTCTTCAGATCCACTTTGGGGATTCGCACGCCGGATAGTGAGCAGCCGCGCAACGAATCGATTACGGACGATAGGCCCAACTCCGAGGCTCGGCCCGGCGTGCCCGGGGAGTCCATCGGTCGATGTTATCTACGATTGCTATTTCTACCCTACCGACGTACCAAAATGTGGCGTCCGGCGGCGACTGTAGCCGGAGAATGAAAAACAAAATAGCGCGTGTAGCTATTAAATAAGAATAATAGTAAAAAGATTTAAAACCTTTTCATATATTATACTCTGTACATTAATTATTTTTGATCTTTCTAAATTAATTTATTATCAATGTGTGATCGGAATAAAGCTTTTAGGAAGAGCATTGGGAGCACATTTATTAAGCTAACTATATTTCGACTTAAGGATAATAATAAGGTACTTTTTTTTTTTAACTTATAAGTTCTTCTAAGACATGTACATATTTTCCAATTCTTATTTGCTCATCGCAACATCATTTTTTGGTTATTATAGTATATAGTAACATTTTTTGGTTATTATGGTATATAGTTACGTAATGTTTTAAATCACATAATATTCATCCGAGCATATATGATTTTAGCCAATATTGCTGGAGCTCACATATATAGAAGAATATCCGCTTAACTCTATCGAGATTCGAGATGCATGTTGAAGAGGTGATAGGACACTCGCAATTCCCGCATGAGATCACCCTATAACTCATCAAATTAGTCAGGACTTAATCGACATGTTTAACTAAGTACTCTTTTTGTCTGCACCAATGATCATATTTTTTTCATAAATTACAAAAAAGAGAAAACTATTAGTTTGAGACGGAAATAGTATTTACAAAGATCATGATCACCTCAAAAGAAATTAAACTTGATTTATATGCACAATCATAAAGTAAGTCTATCGTGGGTGTTCGTGACAATGAAAATTATGGTGAGCAAGACGAGATAGCGGTACAAACGACTTCGTTCGGTTCGTGATTATCTCTAGTAATTTAGACTTTTGAACCATGTTTTCTCATGGTTTTAAATTTTTATTATATTATCAACTATATATTTAGATTTTTGAATGGACATTTTTTTTTTATTATGAATGGTTCTTATTAATGAATTGCAAAAAAAAAATTTTGTTATGTAAATTATAGAATTTGGACAATGAATTGTGTTTAGGTTTGTGTTTTAAAAGATTTTTCAAAGTTGAAATGGCTGGAAAAAATGAATTTGGAATAGCAAGAATATTTCTAAAGCAGAACTTATAATAGATCGGAGCTTTAGAAGTAGAGCTGCACATTCGGTCCAGTTTGACTTTGAATCGAAACAGGATAAATTTGAACTGGTCGGTTTGGAATTTGAACCTGAACTTTGAACCGATTTTAACCGGTTCGAGTTAAATTCAAGGTTGATCCGGTCCGGTTCCGAACCTTAAGGTTCAGTCCCAGATATTTTTATTTTTTTATTTTTTTATTTTATATATTCATAGATACTAATTAAAAATAAACGTATTTACAATATTCTTAAATTTTTTAATTTTAAATTTGAATTTACATATTTGAATTTGAAATTTGAAAAAATAGCTATTATTTGATCTTATGGTTTAAATTCAACAAAGTTTGAAAAACTAGCTGGCTAGATAAGTTAGGTAAGTAAGGTAAGTAAGAACTACTTGGACTTTGAATCCTTAAAGAGGATAATTTGCTATAAAAAAATAAAAATTTTATTTTATTTTTGATATTAAAATTAAACTTAAGTCTAATATTTATTTAAATTTTATTTTATGAACTACGGGACTTTGATTTCTCAACGAGAATACGTAAGCTTTATTTTGGTATGAAAACTAAAAAAATTATTTTATTTTTCTATATTAAAATTAAACTCAAGTACAATTTTTATTTAACTTTCATTTTTCACATTATTTTTAAAAATAAGTTAACTACATAAAACCTTTTATTAAAAAAAACATTTTTAGAAAGGTTAATTCTCAAAAACTTTTTTAAATTAAAAGTAAAAAAAACTCAGTTTTAAGGTTCGGACCTGAACCGATCAGTTCAGAACCTGAACCTGACCCGAGTTGAACCTGAACCTTGAACCTGTTTTCACCGGTTCGGGTTCGATTCATCGAAATTCCGAACCTGAATTTTATGAACCTGAACAGGATAGCCCGGAACCGACCAATTCACATGTATGTGCAACTCTACTTAGAAGTAGATTCTAACTTACTTAGATTTCACGCAAAAAGGCATATAAATATTACGATTACGATCCTGACGCTCTTGCCGGTACGTACTATCATCGTCTCCTGGGAACCGATAACAACGGATAGCAATGTGTCGGCAATATTAAGTCTCTGTGTGGATTGGAATCCCTCAAAGTCTCTCTTTATATGGTTCGAGAGTGTAATATTTTTATGCACAAGCTTAGCTTAGGAAGTTGAATCTTTCCATGGATTCTCTTTTTGAATGGGACGACATGTTGGAAAAGGAAGAAGCTCAGGTTATGGGTTGGATGCTTCGGACTGATAATTACAATTATAGTATCAACATTGTAAAATTAAAAATACAATACAGTAACCTTTTAAATTATTTTCTTATTTTCAATTAACAAAATATCAAAAGCCCTCCCTTTTCTCGCTTCCGCTAAAATTGAATCGACCCAATGAATCTAGTTCCGTTTAATTCAGGTCATCCGCCGGCTTGGGCGCCGCCGCCGCCGTTTCCGGCAGCGCCACCACCGACTGCTTCTTTCTGGACTTCCTCAAACGTGACCACCCGCCTTAAGGAGCTTTACGGCACTTTAAACCTGGCTCAAGCAATGTAAGGAAATTTTCTAATCCTCAACTCTGTAGAAATATCGATTTGTAGCTGTAATATCTATATCCATAGCGTTTTCATGATTTTTTGTTTTCTATTGTATACGAATTTTGTGGATATAAACCAGTTTTTTTAAACCCTAATTTTGGAAAATTTTATCTCAATTGAATTTGACATAGGCAATGTTCGATCTAGCATGATATTCAGTTAATCATTCCGTGGATACACTATCAATATTTGAGTAAAAAAAACATATTAAATGATTGATGGCTCATTTTCGATTGAATCAAACCCAACAGGCAAATAGAGCTGGATATGTTGATTCGAATGAAAGAAAGAGAAGGAACCATTGAAGGTGAAGGTTACATGCCGTTGGATCAGTTTTCCAAGTTTGTGGAGGACAATCAGATCGAGCTTGGATTCCAAGAATCACTGTCACTTGACTCTGCGAATGCTGTAATCTCAAAACTACAATTTCAGCTTGAGCCATTCAGGGTTGTGACAGATGAGAATACTCCATGGGAAGAGAAATCGGCTGTGAAAAGGTTGGCTGATAAAATAGACAAGTACAAAAGAAATAAACATTGGCATAGAAGGAAGAGAAGACGAGTAGCCGAGAATTTAGCTAGGGTAGCAACATTTTTTATTTGCTTATACACTTTTTTGCTTAGTAGAACCTTTTCCATTGATTTTGATATCTATTCATATTTCTTGTTTAGGAGCGTGAACAGTTTGATAAAATAGATAAAGAAGCTGATGAATGGCGGGCTAAGGAGATTGGTAAAGAAGTTGCACAAGAGAAGTTACTGACCATGCTATCTATTCTGTCATTACTTCGTACTTTCTGTTCTTTGCGAGGTGTTTGAGACTTCCTATATATTTAATTTTTTATCAATATAATTGTGGAGTCAAATGTGATGACTGATGAACCATATTGGATCAGTCGATCAATTTCTTATTATTAAAAACCAGACCTGGTAGAGTAAGGAGCGTGTCGCCCTCAGTTCTACTTATTTTGGATTATTTTTATTGAAGTTTTATTCGCTCTATTGGTTGACTGGAAACTTTCTAACGAATTGTTTATATGGCTATAGTTGAAATAGTTCATCGTCATTTCCTTTTGGGTTAGTGAAGAGTCGTTCTTATTTTACAGGTAGAAAAGATGAAGAAAATAGCCAAGCTCAAGGAAAAAGAGGAGAAGAAAAGATTGGGATCTGAGGTGAGAATTTAGTTATGGCGCACAACCCTTTTATTGTTTATTTTGTCTGTTGTTCTTATTAACCTTGACATTACAATGCCAAAATGCGGATTTCGCAGTCTAATACTTGTGTAATTTTATTTACCTACAAATCAGTTTCAGTTTTAAAGGCATTTCAATTCCCCCCTCCCCCTTTAGTTTCTTATTTGGCTAATGGACAAGAACAAAACAATAGGCTTAAAATTTACTCCAAATGGAGTCTTGTAATGTTGTGCATTCTCAAGAGGATCATCAATTGCTTTTAAATTCATTTATCATGGATTTGAACGATAACTTTCCTATCTTGGAATTTCAGCTTGAGCTTGTGTTGATTGTTGAAAAGCTACAGGAATTACGCTCCATCAGAATACAGAAATTGAAAAAACAAGGTAAAAAGGACATTTATCTTTCCAAATTTACACCCCCTTAAAGTGTCACAAACACCCTCTTGAGGTTTGTACCTAACCGAACAAATACTTCCCTCTTGAGGGTGCAATTTGTAAAAGAGAAACAAATGCCAAGATAGACTGTAAATCTGAAATGAGATGAGAATAATTTAGTAATTAGGCTAATACTTGGGGTGGTTTCATAGGGTTTCTTGCCAATTGTCAGGATGCTATTTCTCGTCTGAATGGACTAAGATGGCGGCTGAATGCAATTTTTTTCGAAAACTTTTGAATTGAGAGAGAATATTCTGATTTATTTTTTATTTTTAAAGAACAGAGAACTTTTGAGAGTATAAATGGATATGGGATGAAATGTAATGATTGAAGTTGATGTAAAAAAATACTTCGTACTATTATTACTGGTACTAAGATTTATGTGAGTGGAGAATATTGAAACTTTTGGGAGAACACATGTGATACTGACTACTTAGGGAATTTATTTTGTAAACTGAAGTGATGGTGGGAGAAAAAGGTGAAAATATACGAAAGTGGTTTTTTTTGTTTGTTTTTTAAAACATCTCAACTAAGGAATATTCACATGCTGATATGCAGGTCATTTTTTTCCGGAAGAAGATGATAAGTTTCTCGAACGAGTTAGAGCTGCAGTTGAGGAAGAGGAGCTCCAGTCGATGGCAGCAGCTGATGCGGATGCTACTAAAGATGCTATTGCGAATGCTGAGGTTTCGACAAAACACACCCAAATTTGTTCACCGAACTCGGAAAAAACAGAGCTTAAGAATGGTGGAGATAGGGAAAGAAGTCAAGACCAGTCGAAACAGGTTACTGCAAATGAAAGAACTTCAGAACCGGTGGTCCGCAGAACTGAAAACCATGTCACGAATGGACCTGGTTCTGGCAGTGTCTACGACTCCGTTGCAAATTTACCCATGGAATTTTACCATTACTATCATGGAAGCAGTACTGATATGGGCACACTGATTGAGGTGATGTTTTAAGAATATTTTTTATTTATAGCTCTTTTTAGTTTTCCCCATGTATGTCGGCTGAACTTGAGATTTAGTATTCCTTAACATCGTTTTCTTGCATAGTTCTACCTTATTCATTGACGCTATTTCTTCCTTTATTGCAGGTGAGAAGAATGTGGGATGCATATATTAGACCTGGAGGAAGGTATGTATATATCAGTTTGTCAAAGAGACCATTTAAACATATTTACTCCCTTTTATTAGTTTAAAGGACTTACTATCAAATATAGGGCCTGAATGATGAGAAGACTTCAATTCGGGGGACTGAAAGTTAAAACTATCAACTAGAAGCCTAAAATATGAAACTAAAGATATTTTCAAAATAACAATCCTAGAAAATGCACAAGACGTTGTTTTCTAAAAGATGGAAATATTTTGGGCCCCAACTCAATGAAAGAAAATAAAAGTTCGTATATTTTTGCCCTGTAAACCCTAAATGTATTCACTATTCAGATATTTGAAATTCATCCTTAACTGATTCTGTTTTTTTTCCCCTTTGTTTTGTTTCCTTATACTAACTAAGATCCTATTTGAAATTCCACTCGTACTTTGCTTACTAATGGAAGTTAAAATTGCAGTCGTATACCAGGCCATTGGGTTCAACCGCCGCTGCCAGCAGATGATATATGGGCATCCTACCTCGTGAAACCTAAATAACCTCCAACCTACACTAGGAAGCTGAAATCTTGAAATCGGACTTATTTGATTGATTAAGTTCCAAGAATCGTCACGTGGCCAGGCTATGAGGTTCAGCTCCGGTAAAGTGGAGAAAATAACACAGGATAACACGTTGAAACCATAAAAGTGAGAAAACATTATAAAGATTATCTGCCTGCAGCTGGATTGGTTTTACAGGTGAAATTGGCCGCCATGGATCGAGTGTAGTTCTGTAGAAGAGATGAGAGCTTGCTGAAAGAGCAAATCACAATTTGACAGTGTTGTAGGGAATTGATAGCTCAACTTGAAATCTTACGACTGGAATAGGTCTCTCCTCTATTTATCTTTAAGTTATAACAAGTCCTATTTTTGCTACATTTTTTCACTCTATCCTTACAGTTTTTTTATAGATAATTTTTTGGGTTAATTACTGTTTGCAACCTAAGGTTTGGGATTTTTTACACTTTGCAACTTAACCGGAATTTTGTTGCCGATTGGTACCCCATTTATGAGGCTTTTACACATTGCAACATAGGGTTGCCGAATCGGAATATTCGAAGGTATATTCCGTTTTAAAAGATTTTTTGGTAAATATCAACCAATGAAATGACTTATTACGATTTTACTCCCGTCAACTATTGATATTTCATTTTGATTTATAATAAAATCAAATAAAGAATCTGACTTCTTCCAAATAAAAATTACCAAAAAAAAATCTGAAAAAAAGAGAAAGAGGGCCCCATCTTTGTGTAATTACGTGCTCTATGGTAGATCAAAGATTAAGGACCAGAAGCTAAATCCTTGAACAAGAGGTACAACGAGGCTCTCGAGTTGTTCGAGATTCTTGAATGTGTGGGTGAGGTTCATGTCAAGATCGAGAGTAGCATGATTATTCCGCGTCAACTCCGGTTCAATTGTAATTATCACGATCTTCAATCATGGAGATTTCGAGATGAACCCTAATTTAAGAGAAATTCATCTTTTTCTATCTTATGAAAAAGAATTGATTTTTTATATAATTGAAGACAAGAAATTTACAAATTTGGTCCTGAAATTATGGATTTTGAGATATGGTTTTAAAATTTTGAGTTTGAGTTCACAATTGGTTTGGTGGTAATGGATAGTAAGAAATGAATTTTGGAATTTATTATTTGTTTTAATTGAAAATTTAAAAATACCCTTCAAGTTTAAATATTGAAGGTCAACATGCGCAAGATACGAGTATGAATTTTCATGACATTTGTTTTGTATTTTAACTGAAAATTTCTCTTACTAAGGTATACAAGTCAACAAATTTTAAATATTGTTATGCAATTTCTTTGTTTTTAAAAATATCTATTTTTGTGATCAGGATTTATTTGAAGTTTTTAGAGTTTTTTTTAATACGTGTGCTGGTTTTGTGCTATTGTAGAGTGAGTGAATTATTCAGAACTATTGTGTTCGGTTTTTATAAAATACAAATAGTTTAACCTAACTAATACTCTATTTCATTACACAATAGCTCATATCTATGCACATAATACTATATATTTATAAATTCTCAAAATTCATTTTGAACAATATATAAATTCAAATTATAATAAGAACAATTTATTTCAAATTACACACCACATATAAATAATAAGAGAGAATAAGATTTATTTTAAGAAGTTAAATTGGATTTGATTTTTATAACTATATGTTGCTATAAGTAGATAATTATATATATCAAGAAACCTCAAAAACAATCTAAATATTGTCATAAACAAAGACAATCTAAACATCACAAACAATTATATGTATATACATAGCATAACTTGAAAATTACCCTTGCATACTCTTCCAGTGCCCGAAGAACATCACGCAGAGTGCACCGACAACAAAAGCCTTCACTACTGCCAGAGGTGCTTCACATGATTGATCGATTACAATCGCCGACCAAAAAGCGAAAGTGGTCCAACATTTTGCCCAAATCACATCGCCTACCGCAAAATCACTCGGATTATAAAAATGATCGTTGCTCGATCCGATTAACTTCGCGTCTTCTTGATTTCCACTTTCCTTTTTCTCCCGTAACTGTGCGTCTTTATGGTCATCCGAGCAATTACTTCTCTGAGCGACGAAATTTGACTTGACATTGTCAGATCGAATGGTTAATTCTCGATCGGTCGTTCTTTTCAGTCGTTTTGAATTCTCGGCATCGGAAATCGATCCTTGAATGTCGTCGGTGATTTTATCTGTCTCCGTCGATTGGAAACGTTTAATTCTCGTCATTTAATTCGAGTTTCCTCTCACGAATTCAAAATCTATTTAGCTAGATTTCACACCAATATGAAAAAACCAAATTTTAATTATAATCAAGCCTAATTAGAGTGATTTTTTGTTGAAATTAATAATTAAGAAACAGGGAGAAAGATTTCCTCGCTTAGGAGAGAATAGAATACAAAACTTTGATACTGTTTATTGATTGATGGATGAAGTAGTACATATATGTCACATACATATAATAGTAACACAAAAACCCTAAAACAGGAGATCGAGTTCACCGGAGTTGACTTACTTCCGTGCAATATCCGGCACCAGAAGCACAATAGCATGAAAGTAAGTAGTGCAGTTACAAGTTACAACACTGCATTTTTTATTTGTATATTTAATTTTTTTTTGTGATATAAATTACCATTATCTTATTTTTTTTCACTATTTTTTGTTTGATTTTCATTGCGCTATTTTTTCCATTTTAATGTGTAAGTAGTGCAGTTACAAGTTACAACACTGCATTTTTTATTTGTATATTTAATTTTTTTTTGTGATATAAATTACCATTATCTTATTTTTTTTTCACTATTTTTTGTTTGATTTTCATTGCGCTATTTTTTCCATTTTAATGTTTTTTTTAATTTGCGCTAATTTTTTGCGTATTTTAAATTATTTTCATTTTTTTGTTTATTAATTTGCGCTAATTTTTTGTAGTATTTTGAATCAGTATTTTTAATTATTTTCATTTTTTGCTCAAAATTTTCACTATCATGTAGTTATTTTTATTATTTAATTTTTCTATTATTTTTATTATTTCGTTGTAATTTTTTTATTATTTTTCAACTGACATGTCCGAGATAAGCTGGAGATGATGAGCTCATACAAAAAAATTAATTTTGTGCTATGGTGCTAAGACAAAAAGAGAGTTGTAAACAAGGAAAGAAGATCTAATGGCAGTACCACTCTGAATTTCATGTACCATGAGATGTTGGTCTCAAAGTTTTCGAGATTTGGGTTAGTGAAAGGATTGGATCCGAAATCAAAACTCTGAATGAATGTACGGTCCTAATCCCGTACGAAAGAACCCCAAATGTGAGATGGTGCCGAAGGCAAAAAGAGAGCTGCGAACAAAGAAGAAGATCCATGCTGCAATATCACTCTCAATTTTGCGCGAGTTTTGATCTCCCGTCCCATGAGATGTTGGTCTCCAAGTTTTCGAGAAATGGGCTGGTGAGAGGATCAGATCCGAAATCAAAGCACTTAGGAGAACCCCATATGTGAAATTCACATATCGAAGTCTATGTTTTTATAGACTTTTTTTATATATGTACATAGAGAGAAATAATTGCCAGTGCTTAATAGAAAATGAAAATATACATATTTCAACTATATTAAGCACCAATAGTTATTTCTCTATATACATATTTCAACTATATTTTCATTTTCTATTATGCACCAACAGTTATTTCTCTATATACATATTTTAACTATATTTTTTTGTTGCTGGTTTTTTCCACCGCTAAGCTAATTAATTTACAAGTTTTTTGATAATTTTTTTTATTAGTATTTTTAATTTCTTTTGTGATATAAATTACAATTATCTTTTTTTCGCTAATTTTTTCCACCCGTTGAGCGCTAAGCTAATTAATTTACAAGTTTTTTGATAATTTTTATTATTAGTATTTTTAATTTCTTTTGTGATATAAATTACAATTATCTTTTTTTTCGCTAATTTTTTGTTTGAATACGCTGCCTAGACAAGGTTGTGTATTAGTTTTTTATTTACTTAATTTAAGTATTTTAATTAGATTAATCGTTAAATATGATAAATATGTATGTGATATATGTATATAAATTATTTGTATATAAATATATATATATATATTGCCGTAGAATTGATTACTCAAAAGTTATTTATAATTTACGAAAGATTTACGAAAGTAAATCCCCTCGATCTATCGAGAAGCAATACTATCGGCACATGAATATCGTTTTGCATTCATTTAGTTCGAGTTTCCAGAGGAACGAAATCATTATGAACTACTGAACTAAAATCTAATAAGAAAGCGATTAAACAAGTAAGCAATGGAAATATCCAATGAGAGAGAGGGTTAGGGAACTAGGCTCCTTTGTTTCAAACGAATACATAAAGTGAACACAGATTTAATCTTTTGTATTTCACTAAAGGCTATACACATGTATGCCTCAGTGTCTATCCCAGATTTAATCTTTTGTATTTCACTAAAGGCTATACACATGTATGCCTCAGTGTCTATCGTATCCGAAGAAACAATCATCAACAATGAAACATAGCTATTGTATAACACATATTCTAATGTCACGTTCATCAACCTAACAAAAGAATGTTCATCAACCTAACAAAAGAACTATCTTTCAGACTAGAGAACACACAGCTCGACGAACTTCACAAATGAAGCCACGACACTAAAAGCATGATGATCGATCTTAATGAAATTGTGTTTCTGAAGGTGTAAACAATGTTGTAGAAGTGGTGAGGAAATGCAGGTGGGTCGTCCTCTATTTATAAGTGATAGAGTCTTCAACTGATTTCCTAAAAATGCTAGGTCAAAGGTCGATTGAGATAATCTAGGGCAGATTGTTTTGACCCGCAGGAATGCTTTCTGAATATCTTCTGGAATGCTCTGCCGTACTGCACTGCCTTCCATACTCTCTGGACTTCAGCAATCCTTTGCCCTTCTATAATGCTTCACTTGATTCTCTTAACTCACCACCTTGGTCCATGCCACGCAGAGCTGCTGCATAATGTTGAGTATGGAGGCCAATTCACGCCGGAGATGATCGTAGATGACGACGAAGAAAACCGTGCGAGCGGTGGAGCGCGTGAGCACGGGAGCAGCGCCGCGCGTGCGGAGGTGCGCCGTACGCGCGGTTAACAAGGCAGAAAACGGGCAGGCCTTTTTGGGGAGAATTTTTTTCTTGGTCCCATATAGTTGGGCCATTTTCGATTTAGTCCCATGTAGTTACACATTTTCAATTTAGTCCCATATAGCTTGAAATTGTGTCCGATTTAGTCCTTTTTGGCCGGAATCTTCAATTTTGACCGGTCAACTGATGACGTGGCAGGCGGAGATACGATCGCCGATTTGCTTGGACACGCGTCGTCTCCTCATTGGCTCCTGCAAACAATTTTCAAAAAAAAAAATACAAAATGCCAAATCAGAAAAACGTGATTAATAAATAAAAAAAGAAAATAAAAATCGATTTCAAATTTGAGGAACGGGCTTAACCGGTGAAAACAAAGAATGAAAAATCACTTCTCACTTCTCACTTCTACTGCCCGTAAATTCTCAACCCTAATTCCCAAATTCATATGAACCCTAATTCCCAACCCAATTACTTACCCAATTAAATCAATTTCTCTACTCAAATTGGTTATTCTCTCCTGCTTCTATACGTGGGGAGACACCGAAATCAAATATTTTGAAGTTAATTGAAGCAAGAAAGTGCGAAAATGGTGGCTGTTCGAAAGAAGAAGAAAGGTGCGGCTATGCCGGGCCCGCCAAATTACTGTAAGTGTTTATTGATTTTTTCACCTGAAATCTACTGTCCGAGTTTCTTCGTCTTCTTCTCCTAATTTTTTTTTTTTGCTTTAGATCACAGCAGTAAAAATCTCATAGTTGTCCTACATTTGGGGGGTACTTTTAAGATTGATGCACCAAAACCTGAATATGAAGGGGGTCAAATTCTTCTACTGGATTGGTGTAATGCTGATGAGCTAAGTCTTTCTACTTTTGATCCTTACTGTGTAGAATGTGGAGTTAAAGGAGGAAAAAGATTTTATTTGCAAATGAAGGACATGTCTTATAAGTTGCTGATAGATGATTCTGACATTAGGCAATGGGCTAGTAATATATTAATTGCTAGGGAAATGCATGTCTTTGTGGAAGAGTTACTGGTGTTAGATGATTCTGAGGATTCTGATTTTGAAGTGACTTCTGATGATGATAGACTCTTAATTGAGGAAGCTGCTATTGATGATAAAATCTTTGATGTAGAAGTTGAATGCTTGGAGGGTGATTTTGATGTGATAGATCCAAATAACATTTGTGGTGATGATGAAGTGGACCCTAAAACAATGGAGGGTACTAGCAACACTGTCGTGGGTGGGGATACTAGCCACAAAACTAATGTGGAGGCAGAGCATGATGAAGGTTCAGATTTATCAGCTTTTGAAGGTTCTGATTTCTGTATAGAGTCTGATTCCAGTGATGGTGAAGATGATGGCATATTTGAGGTAGAAGTTGAGAACAATGTTGAGGACTGGGCTGCTGTGGATCCTGCTAATATAATTGACTCTGACAAAGACAAAAATGAGAAAGAAGGCAGTGGTAGTGATGATGAGGAAGGCAGTGACAGTGAACAAGATGTTGTGGACTTAGAAAAAATGTTTGATGAGGCCAGAATTTCTGATGAAGATGATGCTCCTGAGCAATATCCAAGTTTCAATTCTCAAGAGAGATTCAAGCCAGAGTTTGTGATAACTCAAACTTTTGAAAACAAACAGCTCTTCAAGTTTTCTGCTCAATCACATGCAATCAACCAGAGAAGGAATATCAAGATTATCAAGAATGATGGCAGAAGGGTTTATGTGAGGTGTGCTTCCACAGATTGCAAATGGATGATTAATGCATTGAAGATGAGCAATGATAATTCTTGGCAGATTAGGAAGTTGATGGATAAGCACACATGTGCACCTTCTCACAAGGTGAAAGCTATGACTTCTACTTGGTTAAGTGAAAGGTTTATCCAAAGATTTCAAAGTGATGGGGGAAGGTCTGTTAAAGGGTTTAGAGTGGATGCTATGCATGATACCAGGTGTGAAGTCTCAAAAGCACAGGCCTATAAAGCCAAGACTAAGGCTATTTACCACAGATTGCACCACCAAGGAAAAGAACAATTACAGAAAGTGAAGTGATGCAGGAGAGTCAAATCACTACTGATATTGGCACACAACAAAGTCAGATCACATCTGCACCTGAGAGAGTCCCTGGCCCAACTATGCATGACCAACTGATGATGGGGAAGGGCAGAGGAAAGGGAAGAAGCAGTGGAAGGGGAAGAGGAAGGAGGGGCAGGGGCAGCTCTTGATTGTTCTTTCTTTTGCATTAAACTATGTATGCCAGTGGCATCTTTTGTTACTGTTCTTGGATTAAGTAGTAATTGGAGCCCTTTTGTGACATTGTGGATTTTGTTTAAGTGACAATGTTAAGTAGTGCTTTGAACCTTTTTGTGACATTGTGGTTATGTTTAAGTGACATTGTCATTGTGAAGTTAGCCTTTTATGTTTTGGCTTTTGTACATGGTTCATGTTTATGTTCTATGAATTTACCATATGAAAAAAAGAAACTTTTGCATTGAAAGAGAAAGTTCATTATAATTCAAAGAAAATAAAATCCATACACTGCCATTCACTGCCATACAGGGCCAAATCCATACACTCATTCACTCATTCATACACTACATAAACTGAGCCAAATCAAAAGAAAAAATACACAATCAAATGACCAATTCCAGCAAACATGATGATTGTGTAAACCCTACGAACCAAATTCCTATTTTTCTCCAGCATACACTGATTTTTCTCTTCCAATTTCTTCAACTCCAGCTTCAAACACGCATTTTCAGCAGCAAGCTCATCACTCACATTGCCTTCAACCTTGATATTACTTTCCTGTTCATTCAATCGTCTCAACAAGCCCGGAATAATTTGTTTGGCTCTCTCACACATAGGAGGATCAATCCACCTAAAAAAATTACAATGCCCAACATTCTGCAAAAAATACCAATTCATTATTAGAAATTCAGAAAGAAAAAAAATTACACAGAAGCTTGTTACAAACCGGGTAATTCTCGCAACCAAGAAATCGTCGCCCTGGATTTTCATTCTTCCATGAGGTTGCAGTCATAGCTATCTTCGAGCAATAACAGAACTTTGAATTATGTCTTCCACTTGACTGAGACATTGGGGAGAGGAATAGAGAAATCGATACTTTGATGTTTGGTGGGAATAGAGAACGTAGAAGACGTGATTTTTTGTTGATTCAGTTCGATATAGGATTAGGGTTCTTGGAAAATTGGGGAGAAATTTGGGAGATTAGAGAATTAGGGTTCATATAGAAATTGGGGAGAAAACGATTTTCTGTTTCTTGTTTCACCGGTTAAGCCCGTTCCTCAAATTTGAAATCGATTTTTATTTTCTTTTTTTATTTATTAATCACGTTTTTCTGATTTGGCATTTTGTATATTTTTTTTTTTGAAAATTGTTTGCAGGAGCCAATGAGGAGACGACGCGTGTCCAAGCAAATTGGTGATCGTATCTCCGTCTGGCATGTCATCAGTTGACCGGTCAAAATTGAAGATTCCGGCCAAAAAGGACTAATTCGGACACAATTTCAAGCTATATGGGACTAAATTGAAAATGTGTAACTACATGGGACTAAATCGAAAATGGCCCAACTATATGGGACCAAGAAAAAAATTCTCCCGGCCTTTTTGCCTGGGAGGCTAGCACTCGCTAGCCTACCTAGCGCCCGCTAAGACTGTGACGCTAGCAGGCGCTACCCTACTTAGCGGGCGCTACGTGCAGATTTTAGCATCGCGTTTTTGGCTTGTTAGACAAGTTTCTTCCCCCTATAAATATGTAACCCTATTGTAAATTAGGGTTAACACCTCCTAAAGCCTAGAATCGAATTATAGAATTACAAAGCCTTGTAATCGACCTCTATAATTATTCTAGTGGATTTATTGCAGCGGCAAGAAGTGGACGTAGCCCTCGTTAACGGCTGAACCACTATAATCTCGTGTCTCTTTTAATTTCTGTATTTTCGCCCTAGTACACACAGATGTTTGCGGACCAGCTCCCGTCGCCTCACTCGGAGGGTCACTCTACTACGTTACCTTCATCGATGACTCCACAAGGAAGGTATGGGTTTACTTCATGAAGAATAAAAGTGACGTGTTCTCTGTTTTCAGGAAATGGAAAGCCGAGGTTGAGAATGAAACAAATCTCAAGGTGAAGTGTTTGAGGTCCGACAACGGTGGTGAGTACGTTGACGCCGACTTCAAGCAATTTTGTGTCGAGAATGAGATCAAGATGGTGAAGACTATTCCGGGAACCCCAAAACAAAACGGAATAGCGGAGCGAATGAACAGGACGCTAAATGAGAAGGCCCGGAGTATGTGGTTACATTCGGGGATGCCCAAGATATTTTGGGCGGATGCCATTCACATGGCGGCTCATTTGGTCAATAGAGCACCGTCGGTTCCTTTGAGATATCGGATTCCTGAGGAGGTTTGGAGTGGGAAGAAGCTGAATCTGTCCTACTTGAGGGTGTTCGGGAGCCTAACGTATGTTCATATCGACGCAGCTGCTCGTAGCAAACTTGATCCTAAATCCAAGAAGTGCTACTTCATTGGATATGACGGCACGGAGTTCGGGTACCGATTTTGGGATGCCGAAAATCATAAGGTGATCCGAAGCAAGGATGTGTGATCTTCAACCAGGCGGTCTTATACAAGGGTAAAGACGAGGTGGTTGAAGAAAGCATCGATCCCGTGGGAGACGCGGAGGAGGTTCCGGTGAAGGTCAATGAGACCGAGGAGATCGAAGAGGGCAACGCGAGCAGCGAGGATGAGCAAGATGAGAATGCTCATCCCAACATCGATCCAGTTACACCGAAGCCGTGGAGGTCGACTAGGGTAAGAAGACCTCCTCATAAATTTTCACCATCTCTTAACTATATCCGCTCAATACACCAAGTGTACAAGTATGATAAAATAATTAAGAAAAATTATTTTTTCTCTCATACAACGACTATACCGATGGATTGGTCCTTGTCCATATAGGTCGTGAGCAACTGTTCGATTATATACGAGTAACCGATAGTATGATCTTCCGTGTGACGTCGCACACCATACTAACTACAACGTATATAATCCAGGACTATTATTTGCATATATTTAATTATAAATAATTAAACGCAAACAATTGTTTATTTATTTAAATAGATTAGTGGCAATGGATCAGGAGTTAATATCACTTAAATCTAGACATTAAGTATACAACTCCAACATTTCGGGCAAAGGAAGAACACGATGGAAACGTTCGGTACAAAGCAAGATTGGTGGTGAAGGGATTCCAGCCGAAGGAAGGGATTGACTACACGGAGATCTTTGCTCCGGTAGTCAAAATGGTAACCATCCGGGTGGTGCTTAGCTTGGTGGCACAGGAGAACTTACATCTTCAACAAATGGATGTAAAGACCGCATTTCTTCACGGAGATCTAGATGAAGAAATCTACATGAAGCAACCGGAGGGTTTTGAAGTCCGAGGCTAGGAGAAGCTGGTGTGTAAGCTTCAGAAGAGCTTGTATGGGTTGAAGCAAGCTCCAAGGCAGTGGTACAAGAAGTTCGACATGTTCATTAAGCGGGTCGAATTCACGCGGTGCGAGGCGGACTACTGCTTCTACTTCAAGAGTCTTGGAAGAGGTACCTACATAATTTTACTTCTTTATGTAGATGACATGCTGATAGTCGGGGCGAGCTTGGCGGAGATTGACAAGCTCAAAAGGAGTCTATCGAGGGAGTTCTCTATGAAGGATTTGGGTGCTGCCAAACGAATCCTGGGGATGAGAATCACGAGGAGTAAGGATGGCCTTGAGCTGTCTCAAGAGGAGTATCTGAAGAAGGTATTGGCGAGGTTTAGCATGGAGGATGCGAAACCCGTGAGCACTCCTTTGGCTAGTCACTTCCGTTTGTCAAAGGAGGACTTGCCGGCGAGCGAGAAGGAGCTAAAGCATATGGATAAGGTGTTGGGGATCGTGTATACAGCGGAAAACAAAAATTTTATGAAAAACCGTTTTTCATTAATGTAAACATTTTACATTATATTTATTTTATTTTATTGAAAATCATATTTTCAATATTACATGCATTAATTGATTTAATTCAAATCTATTAGAATCAATAATTCACCATTTAATTTAATTATTAAATAATTAAATATTTAATTCATGCATCCCATACTACACAAATTAAATCTAGCGCAATTATATTTATCATATAAATTAATTACTTCTAGCGCAACTATATTAATCATATTAATATATTACTTGTAGCGCAATTATATTAATCATATTAATATATTACAATTAACATAATTAATTTTCGTCAAATTGACAATTAACATAATCTTATTATTTAATTCTAATCAACTTGAGTTTATGTAAACATCCACATAATTAATTTGCATAGATTGACAATTAACATAATCATATTATTTAATTCTAATCAACTTGAATTGTGCAATTAAATTAATCAAATTAATTAATTACACATATATAATTAATTACGTAAACATGTGCACATAATCAGTTTGCGTCAAATTGACAATTAAGATAATCATATTATTTAATTCGAATCAATTTGAATTTAATTGACATTTAAATTAATCACAATTAATTTTTCTTTATCAATTAAAAATCCCATAGCGCAAACATTAACAGTACATAGCGCAAACATTTAACGCAAACAATTAAATCTAAATTTAATCGTAAGTACCTCAGGGATTCATCGGACAAAACGAGGTTCGTCGGAAGTCGCGCGGATGCGACGCGGGGACGGCACGGGTCGTGTGCGGGGAGAGCTGAGCGAGTGGCGGGGCTCTCGGCTGGACTCGTGTGTCACGGCTGGAGCGCACGGGCGCGACTCGGGCTGTGCTCGGGCGTTCCTTCGGCGTCTCTCGTCTAATCAAGTTTCACCTCGTATAGGTAATCCAACTTACGTATTGCACTAGAAACACGTAAGGGAGAATACGACGGGAAAAGCAGGCCGGAAAAACGGTGCCGGAATCAGATTCCGGCGAGGGGAGGCGGCTGCCGGCGGCGGCACTAGGCGGCGGCGGGCGGCGGCTCCGGTTGTCGGCGGTCCTCCGAGGGAGGAGCCGAGGGGCGGACGAGAGGGAGAGAGGAGAGGAGAGAAAGTGAGGCTAGGGTTTTGAGCTCTTCACTTTGGTGTGTTTATTCTCATGCCTATGGAGCTCCTTTTATAGGTGAAGAAAGGAGCTTGTTGGGCTCAAACCCTAATGGATCGGATCCATTAACCCTAGCCGGCCCAATACATTAGCCGTCATTACGTTTCTCCAAAATTGACAATCAATTTCATCTCCGAAAAATATAACGATTATATTTTCTTTCTCGTTTTAATTTTCTCATCAATATGAGATAAAAATAAAATTTTCCAATTTCACAAAATCGGAAAGCCCATTTCAGGGGTACTGCTAAATCGGGAAATTTCCCAAAATAGAAAGTGTACACCATCGTGTCCGTTTTCTTTAGCTCATTATTATTTCCAACTCATAATCACAATTATGAATCTCGGATTCAATCATATTGACCTCCGACTATATGTACTTAATTAACAGTTAATTAATACATGATCGTATTCAAGGATCGGTTTACACGAGAATGTGACCCTCAATGGTTCAGGTGTATAACTAGCCGTGGGCTCACAACATATTGTGATTCGAACAACATATTGTTCTTATTTTAACTACTCCCAAGAGTTTTAGATTAATAATCATATTATTTAATCTCCGAACAAGTCGGTGCCCAACGAATCAGTGACGAGCGTCTAGCAGCCACGCTTCACTAATTCCCTAGATACAAATGAAGTGCCTGCAAGAACCTTGTAATATAGTTAGCGTACAGTACGATCCCTCCGATACATATGTCCCGATCAAACTAGAGATATTGGTTAATCGAGATCTCTTGTTGAGTTTGATAACTGTGCGTACGTTCTAGGTTTCGTAAAATCCAGTCGTGATTGATTCAGAGAAACACATTTCTCTAATCACCTCACTATTCAACTCTGGCCAGAGATTCCGGGACTACGAACCATCAGAACACACAGGACATCCATGATCTATTATATCAAGCGATCAGATCCCCTACTACCATGCACAAACTTCACATCAGATTTCGAACTGCATGAACATTGTCTCCTTTTTCGACTTACTCCCTTTCCAGGGAATCAGAGACACGTCACGATACAGCTAGTCCTCTGATGAAGTCACAGTGATGTCTGGGTCTTAAGGATTAATTGTGTACAACTATATTATGGAATTCTCTACTCGATCAGTGATAACCACTTAGAGATTCCAGGGAGAGGGGGTTCAGTGAACTCATCAACAGTGAGCACCCACTCAAGTATGTCGATGTCCCAACACCGAGGCTCGAGATTAGCCCACATACACTAAGTGCTAGTCTCAAGGGGGAAAGGCCGGGTATCCTTGTTATTGGCGTAACCCATCGACTAGGAACTGAGTTTGACCAGTTACGTTGCGTTAACAGAATTATCTCTCGGTTTCCACAAAACCGAATTCATACAACATGGGTAACTGTACAGGACTATATCTATGATTCAACATTGGGAGCAGATATAGTATATGCCATTAATATAGGTTTCATTAATTAACGAAATAAACCGTTATATAACGGAATACGGTTAACCGCTCGGCCAACCGTTGGCTCGCCGGTCACCTATTCCAACAATCTCCCACTTGACCTAGAGCCAACTATCCATGAATCTTAGTCCCATCGACTCTCGATGTTTCTCGCGGACATATTCAGATAAAGGCCTGGTACAGGGATCTACAAAGTTATCTTCCGAAGTGACACTCTCGACTCAGACGTCACCTCTATCATTGATCTCTTAGATCACATGATATTATCTCTAGTACATGTTTGGACTTCTGATGAGATCTCGGTTCCTTAGCATTTCTACAGGACACCGTATAATCACAGTACAAGTTACTTGATTATTTGCGTCCGGAATTATAACCAACATTTGTATAAAGTTCCGTGTCCAAAATAGTCTCTTTTACAGCTTTAGATGCTGCAACATATTCAGGTTCTCGTGGTAGAATCATTAGTCGTTGCAGGAACCATTCCAGCATACGACACCACCTCTAAGCTCGAATATGAATCCCGATATCGACTTTTAGTCATCCACATCCAGTTGAAAACTAGAGTTCGTAAGTACCTCTAAATTCAACTCGGACCTCCCATAGACTAAGAACAATTCCTTAATGCTTTTGATTGCTAGTGCTCAAGGATTTCGTCCTTCACGACTTCAAATAAGCCGGTCTTGGGTTCGACTGATATTCACTTGTGACACTCACAACATTTATAATATCACGTCTAGTACACAGCATGCCATACATAATGCTCCCTAGTGCGGAGATATATGTGTTGTCCATTTCATCTCCTCGAATTCCAGCAACATTACAGTCACACGAATTACGAGAGATGAACCCCATGGGACATTGGCAAGAATCTCTTCAGGATTCTTCCATGCTAAACCATTTCAGAAACAGTTTCTATGTACAAGGATTGAGAAGATTTTACATCCTTCTAGATCTATATCTATAGTGACGTATCACAATACGTAAGATGCCTCTCCTCAAATCCTTTATTCGAGAAACGTGTGGATAACCGTGCTTTCGTTGACTGCAACATCACTCAATCATGCCTATGATTAGTATGTCATCAACGTACAACACTTAAATTTCACTGCGCTCCCACTAACCTTCTTGAATACAAGGTACCTTTAAGTTTTATACCAAGTCAACGCTTTGACTATTGTATTTAAAACACATGTTCCATTTTAGGGATGCTCGTTTCAATCCATAAATGGATCGCTGGAGTATGCAAACCTTTTGCTCCTTTCCAGAAAATATGAAGCCTTCCGGCTGCGCTACAACTCTTCCATAATATCACATTCAAGGAAAGTAGACCTCATATCTATTTTCCACATCTCATAGTCGTACTATGCAGAAATGGCCAGCAAAATTGTAATGGACTTAAGCATAGCGACTGATGGAAAGATTACCTCATAAACAACACATTGTCTTTGAGTAACTTCTTTCGCCATCATCATTGCTTTAAAGGTCACACCTTTATACATATATATATACTCTCACGTCATAATTAATAGATCAATATGCAGCCTTTGGGAACGATTCCCTTTTGTGGATCTACCAAGGTCAAACCTTGTTGGAGTACATACAGTCCATTATGAATTTCATGGCAATAAGCCAATGTCCCATATTCGTATCCAATACGAATCAGTTGAAGTTTATTGGATCATATCCATCGTCAACTTTATCTTGATCATTATCAAGTTGGAATAGTCTATCAGGTACCTTCCGAACATTTTCGGATTAACGAACTGATAGATGAAGAGGTATATTAGTGGTTTGTTGAATTGGTTCATCTCCAAGTACTTGTGTTTGAACTTCATAGTGTGGTTCATATTCTCGAACTATTTCGAGATTTACTATATTGCCTTTTCTATCGAATAGAAACTTCTTCTCTAAGAAGGCAACATTTCTTTAAACAAACATTTTGTTTTAGAAATATAGTAGAACAGGTATCCTTGTGAATGTTCAGGATACCCCACAAAATGGCATAAGCCGGATCTACTATCCAACTTATCTCCCACTAGCCGCTTCACGCAAGCAGGATACGGGAGTGCCCAAGTTCATATGGTGTGGTTTTAACTGCTTTGGTGGTAACACTATTCAGCAATTGGACGACTGTCAAAAGTGCAGGACTTTTACAGTTTCGTCGACAATTTGTTGAACCCCTTTGTGGATCGAACAATGTCCAACAAAGTTTGATTCCAACATTAGGACACTTAATACAATTAAGGAGTTCCAGACGGAGTCCATTGCCAGAGAATCGTATTCTCTTTTAGATAGTCAATAAGCTTGGTGCTTAAATATTTATTACCACGATCATATCGTAATATAGCAACCAAGTTGGTTTCCTACTTTGATGTCTAAAATTATTGAACACTTCAAAATTAGAGACGTGTACTTCATAAGTACATTTGGTAGTTGAAAACCACCCCCACCGGTAACACATTAGTGGATCACACATCTCCGTTTGGATCAAATCCAATAGATCTTCAACACACTCAACTAGCGTGCTAAAGTTGTGCGGGGTTTTGACTTCTATCCATTGCTGATATTTGGGTTTAGTTCATTCTTGTTTATTTGTTTATCGTCTTTAGCAAATCATATTTGCTTTCTTTTGTATAAAGGAAATCGGATTTCCAAAACAAAATTAAAACCTTTATCTTCTATATCAAATATAGAAGTAAGATCTAATAATAGAACATTTCTATTAACAGCAGGTTTCTAAATTTAGACGAAACAAATAATCAATTGTTCAAAACAATAGAATAACTATAACCCAATACGAACCTTTGTCAGAACGTTTCTGCCTAAGGTATTTTAGCAGTTATGGCCCTATGGCCTTTATTCACACAACGATGGCAAGCGTCATCAACTCATTTGTTGACCTTGTTCTTAGTCGCCCTTCTAGTATCACCTTTATCCATCTTTACACTTAGACCGGAAACCATTTCCGTCATTTTCTTCAAGAAGAACACTTCTTTCATGAAGAAGCAATAATGAGAACAAATTTCTCGTATTGATGGTTGACTCTTTGATCAACATCTTGAACAACTCATCCATTGAAGGATCGAGCTTTGTTCATGTTGTAGTTCATAATGAACGATTCATAAGAACTAGAAATCCACTTCTCATAAGTGACATTCCTCAGCAGTCAAAGGTTGAGTGAGATTATCAAATAATCTATTCTCAAGTACATAGAGGCACTCATCATTTTAAATCACAAGATTGAGATTCCAATTCAAATGGTTTGGGCCAGTGAGTTTGGATTGGTCGAGTATCGATGTTACGGGATATCTTAGAGAATATTACTGAGAAATATTAAGAAGATTAACATTGAGATAATTCGTTATTAACGATTACAATTAAATGTTTGGTCTTTATCATTTAATTGCCTCCCACTAAATTTTTCGAATTCCGCTATCCTCTAGCAGACAGACGGGAAAACTTATTTTTCCTTAGTTGGGCTTTAGGTCCAATAGCGTGAATATAACCCGTAGTTAATCTAGCCCGATTACATTCACCTTAAGGTAGAAACATTTTCAATCACATCTCTATGTGACCCTAAAGATTACTTTTCCTCACCATGACAATGAACTACGTTAATCGTACCCTTCAAAGCCAACCATGTGTCAAGACCGACCTACCGATGTGAGAAGTGAAAGTTGGACTCCAATAAACATGTGTAAGCCCATAGTTAATCTATCCGACCACACATATTTAAAAGAATCGTAGCTAACACCTCTCCATCTTATGTCAATAAATTACAGCTTAACTCACAAGCAGTACTCCCCGCTAACACGGCATACCATACTACTTGTAAGTGGCTTTCACATAATTTATTGTCGGTAGAATGAAAGGAGAAAGAACGACACATCGGTTCTCCTTTAAGGCTTGATATACATTCTCGGGAGAGAATGGAGGAGTATAGGATTGGTTATCTCATCAGAATAATCGTTATACATTCTCAGGAGAGAATGAAGTGAGTGATCGATTGTTGATTCTTAACAACTATGTCCTCTATAGGTCATCCTAACGAGCACATACGATCATAACATATATCACAATATATATCTCACATAATTCACATAGCATTTAATCACAATTAAAACGAGGTATGCAAATTAAATGGTGCTCTATTAATTAACTTGATTTAACAATTAAATCAATTAATTAATCTATCACCTTGTTGATCGAATATTTAAATCTATTATTTAATTGGTCAATAAATAATTTCACTAAATTAAATATTGATACTTCCTTTCTATTTCAATTTATTAATATCTTAATAATCAAAACGTGATGTCTCGTAAGTGAAACTCGAGGTTTCTAACCAGCGATTCATCATGCGAGCGACCCTATCTCCCATAAATGGGGGAGCCGAGCAGACCATCGAATCATGCCATCATATGGCTCGATGTCTCTAATTTGTTTTAACAAAAACAAGTCTAGATGAATCACTCCCCGAGGTGCATTCATGTTCGACATTGAATTGTTACTTGATAACAAATTAGGCATTGTTTGGATCTATTAGATAAAAATAAATATCTTAATAGAAACAACTAAGTCCCAATTAAACAACATTAAATCAATCAATTCAACAAACAGCGTGCTTAAGGCGATTATATTCATAGACAATTAATCAATTTCAGAACCTACGCTCTGATACCACTGTTGGTGATCGTGCATGTATACGCAGCGGAAAACAAAAATTTTATGAAAAACCGTTTTTCATTAATGTAAACATTTTACATTATATTTATTTTATTTTATTGAAAATCATATTTTCAATATTACATGCATTAATTGATTTAATTCAAATCTATTAGAATCAATAATTCACCATTTAATTTAATTATTAAATAATTAAATATTTAATTCATGCATCCCATACTACACAAATTAAATCTAGCGCAATTATATTTATCATATAAATTAATTACTTCTAGCGCAACTATATTAATCATATTAATATATTACTTGTAGCGCAATTATATTAATCATATTAATATATTACAATTAATTACGTAGACATAATTAATTTTCGTCAAATTGACAATTAACATAATCTTATTATTTAATTCTAATCAACTTGAGTTTATGTAAACATCCGCACATAATTAATTTGCATAGATTGACAATTAACATAATCATATTATTTAATTCTAATCAACTTGAATTGTGCAATTAAATTAATCAAATTAATTAATTACACATATATAATTAATTACGTAAACATGTGCACATAATCAGTTTGCGTCAAATTGACAATTAAGATAATCATATTATTTAATTCGAATCAATTTGAATTTAATTGACATTTAAATTAATCACAATTAATTTTTCTTTATCAATTAAAAATCCCATAGCGCAAACATTAACAGTACATAGCGCAAACATTTAAAGCAAACAATTAAATCTAAATTTAATCGTAAGTACCTTAGGGATTCATCGGACAAAACGAGGTTCGTCGGAAGTCGCGCGGATGCGACGCGGGGACGGCACGGGTCGTGTGCGGGGAGAGCTGAGCGAGTGGCGGGGCTCTCGACTGGACTCGTGTGTCACGGCTGGAGCGCACGGGCGCGACTCGGGCTGTGCTCGGGCGTTCCTTCGGCGTCTCTCGTCTAATCAGGTTTCACCTCGTATAGGTAATCCAACTTACGTATTGCACTAGAAACACGTAAGGGAGAATACGACGGGAAAAGCGGGCCGGAAAAACGGTGCCGGAATCGGATTCCGGCGAGGGGAGGCGGCTGCCGGCGGCGGCACTAGGCGGCGGCGGGCGGCGGCTCCGGTTGTCGGCGGTCCTCCGAGGGAGGAGCCGAGGGGCGGACGAGAGGGAGAGAGGAGAGGAGAGAAAGTGAGGCTAGGGTTTTGAGCTCTTCACTTTGGTGTGTTTATTCTCATGCCTATGGAGCTCCTTTTATAGGTGAAGAAAGGAGCTTGTTGGGCTCAAACCCTAATGGATCGGATCCATTAACCCTAGCCGGCCCAATACATTAGCCGTCATTACGTTTCTCCAAAATTGACAATCAATTTCATCTCCGAAAAATATAACGATTATATTTTCTTTCTCGTTTTAATTTTCTCATCAATATGAGATAAAAATAAAATTTTCCAATTTCACAAAATCGGAAAGCCCATTTCAGGGGTACTGCTAAATCGGGAAATTTCCCAAAATAGAAAGTGTACACCATCGTGTCCGTTTTCTTTAGCTCATTATTATTTCCAACTCATAATCACAATTATGAATCTCGGATTCAATCATATTGACCTCCGACTATATGTACTTAATTAACAGTTAATTAATACATGATCGTATTCAAGGATCGGTTTACACGAGAATGTGACCCTCAATGGTTCAGGTGTATAACTAGCCGTGGGCTCACAACATATTGTGATTCGAACAACATATTGTTCTTATTTTAACTACTCCCAAGAGTTTTAGATTAATAATCATATTATTTAATCTCCGAACAAGTCGGTGCCCAACGAATCAGTGACGAGCGTCTAGCAGCCACGCTTCACTAATTCCCTAGATACAAATGAAGTGCCTGCAAGAACCTTGTAATATAGTTAGCGTACAGTACGATCCCTCCGATACATATGTCCCGATCAAACTAGAGATATTGGTTAATCGAGATCTCTTGTTGAGTTTGATAACTGTGCGTACGTTCTAGGTTTCGTAAAATCCAGTCGTGATTGATTCAGAGAAACACATTTCTCTAATCACCTCACTATTCAACTCTGGCCAGAGATTCCGGGACTACGAACCATCAGAACACACAGGACATCCATGATCTATTATATCAAGCGATCAGATCCCCTACTACCATGCACAAACTTCACATCAGATTTCGAACTGCATGAACATTGTCTCCTTTTTCGACTTACTCCCTTTCCAGGGAATCAGAGACACGTCACGATACAGCTAGTCCTCTGATGAAGTCACGGTGATGTCTGGGTCTTAAGGATTAATTGTGTACAACTATATTATGGAATTCTCTACTCGATCAGTGATAACCACTTAGAGATTCCAGGGAGAGGGGGTTCAGTGAACTCATCAACAGTGAGCACCCACTCAAGTATGTCGATGTCCCAACACCGAGGCTCGAGATTAGCCCACATACACTAAGTGCTAGTCTCAAGGGGGAAAGGCCGGGTATCCTTGTTATTGGCGTAACCCATCGACTAGGAACTGAGTTTGACCAGTTACGTTGCGTTAACAGAATTATCTCTCGGTTTCCACAAAACCGAATTCATACAACATGGGTAACTGTACAGGACTATATCTATGATTCAACATTGGGAGCAGATATAGTATATGCCATTAATATAGGTTTCATTAATTAACGAAATAAACCGTTATATAACGGAATACGGTTAACCGCTCGGCCAACCGTTGGCTCGCCGGTCACCTATTCCAACATAAGGTCCCTTACGCCTCTGCGATTGAGAGACTTATGTATGCCATGGTGTGCACGAGGCCTGACATTGCTCATGCAGTGGGAGTGGTCAGCCGGTTTATGAATAATTCGGGAAAGCAACATTGGGAAGCCGTCAAGTCGATCTCTTGATACTTGAGAGGGACTTCCAATTCTGTTTTGAGGTTCCAAAAATCAAATTTGGGGTTACTCGGGTTCTTGGACGCGGATAACGGAGGTGGTGTGGATAGTAGAAAGAGTACTACTGGGTACGTGTACACTTTCGGGGGCACCGCGATAAGCTGAGTGTCGAGGTTGCAAAAGATCGTAGTACGATCGAGTTGTGAGGCGGAGTACGTTGCTGTGACGGAAGCCGCGAAGGAAATGATGTGGCTACATGCTTTTCTGCTAGAGCTGAGACAAGACCACTCGGGGAGTGTCTTGTATTCTGACAGTCAGAGCGTCATTCACTTGGGGAAGAATCCGGTGTACCATGCTCGAACGAAGCATATCTAGCTGAGATATAACTTCATTCGATCGGCCTTAGAGGAAGACATTTTGCTGTTGGAGAAGATTCTTGGGAGTAAGAATCCGGCCGACATGTTTACGAAGGTGGTACCGTGCGACAAGTTGAGGTTGTGTTCAACCTCGGTTGGTCTTCTGGGATGAGGATCGGGGACGCCGCTGCAATGGGAAGAGAAGATAGGGGTCGTGAATTAGCTCCAAGTGGGAGATTGTTGAGTATGGAGGCCAATTCACGCCGGAGATGATCATAGAAGACGACGAAGAAAACCGTGCGAACGGTGGAGCGCGTGAGCACGGGAGCAGCGCCGCGCGCGCAGAGGAGCGTCGTGCGCGCGATGAACAAGGCAAAAAACGGGCAGGCCTTTTTGCCTGGGAAGCTAGCACTCGCTAGCCTACCTAGCGCCCACTAGGACTGTGACGCTAGAAGGCGCTACCCTACATAACGGGCGCTACGTGCAGATTTCAGCATTGCGTTTTTTGCTTGTTGGACAAGTTTCTTCCCCCTATAAATATGTAACCCTATTGTAAATTAGGGTTAACACCCCCTAAAGCCTAAAATCGAATTATAGTATTACAAAGCCTTGTAATCGAGCTGTATAATTATTCTAGTAGATTTATTGCAGCGGAAAGAAGTAGACGTAGCCCTCGTTAACGGGTGAACCACTATAATCTCGTGTCTCTTTTAATTTCCGTATTTTCGTTCTTGTGCTTTTCAGGAAGGAAATTCGGACGCGAATTTCACAACACATAAGTCTGTCTTGCTTTGCTGCGGCAGAAAGCTTCCATTGATTGTTTTTCCAAGCACGTTCCAACTAATTAAACACGCTAAATCAAATCACCTCTATATGAAAAGTGATTACAACAGTTCAATTGTGAAAAAAGAAGAAAACAAATAAATATGTTTCTCTACTTCTTTTAAGACAGATTAATTAATAATCTTTGTTTATATACTTCGGTCTTCCTCTTTTGTCTTGTCTATATTGAATTTGTCCATTGAAAAAAGGTTTTCCAGCTTCGTTATTTATGTTAAGAAAGAAGACACTCATCATGATATTTTTTCATTTTAGTGTGTTTTTTATTAATCTGCGTTTATATACCTCGGTCTTCCTCGTTTTCTGGCTTGTCTATATTGAATTTGTCCATTCAAAAAGGTTTTTCAGCTTTGTTATTTGTGTTAACAAACAAGACACTCATCATGCTATTTTTTTTCATTTTAGTGTGTTTTTTTATTAATTTGCGCCAATTTTTCGCAGTATTTAGGTTTTATTTTTTATGTTTTGAACGTTGGTTTATTAATTTGATCTTAAATTTGGGGTTCTCTTAAGCGATTAGTACCGTACATTCATTAGAGTTTTGATTTCGGATCAAATGTCTAATTTTCCTTTCAATAGCATACCTAAGTCTTTGTATTTCTAACCTTTGTTTTTATATGTATATAGAGAGAAATAACTGCCGGTGTTTAATAGAAATTGACTTAAAGATTGCCTATTATTTCAAGAGGAATTATCAAATGACTTGTTTTCCTTTCCAATGGGGATCCATCTTGTTAGTCACTTCAGCACTTTTTACTTCATTTTCTATTAAGCAGTAGCATTTATGAAAGTCGTAGGCAGTAAATAAAACGCAGTTAAATGCGCTGCCTAGACAAGGCAGTGTTCTGCGGCAGAACAGTGTATGCCGCAGCACGATGCCTTGTACACAAAATGTTCGTTTTTCGTAATTTATATATTATAGCGTGTGTCTTAATGTTTCAGATTAAGGTTCATATATGTTATATATGTATATCGTTGCAGCGGAATTAATTAAAAATAAATTACTTGTAAAAACGAACTCACACACATACGAAAATTAAAAGAACAAGAATTTAATCTTTGTATGTGTATTTAAATTATACACATACGAAACGGCCTTACGGCCAGAAACTTTATTAAAGAAACGAGTCTTTACAAAAGGTCTACTCTTGGATTTACAAATGATTTTACCAAAGATCATACACACGTGATGAGCCATATTTTTTGGCTCATTTTTTGTTCTTTTGAGTCAAGTATTCGAGTCTTTATTTTCTTTATATTATTTTATTATGTCTGGGAGGACACATTTGGAGTAAGAGTGATGCAGGGCATAGCAGGTGACACCTTGGGCATAAAAGGAGTGAATTACGTGAAAGATGAAGAAGCCTTGACAATTGGGCAAAAGACAGCACAAGCTGGCGGTTTGGGCATAACACCTACTTTGGCCTGATCACCCACTGTAGGCAAAACACTCACTCTCGACTGATCACCGACAGTTGAGCAAGCAGCCACTATGGGCATACACCGCATGCATGAAGGGAACCAGTCCCTTGGACCAAAATCAAGGAATCAAAGCAACAGTGACTCAAACACTTGGGCCTAGTTGGGCAAGCAACCATTATGGGCGAAGGCACTTTGCGGAGATTCGGAACTTCCAAAGTCTTACACGTGATCCATGACTTAACCAAGGCAAAGAAAAGACCGAGGCGTAAAAGAGGCAAGGAAATCACCTTCGTGGTCAAGGGTGCATGTTGAGCAAGCTGGTCTGACTGGAACATCCAGGTCCCGTTGAGCAAGTTGGGACAGAGTCAGAAAGTGGAGCAAGACCGATGCACGACCAAGTACCGCGCATGAACAACTACCTCGTAAAGAAGGCTATCAGAGATAAAGCAATTGGGCAAGAGCGACAATTGATCAGAGACGGACGTTGAGCAAGTAGTGTACGAAAGAGTCCTGGGAATCATGGAGTCCTCAAAGGCGACCAGATTCAGAGAAGTATCAAAGAAGGACTCTCATCCAACCTTAGAGTCATTGTCCAACACGTCTCTATCAAATCAGAGTCCTATATACACACGAGTCTGTCAAGACGTCAGCATGGGCAGGCAGCTGTCCAGAATCCTGAAAATCTAGGAGTCTTCAAGAGAATCCTTATCCAATCAAGATCAGCGATTTTTACTTGCTTCCCAAGACTCCTATCATCTATAAATATATGAGGACGTGAGGCGACGAAAAGAAAAAAAGCCACGAAAAAGAGAGGACCGAACGCAACAACACATAACCCGAGCTCCACAAAACAACACAAAATTCATGAGAGTTTATATGTATTTGTTTTGAGAGTCGAGTGAGGAGGAACACCGCCCTTTTGGGCAAAAATTGTATATTATGTTTTTCTTTAATTTAATTCCCTTTTGTTTCAGTTATTTAATTTCGTTTTTGCTTTCGTTATTTATTTTAATTATGTATTGCTGAATTAACATCGTTTGGTCAAGTTCTGATCCTGATCAGGCTGCTGTGTAAAATACTGTGAGGCTTCTTGATGACAGCAACTAGCTTAGCTTTGTTCCCGATTCAACAGGGTAGTATATCGAGGATGTTAGGGACTTGGGCAATCCTACAATGACCAGTGGCAACCCCGACTTGCCTAACACACAAGTACGTGGATCAACGCGACCGGGAGACTGGGCGTCCGCGAAGTACAACATGTTGCTGGAGATGTGGTCGTATGACTTGGGTCTGTCCAGGCATGCTATTGGCCATTCTGGGTTTGCTTGGAGGATGAAAGCGGCTTGATCAACTTAAACTCATGCGGTCACATAGTGTCGAATTGGTCAATGTCAGGAGACCTATTGAGAGAGATCTAATAGGACTTTAAACATAAGAGCGAATGAGGGTCAGGGGTATTGGCGTGCGTGACATCATAGGGACGTTAATATTTTGGGCCTATAACCGGAAGATGAAGCTGTTAGCAAAATGATATATGTGCCAATGAACAGTAAACACTTGACCAGTGTGATCAAGGTAACGACTTGCCCAAATGTTTTTAATTCTTTTTTATTTTGTTTTTGTTTTATTTCAGTCAAGGTAGCAAGGAGATCACGGAACCGTTGTGCCCACAGCGAACAAAAAACCTTTTTAAACGTGACAACCCTTTGGGTAAAGCCGGGGGAAAGTAACAATAAACTCCTCGTGGGATCGACCCTATACTTGCCACTAATACTCGTTGTTGGTGAAAGGTCTAGGAAACTTATAAATTTATTTTGACCGGCGTTTGTTCCACGACAAACACTCGTCGTCGTCAAAATTGGCGCCGTTGCCGGGGAGTTTAAATTCCAGTTACTTTCTCCGTGCTATTTGACTTGTGATTTTTGTTTTGCTTTAGCTTGACCATACAGGGCAATTGAAGGCAGAACAGGGAGAGCATGGCAAACTGCACGTGCAACCCAACGTCATGCCCATGACGATAACTTAGGCGCTAGCCAGGAGGCAACCTGGTAGTATCTTTTTTTTTTTTTTTTATTCAATAAATAAGCCTTGAGCAGTGTTCTCCTCGAAAGGTAGTGTGTTTCGTGTTGCAGATCATGGGCAAGGAGCCAAATCTGGAGGAGGAAGATGCGCGTTGAGCAAGAACAGAGACCTTGGGCAACTGCCATGACCAGAAAAGACAGAATCATATGGCAAGCCAGCTGAGGTCAAACAATTAAAGATTTTTGGAAGGACCTTGACCGAGACCAAAAGTATTGCCTGCACACAATGCCCATACTGGGCAAAGGTACCTTGCTGATCTCTCCTCTTGAATGCGTTCCTCCCATTGACATATTTTTATTTGAGTCTGAAGACCTTGGTCGATGGGGTCGACCTCCTTATTTGCACACTTTGCCCAAGGCAAAGTGTGTGTGCCCAAGGCAAAGTGTGTATGTGGGAAGGTGCGCCGACATCGTTTGGAGTCGGAGTATTGAGTCTGGGGAGATGCTTGCCCATCTTATTACTATTTGCACACTTTGCCAGAGGCAAAGTGTGTGAGTGGGGGAATGACAAGAGCAACCCCATAGTCTGATCGAGTCGCATGCTTGATAAATACTTGGTCAATTTGAACAGTTTTCAAAATTAATAGTCTATGCATGAAAAATATTAGGGACGATGGAATTGCATCTAGGTAAGCTGTGAGGATTTGAGCCTACATTTGTGTGATATTTCTTTCTTGAGCGTAGCTGTTTAAAAAGTTTGTGATGCTGAAGCTTGCCCAAGTTCTGACCATTGTGATAATTGAAATTGAGTTGATGTAGTACATGATTTAGGCATTTTGTTCTGTATTATGAATAAAAAGAAGACCCTTGTTAGCCCCTTGAGCCGAGCCTATATTTCTTGATCACCTGGGGGAAAACTCCCACTGCCCTGGCCAACCTGCAGATATGCTCAATTACATAAAAGAAGCAGGTTAGGGCAATTTCTTCTCAAAAAAAAAAGCGAAAAAAAAAGCAAAAAAAAAAAAAAAAAAAAAAAAAAACAATCCATGAATAAAAGGGTGTGCTAAGGCCCGTGAGATAATGAGAAAATATTAGGAGGAAAAAGTTGCTAAGTAAAACACAACCCTACCTGAGATCAATTCTGGGCATTGCCCAAGATAGCCTACACAGTCAACCCCAGAAAGCCCTAAAGATATTGCCCAACTCAACTGAAAATATTCACAGGATAGAACTTGGTCAAGCCCAAAGCAAAGCTTCTTTTAAAACAGCATTGAGCGAAACACTACCCATACAATATGAGAGAGAAACACTTGAGAGAGCACCCAAAATCCTGTTGCAAACTCTTGACCGTTTTTTATGCATTACATTGACTATGATTTTGATTGTCTGTTCACTTGATCAACTTCTGTATTTTGATAAGCATGCTTGAGTCTTCTGTTATTTTTTCTATCTCTACCTCCCTTTGATTTCTAATTGAGCAGGCAATTCATACCGCACGCTTGAGGACAAGCGTAGTAAAGTGTGTGTGTGTGTGATGAGCCATATTTTTTGGCTCATTTTTTGTTCTTTTGAGTCAAGTATTCGAGTCTTTATTTTCTTTATATTATTTTATTATGTCTGGGAGGACACATTTGGAGTAAGAGTGATGCAGGGCATAGCAGGTGACACCTTGGGCATAAAAGGAGTGAATTACGTGAAAGATGAAGAAGCCTTGACAATTGGGCAAAAGACAGCACAAGCTGGCGGTTTGGGCATAACACCTACTTTGGCCTGATCACCCACTGTAGGCAAAACACTCACTCTCGACTGATCACCGACAGTTGAGCAAGCAGCCACTATGGGCATACACCGCATGCATGAAGGGAACCAGTCCCTTGGACCAAAATCAAGGAATCAAAGCAACAGTGACTCAAACACTTGGGCCTAGTTGGGCAAGCAACCATTATGGGCGAAGGCACTTTGCGGAGATTCGGAACTTCCAAAGTCTCACACGTGATCCATGACTTAACCAAGGCAAAGAAAAGACCGAGGCGTAAAAGAGGCAAGGAAATCACTTTCGTGGTCAAGGGTGCATGTTGAGCAAGCTGGTCTGACTGGAACATCCAGGTCCCGTTGAGTAAGTTGGGACAGAGTCAGAAAGTGGAGCAAGACCGATGCACGACCAAGTACCGCGCATGAACAACTACCTCGTAAAGAAGGCTATCAGAGATAAAGCAATTGGGCAAGAGCGACAATTGATCAGAGACGGACGTTGAGCAAGTAGTGTACGAAAGAGTCCTGGGAATCATGGAGTCCTCAAAGGCGACCAGATTCAGAGAAGTATCAAAGAAGGACTCTCATCCAACCTTAGAGTCATTGTCCAACACGTCTCTATCAAATCAGAGTCCTATATACACACGAGTCTGTCAAGACGTCAGCATGGGCAGGCAGCTGTCCAGAATCCTGAAAATCTAGGAGTCTTCAAGAGAATCCTTATCCAATCAAGATCAGCGATTTTTACTTGCTTCCCAAGACTCCTATCATCTATAAATATATGAGGACGTGAGGCGACGAAAAGAAAAAAAGCCACGAAAAAGAGAGGACCGAACGCAACAACACATAACCCGAGCTCCACAAAACAACACAAAATTCATGAGAATTTATATGTATTTGTTTTGAGAGTCGAGTGAGGAGGAACACCGCCCTTTTGGGCAGCCCTTTTGGGCAAAAATTGTATATTATGTTTTTCTTTAATTTAATTCCCTTTTGTTTCAGTTATTTAATTTCGTTTTTGCTTTCGTTATTTATTTTAATTATGTATTGCTGAATTAACATCGTTTGGTCAAGTTCTGATCCTGATCAGGCTGCTGTGTAAAATACTGTGAGGCTTCTTGATGACAGCAACTAGCTTAGCTTTGTTCCCGATTCAACAGGGTAGTATATCGAGGATGTTAGGGACTTGGGCAATCCTACAATGACCAGTGGGAACCCCGACTTGCCTAACACACAAGAACGTGGATCAACGCGACCGGGAGACTGGGCGTCCGCGAAGTACAACATGTTGCTGGAGATGTGGTCGTATGACTTGGGTCTGTCCAGGCATGCTATTGGCCATTCTGGGTTTGCTTGGAGGATGAAAGCGGCTTGATCAACCTAAACTCATGCGGTCACATAGTGTCGAATTGGTCAATGTCAGGAGACCTATTGAGAGAGATCTAATAGGACTTTAAACATAAGAGCGAATGAGGGTCAGGGGTATTGGCGTGCGTGACATCATAGGGACGTTAATATTTTGGGCCTATAACCGGAAGATGAAGCTGTTAGCAAAATGATATATGTGCCAATGAACAGTAAACACTTGACCAGTGTGATCAAGGTAACGACTTGCCCAAATGTTTTTAATTCTTTTTTATTTTGTTTTTGTTTTATTTCAGTCAAGGTAGCAAGGAGATCACGGAACCGTTGTGCCCACAGCGAACAAAAAACCTTTTTAAACGTGACAACCCTTTGGGTAAAGCCGGGGGAAAGTAACAATAAACTCCTCGTGGGATCGACCCTATACTTGCCACTAATACTCGTTGTTGGTGAAAGGTCTAGGAAACTTATAAATTTATTTTGACCGGCGTTTGTTCCACGACAAACACTCGTCGTCGTCAACACGTATGTCTTCGTGATAATCGTATCCGAAGAGTATAATTAACAATCAACAATAAAAGACCTAGCTACTGAATAAACACCTATCTAATGTCACGATCATCAGCTAACAAAAGAACTCTCTTTGAGACGAGAGAACATATGGCTCGACGAACTTCACAAGTGAAGCCGCGGCACTAAAGGCGTGATGATCGATCTTGGAAGTGAAAAGATGTTTCTGAGGTGTTGGAATAGCTAATGAATGCAGCTGGGGTCGTCCTCTATTTATAGGAGGAGAGTCCCAACTGATTTCCTTGAATTGCTAGGTCAACAAGTCGGTTGTGATATTCTGGGGCAGGCTGTTTTGACCACTGCCGCAGGAATGCCTTCTGAAGTTCTTCTGGAATGCTCTGCCGTACTGCACTGCCTTCCATACTCTATGGACTTCAGCAATCCTTTGCCCTACGCTCATGCTTCGCTCGATCTCTTGACTCAACGACTTGGTCCATGCCTTGCAGCGCTGCGGCATAACTCTGCCTTGCTGTGCTGCGGCAGAAAGCTTCTATGTTGATTGTTTTTCCAAGCACGTTCCAACTAATGAATTGTGCTAAATCAAATCACCAATTATGACAAATGATTACAACAGTTTAATTGTGAAGAAAGAAGAAAACAAATAAATATGTTACCAAAACAACTTCTGCCTAAATCCTTTAAGGCATTGTAATGCCCAAACATATTTATCCTTACAAACTCCCCCTTTTTATCTTTCTTCACAAAACCATGAGGCAGCAGCGCATAAGAGCACTCCCCCTCAATGAAATACATCTTACTTGGAAGTTTATGGAATTTATCTTGACAAAACAACTAAGGCATAAAACTCCCCCTTAGTTAATACTTCCTAAGTAGAACAAAAACATTTATTTAACAACTAACTAACTAATAGAACAAAAACTAGTTAAACTAAGTAAGCCTTAAATGTAACACACCATTTTTTCTTTTTAAAAGGAAAATAACTACTTGAATAGAAAATTGTTCAACCAAAATAAACTTAAAAATTAAATTGTTCAAAAACCAATAAACAAAAATTAAATTGTTCAGAGCAAATAAAAACTAAAAAACAAAAGAAGAAATAATATTTCTTCAGGTCTTCAGAGCTTGCTTTGAATCTTCAAATCATCAGGTCTTGGCCTCGAGTGACGAATCACGATACTCTCCATCAATCTCTGCGGCAGACTTTTTCCTGTCTCTTCTGCGGCAGTATTTTGCACTTCATCCTCGATGTGCTCCTTCAATTGATTCAACAGTTGTCTATTTGCCGCTTTGAGCTGTGGTGCTGCTGCGCTGCTGCTGGTACTCCCCCTTTTTGTGGAGAAAAACCATTTGCTCCAAGAAATCAGGAAATACCATCAACAATTGCATTGGTCATGTACTCCTGCATGACGACAATTCGATTTGAAGCACATTGTTCGGCAAATGCTTGAGCTCGAGCATGAATACTCGTCTACGGAGCTGAGGAACGGAGGGCATCAGTCCACGCTTTTGGAGCTTTCTTTGGAGTTGAGACTGCGGCAGTGCAATGAAAATTTGTCCATGGAAGACCATTGGGATCGCGGATGCTCAACTTGTATGATGTAGACAGTAGTGTCTCAATATCAGCATCGTTGTATGACAACCATTGTGCCTTCATCATCTCCCAGATAAAAGAGGGGAACGCAAGGCTCTGCGTCTGTGATGAGCTTCAGCCTGCGTAGCCATTTAGTAAAAAATGAGCTGCCCAAGGATCACTTGCCTTCCTGTACCAAGGTTAAAAAGAACCTCTGCCATCGTGGTGTGCACAAAGTGCATATTGGACGTGGGAGTCCATTTGCCACGAGCAATGGTAAATAGTAGATAGTAAAAAGAGGTTAGTTTGGAGGCAGGAATGTAAGCAGTGTCTGGTGTTTAGCCAATCAGGCGGCGAGCAATTGCGGCAGTGCTGGGTTCAATGACTGCGGCAGGATATTCAATATCCGAGCGGTCAAGGAAATCATTGAATGCGGCAGGGCTGAAAGTGAAAATCTTTTTCCGGAGATACACTTTGCCGTAGCCTTGAGAGCCATCATTACCAAAGCAGTGGTGCATTTTGGCATAAATATCCCAAATCAAATCCTCTTTGAGTAAGCCTTTGTCGCCTCCATGTCGATTCAGAATCCTACTTAGGCGCATGGACTGCGACAACAGTGGCATTACCCTTGTCCTTTTCGGCAGATGGAGGTACTGCGGCATATCCACTGTGTGAATTGTCTATTTTTGATGCGGCAAATTCCTTTCCTTTGCGGCCCTTCTTCGTAGTGGCTTCCAAATCAATTGGATTGACCTAAGAAGTGGATGGCAGCCTCTTGCCTTTTGCTCAGGCAGTAGATCGGGTGAATAAACAGCGGTGAGCTCCCAGTAGTCTGCGGCAGCGTGGATGCGGTACATGGCATCCATATATTCTGGCACTTGAATTTCTGCCAGCGTGGCCTCGGGGCGAACCTTCCCTGATGAACGCAATGCACCATGGGTTGCCAAAATAAGGAGTAAAAGGAATGTATTCGACCATTGAAAATTTGGAGAGAAAGAAAATTTAAGGCAAGAAAACAGAGCACAAATTCGACACAAGGATTGGATTTTATGTGCAGGAGAAAAATTAGGGATTTCAAGAATTCAAATTAATTCAAACTCTAGATCTAATATTATGAGAAAGTTGCATTCCAATTAAGAGTTTGAAGTAAAGAATAAGAAAAATAAGTGAAAATCAGATGGTGGTTTGATGTAACGCAAAAATAGGCAACAGTTACGTTTCTGAGGTTGAACCGTCTTCTGCTGCATACTTGAGTGCTGCCCAATGGTCACTTGGGGCAGTATTCTACGGCAGGACTTGCCAAAATCCACAATAAAAAATCCTTTTTTTTTTTTAATTTTCTATTTTTCATATATATTTTTTTTAATTTTTCTCTTTTTCTGTTTTTCATAATATTTTCTTTTTCTATTTTTCATATATCATTTTTTTTAATATAATAAGTAAAATATTTTTGTGGTGTGAAAAATCAAAGCTTACAAAGCAAAATTAGGAAAAAAATAAAAATATCTAATCCTAATGGAAACATTATGCTGCATCATAAGTACTTATACTCTACTTAGGCATAATACCATGTCAACAATAAGATTATTAAATACTTAGGTCACCTAGTACATAGTATCTCAACCCATTGAGTATCAATTACATGTATATGGGTTTGACCATGTTGCCTAAAGTGGTTTGGGTATTTTCTCTTCCTTCGGAAAATTTTAATCTCATAAGTTGACTAAGGCAGAATACTGTGGCAGAGGTTCAGTAGGCATGACAATGCGGCAGCATGATGCAGATCAGCATCTAAGGCATGATGCACATGCACAAAGAATTCCTTAGGGCAATGAAACGTTCTAAGTTCAGTGGCTTGGTGAAGATATCAGCGATTTGCTTCTCTGTTGGGATGTGATCAATTCTCAAGAGACGTTTATCCACCAAATCTCGTATAAAATGATGCCTTATGCTGATGTGTTTGGTTCTTGAGTGCTGCACTGGATTATGACTGATATTTATGGCACTCGTATTGTCGCAATAGAGTGTAAGAACATTGCTATCCAGGTGGTAGTCATCAAGCATTTGCTTCAACCAAATCAGTTGGGTACAACAACTCCCTGCGGCAACATATTCTGATTCGGCAGTGGATAGAGAAATGCAGTTTTGCTTGTGGCTATGCCATGAAATGATGTTATTTCCAAGAAAACAACATCCACCGCTTGTACTCTTGCGATCATCCATGTCTCCAGCTCAGTCGGCATCGGAAAATCCAACTAAATTGGTATTGGTATCTTTGGTATACCATATGCCTAACTCGACTGATGCGGCAACATATCGTATGATGCGTTTGACTGCCTTCAAGTGTTCTTCCCTTAGATCAGCTTGAAACCTGGCACATAAACAAACGCTGTACATAATATCAGGTCTGGTTGCCGTGAGATAAAGTAGACTCCCTATCACGGATCGGTATAAGGTCTGGTCCACTGCGGCAGTATCAGTGCCTCGGGAGATCTTGTCCGTTGAACCCATAGGTGTTCTCATGGGCTTGGATCCTTCAAGTTGGAATCTTTTGATGAGATTCTTGGCATATGTGGCTTGTGAGATGAAAGTTCCAGTTGATGATTGCTTGATGTGGAGCCCTAAAAAATGAGTTAGTTCTCCTACCATGCTCATCTCAAATTTTGATGCCATGGCAGAGGTGAATGCCTTAAGCATGTTCTCACATGTGGATCCAAAGACAATATCATCAACATAAATTTGTGCAATTAAAATATTGGAAGAATTGAATTTAACAAATAGTGTTTTGTCGGCAGTGCCTCGAGTGAATCCGAAACTGAGTAGAAAATCAGTTAGGCAGCCATACCAAGCTCTAGGAGCTTGTTTTAGGCCGTACAATGGCTTGTGTAATTGATACACATGGTCAGGATATTTCGGATCTTCGAAGCCTTTGGGTTGTGCAACGTATGCCTCCTCTTCAAGTATGCCGTTGAGAAAGGCTGCCTTCACGTCCATTTGATGTAAGGTGATGTTGAGGTGGCATGCAATAGCAATAAGCAAACATATGGACTCCATGCGTGCTACGGGGGCAAAGGTCTCATCGAAATCAATGCCTTCAATTTGGGTGTAGCCTTGTGCCACGAGTCTTGCCTTGTTGCGCACAACCTGCCCATGCTCATTTGATTTGTTCTTGAAAATCCACTTTGTCCCGATTACATTCTTGTTTTTGGGACGAGGAATGAGCTTCCAAACTTTGTTTCTTTCAAACTCGTTCATCTCTTCTTGCATTGCCATGATCCAAAATTCATCGGCCAATGCTTCTTTGACATTTTTCGGTTCTACCGTGGAGAGATACGAGACAATGCCTATCTCAATGCATGTAGCAGACATGCTTACATTCTTGGTCATGTTGCGGTAGTTGATGTACGGACAAGCTCTCATGCGTGTGGCCAACAATTGACTCGAAGGGTGGTTTCGGATAACATGCCTTGGGGGATCCCTTCGTCGTTGGTTTGACGTCTCTTCAACATCTGATGAATCTGATTGTTGTGGGGTGCTTTCATCGTTTGATTGCTCAGGAGACGCTGTAGAAGGTTGGGCGCGCATCATCATTCGAGCCAGTAGGTGCGGCAGTAGGCTGCGCAGGTGTGAAACTGCCTTCAATTTCTGCTACTGCGGCCGGCTCGAGCAAACCTTGTACAGTTTCTTCTTTGGGTTTCCTGAGTCGACTAAGATCATCAAAATCAACATTAACAGATTCAATGATGGTTCTAGTTTGTATGATAAAAATACGATAGGCATGACTATTCCTAGAGTATCCAACAAATAATCATTTAAGTGACTTTGGATCAAGTTTAGATCTAGGTTCTCTATCATTTAGAACATAACAAACAGAGCCAAACACATGAAAATATTTCAAATTGGGCTTCCTATTGTTCAAAATTTCATAGGCCGTTTTTGTTGTTCCTGAACGTATGCTGATGCGGTTCAGGATATGGCATGCGGCATTGAATGCTTCTGCCCAAAATTGCTTGCTTAGGCCCTTGGCGATCAGCATTGTACACGCCATTTCTTTGAGAGTTCGGTTCTTCCTTTCAGCCACGCCGTTTTGTTGCGGTGTTATGGGGGCAGAAAATTCTTGGGCAATGCCATGCGCATCACAAAAATGAGAAAGTCGATGGTTTTCGAACTAGGTGCCATGGTCACTTCTTATTCTCTTTACTGAGGCTTCATGGTTGGTCTTTATCCACCTAATTAGCTTGGACACCTCATCAAATGTCTCACTCTTGTCTTGGAGAAAACGCACCCAAGTATATCTTGAGAAATCATCTACTACGACAAGTACGTAGCGTTTTCCAGAGTGGCTCCTCGTCTCGATTGGTCCCATTAAATCCATGTGGAGGAGATCAAAGCATTTGGTTTGCTTTTGATACAGTTCTGCCTTGGAGTTGGCAGGTCCTGCGGCAGAGGCATCAGTCTGTCCTGCGGCAGGTATTGCTGGATGACTTGTACGAGTCATTTTTCCTTGTTTGCAATGTCCACATGTTGTCTTCTGGATTTTCGGGAGAGCTGGAAGTCCACGAACAGCATTGAGCTTGATTAGACGCTCTAAATTCCCAAGACTTGTGTGTCCAAGTTTTTGATGCCATAGGTCTATGTCATCTTTGACTTGTGCAGAGAGGCATGTTTCTCTAATGGAATAGCAGTTGTTTGCCTTGGAACGCTCCCCCTGGATGAGTGGGTTCCCTGTATTATCAAACACTTCACACATTTGGTGAGTAAAATTTACATTCATGCCTTCATCGCATAGTTGACTTATGCTTATGAGATTCGTGATGAGGCCTTCAACATGAAGCACTTGTTGTATCTTTGGCAGCCCTTTCACATTTAATGTGCCTCGGCCAACAATTGAACCACTGGACCCTCCTCCAAACGTGACCTCCCTCCGTGAAAAGCTTTGTATCGATGAGGTGATCACTATTTCCGGTCATGTGCCGCGGCGAGCATCCGCTATCGAAGTACCACTTATCATCTTTGGTAGCTTTGAGGGCAGTGAAGATAACATTGCATGTTTCAGCACTTTGGATGGCATTTGATGCGGCAGAGGAGTCATTGGAGGGACCTGTAAAACAGACATTAGTAGAGAGTTTAGTTTTGGGCACCCATTTGCGTATAGTCGTTGCCTTCTTTTTGATAAGGCGTCGTGAAGGCAGAGAGAAGTATTTGGGATGCCGTGGTCCAGTGTTGGAGTGAAAATAATGTCCTCTTGCTTGATCCTCTTCGCGTTTCCAACAAAAAGGTCGAATGTGACCAGGTAATTGGCAGTAGTGGCAAATATATCGTCTCTTTGATTTAAAGTGTTGCTTAGGCAGAGGCTTTCTTGTCTTCATCCTGCCTGATGGTGTCTGCCTTTTATTTGGCCGTCTGCGGCAGTCTCTTGCTGAGGCAGTGGCCTTGCTTTCGGTTTGGTCATCCCTTTTTGGAGTTAAGGATTGTGCGGCAGTTGTTGAATCGTCATTTGATGCTTTTACAAATGCCATGTCCGTTGGGTTTTTCTTTGGAAAAACGGCATCTACAACCTTTTGATGTCCGAGGCCTTGCCTTTCAACATGTGAAATACTCATTACGGCATCTAATTTTGTTTTTGCCGTGTTAAGTTTTACAAACGTATTGTTAGCAACTTCAAGTTTTCCATTTACACGATTAAAGTCAATTTTTAGTTGTTCGGCCTCCATATCCTTTCTGGTGAGTTGGACATCAAGTTTCTTTAATCGTTCTTCAAATGTGTTCTTTTCTACGAGCATTTGTTCAAGTGCCATAGCCTGCTTCTTCAATTTTTCTTCGTGTCCGGCTTTGGTTGAGGTGAGCATCTTCATCATCTTGGTTTGTCGGGCGAAGTCCATACGTAGCTCGTCGAATTTGTCCTTGAGCTCGATGAAAATATTAATGGGAATGGATTCTTCCTCAGATTCATAGCCATTGATGGAGGCAGTGAGACACAGGCAGTTCTCTGCGGCAGGAGTTTCTGTTGTCTCTGCGGCAGAGGCGAAAAATGCAACATGCCGTCGTGCCGTAGTATTGGATGGACCGTTGTCTTCAGTGTAACATAGGGTTGTGCCTTCGAATTGAGCAGCAAGCGCAGTGGTTGACTCTTCAAGGCAATATTGGTCCATATCCTCTTGCGCAACCATGGAATTAAAAATTCCAATGCCTCGATCTTTTGAAGGGCATTCGGTTGAGTAGTGTCCAATCCCTTGACATACGTGGCACTTGATCCTCGACCAGTCTTTATTTGGACTTGAACTTGAGGTTGATCCCGTGCTTGGTTGGCGAATCACAAGTCGTCGCTCTGGAGTTTGTGTTGACCTTGCCAGGAACTTCCTTCGTCGGGGATCGTACGGCTTCTTCAGCGAGCGAACAAGTACAACATCCATTTTCCGGGCGAGGAAAGCATACTGGTCATCTCCACCATCAGATCCAAGTAGCTCGTAGATCTCTTCATCGGTCAAGTCATTGGTGGAGGTGGGACTGCTGCCTTGAGAACTATTGCCTTGTTCTCTGCCGTCGGGCTCTGCCACGGTGTAGGCAATATTCCTCTCATCACTTCGTGAGCGTGATTTCCCGTGAGTTTCACGATCTTCATGGTTCAGTTCATAGTTCTTGAAGATCGCCATTAATGAAACATAATCCTCTTCTGACATGGAGCTGTCTTCTATGGCAGTGACCTTCGGCAGGAACTTTTTACTCATCGATCGCATTATCTTACTACACACTGCTGGGTTGCTAATGAGTGAACCAAGATCCGCACATTCAGTAACGATGGACATTAATTCTCCAAAGTACTGAAGGCAAGTCTCGTCCTCGTTCATACGCAAGTTCTCGAAACGAGACATAAGCATACGGACCTTGGTTTTCTTCACTGTGTTGTTACCTTCACAATGAAGAGCCAGCAAATCCCACACTTGTTTGGCAGTAGTACATTGTTTAACAATTATGTACATGTTGCAATCGATGGATTCAAGGATGGCACACCTTACCCTATCGTTGGAAGTAGCTGCGGCAGTTTCATCGATAGACCACTTCTCCGGAGCTTTTTCAATCGTGCCGCCTTCAGGGATTTCCTCCTGAGGTGGTTTCCATCCTCGAAGTACGGATAGCCACGCACTGCGATCAATTGATTTGATCCTTGCTTCAATGCGGGTTTTCCAAAATCCATAATTACTACCGTCAAGAACAACCGGTGTTCGTACGATGTAAGATGGATCTGCCATTTGTAAGTGTGCGTGATCAGACGGACCTTAAACACTAAGTAAGTCTAGTGCCCGCTCTGATACCACTTGAAAGTCGTAAGCAGTAAATAAAACGCAGTGAAATGCGCTGCCTAGACAAGGCAGTGTTCTGCGGTAGAACAGTGTATGCCGCAGCACGATGCCTTGTACAGAAAATGTTCGTTTTTCGTAATTTATATATTATAGCGTGTGTCTTAATGTTTCAGATTAAGGTTCATATATGTTATATATGTATATCATTGCAGCGGAATTAATTAAAAATAAATTACTTGTAAAAACGAACTCACACACACATACGAAAATTAAAAGAACAAGAATTTAATCTTTGTATGTGTATTTAAATTATACACATACGAAACGGCCTTACGGCCAGAAACTTTATTAAAGAAACGAGTCTTTACAAAAGGTCTACTCTTGGATTTACAAATGATTTTACCAAAGATCATACACACGTATGTCTTCGTGATAATCGTATCCGAAGAGTATAATTAACAATCAACAATAAAAGACCTAGCTACTGAATAAACACCTATCTAATGTCACGATCATCAGCTAACAAAAGAACTCTCTTTGAGACGAGAGAACATATGGCTCGACGAAGTTCACAAGTGAAGCCGCGACACTAAAGGCGTGATGATCGATCTTAGAAGTGAAAAGATGTTTCTGAGGTGTTGGAATAGCTAATGAATACAGCTGGGGTCGTCCTCTATTTATAGGAGGAGAGTCCTAACTGATTTCCTTGAATTGCTAGGTCAACAAGTCGGTTGAGATATTCTAGGGCAGGCTGTTTTGACCACTGCCGCAGGAATGCCTTCTGAAGTTCTTCTGGAATGCTCTGCCGTACTGCACTGCCTTCCATACTCTCTGCACTTCAGCAATCATTTGCCCTACGCTCATGCTTCGCTCGATCTCTTGACTCAACGACTTGGTCCATGCCTTGCAGCGCTGCGGCATAACTTTGCCTTGCTGTGCTGCGGCAGAAAGCTTCTATGTTGATTGTTTTTCCAAGCACGTTTCAACTAATGAATTGTGCTAAATCAAATTACCAATTATGACAAGTGATTACAACAGTTTAAATTGTGAAGAAAGAAGAAAATAAATAAATATGTTAGCAAAATAACTTATGCCTAAATTCTTTAAGGCATTGTAATGCCCAAACATATTTATTCTTACAATTTATTTCTCTCTATATACATATTTCAACTATATTGCATTGTATTATATATGATGATTGAACAAATTACATAATTCGTAAACATTTGATTGGAGCATAGCACTAGAAATTATGATCTTCCATTTCTTTGATGGGGTCTCGTTGGTTTTTCACTAGAAATTATTATCAGTTTTTTGATAATAATTTTTTATTAGTATATTTAATTTCTTTTCCTAATATAAATTATCACGCTAATTTTTTATTTGATTTGCGTTGCACTATTTTTTTCATTTTAGTGTTTTTTTTATTAATTTGCGCTAATTTTTTTTTTAACATTTTGAATTTTTTTAGTGATATAAATTACCATTATATTTTTTTTTTGCTAATTTTTTATATTTATACTAAAAAAGTCAATTAAATAGAAAATAAATAAAAAAATTGGGTAGTTATGCCAATGTGCAGAATATGCCCATACAACATTACATTTTGAAAAAAATAGAAATGAAAGTCTTTCTCATACCACAAATTAAATAATATTTATTATATTATTATTTTCTCTTAAATTTGTTTCATATATTTTCTCTTAAAGCGTGTATATACACTTGGTAAAGTATACCATGTATATAATAACATAAATTTAATGTTATTTTATTCAATTGTACACACAATCACATACAATGGTGTATGTATCTACGTTAATATATGATACTAGAGTACACACAATCACATACATACAAACATACAAACGTGTATGGTGTATGCATCTACGTTAATATATGATATAAGAGTGATACTCCCGAGTAGCATCTAATAGATCAATATTAATCATTACATTTAAATATTAAATATGAACTTTTGCATGTAATAAAAGAATACAATGGAGATTAAAACACAATCATTATATTTTATATTGATAACTTATAAAACAACTAATCAAAATAATAAAAACTCATACTTTTACGGAAATAAAAATAAATATATAAAAAATATTGCAGGTAGAAAAAAGTATTAATTTTAAATAAAATAAAAATAGAAATCATGGAAAAAATAAACTGAATTAAAATAATAATAATCAAATAAATAATCAAATAAATCTGTAATCATTGAATAAATTTGCAAATAATTATATTTGTGTGACGAATAAATAATGAGCTAAAATACAATCATACTTTTACGTATTTTCTAAAGAACTTAGCTCATTGAATAAATTTGCAAATAATTATATTTGTGTGACGAATAAATAATGAGTTAAAATACAATCATGCTTTTACGTATTTTCTAGAAAACTTAGTTGAAGTGTGTTGGTTTAGCGCTTGAATTTTTATAATTATTACACTGTATTTTTATTTTTTATTGTAAATTTGTAAATAATTATATTTGTATGACGAAGAAATAATGAGCTAAATTACAATTCTACCCTATACTACTTTTACCTATTTTTTAGAAAGCTTAGTTAAAGTGTGTTTTTAGCTCATGAATTTTTATAATTATTACTCCTGTACTTTTTATTTTTATTTTTTACTGCAAATGATTACTTGAAATATTTAGTTAATTGACTTTATAATATTTGACATGTACAATTAAAATAATTTTGATGTATCTGATCATCAATATTTCTCAATTTTTTCAGCAGCTCAAAATGAAATTAGCTTAATATATTATCTTCTTGCATTTGGGCGCATTGCACTTGCAAAGGGTGCTGCTCTTGTTGCATTCATCTTAATCGGACAAGTAATCGCACCTGCAGTTCAAACAAAACAAAAAACCACATTATAATTTGCTGTATTGAATGACTGATTGTTATGTTCACTATGCAATGGGTCGCCATATATAGGTTATCTCTTCGCCTGTTGAGATATCGGATGTCGCTATAAGAAGTATCCGGTTGTCATCTTCTGTTCCGACACTCACTATCCTAGCACAACAGTTGGGCATGCACTGTAATCAAATAGCATATATAAATGTTAACATCGTGGTAAAAAAATTGAGCATTAATCATACGAGTCATAAAATGCCGTATCTATCTAGAGGACTCACATAACAATCTTTTCCTTGAGATTGATAGTGAACCTCGAGGTCACCAATGATACGCCTCACTCGCTTCCCACAATATTCCATAATCTTTCGATAAAAACTCGGAATTCAAAATCAACAAGTTTGTTGCCTTTTGTCCATTTAAGTGTTAATTGAACTTACTTTTTACTCAAAACATGCACAATGTCACTATTAAATATTTTTCTTTTTGCACAAAACATGAACAATGTCACTGTTATATAATAATATAAATATCTTATTTTTTTTAGGAAAACATTAATACATATTATATAACAATTAGTAAATACAGTATATAGTTAAGGGAGACTGATAAATATTGGAAATTTTACCATTTCCCCATTCAGAATGTTTCGTCTAGCAAAGATGCCCCAACCACGTATTTTTGATTTACCAAGACAAACATTATAGTTTCCTGTCATCTGGAACATCGAAAACACTGTGATGTTGTAAACTATAGATGACAGGAAACTATACTTGAAACCATTATCATTTTTGTTAAAAAAATGTTGTTTTACCTTCAAGTGCTCAAGACGTTCTCCTAACGTCCAGAAATGACAAAAATCGTTTGTGTCGTCTTTACTATCCTTATAAACATGAAAGAAACAAAAGAAAGCTTGTTAAATATATTATGAAAATAAATTAACAGTTCACCTTATGTTTTAGACTTGAAAAAAAATTGAAGTTACGTACTTTATGCAAATTTAAGCATCGTATATCCTCTAGAGAGTGGTGACTTGGCCTCTTCAACCGGTGAACTAAAGATTCATTTCCCATCCTCTATTTAGATCAATGTAAAGAGAAATAGTCAAATAAGATATTTGTAAATATAGCTACTTAATTTTCGAAACATGATGGCAAATATTAATTACGCACTACCTTTATACTTGATCGGTTATAAATGAGACATCGGGCAGCAGACATTTCTTCGGATTCATATCCATCAATAGAAAGTGAATCGAGCAATGTGGCAGTATCTGCTGTAGAGATAGTTCTTGAGCCGTTCAGGCATTGCTCATGGAACTCTCTTTGAGGCAAGCTAGTGTTAGAAAACATTAGAGTCTTAATAACTAGCAAATTATCTGCACGAGGTGTCCTGAAAAGTATAACATGAAATCAATTTCGATGCTACTTACTTTATTTCGGTAATTAAATCGTAAAATTCTTTAATTGATTTGAATTCATACCCGTGAACTGCACAGTATGCTATCCAATTTGTTTTATATGTCTCATTATTCTCTATGCAGTGCAACTGACATTAGAAAGTAAATAACGCAATAAAGCTCAGTGAACCAAATAAAATCATACTAATAAAGATCAACATATATATTAAAAAAATAAAATAAGAGAGTCGTTGGAGTCGACTTACTTCCATGCGATATCCAGCACTAGAAGCGCACGTAGAATGAAAGTAAGTACTACATTTGTCACACTCCATGCACGAGCCGTGAACCTGCTTACAAATAACACATGCCTGCAAAAGACAAATATTTAGCCGGTCATAGATCATAGATATATCTTATTAGAGAGAATATGTAACGTGCAAAGTTAGTGCATGAATATATGCCTTATCGAATAATTTTGCTGGAATCCTCAAAAATCCGACTGCAGGCTCCATTTCTTCTACGCTCTTAAAACCAATTTATGGCTGAAACCAAGCGCACGTAACATGAACCTATAGTGGTTCAACATCAGTGGGTTTCAACGCAGCACCTGAAAATCCAGTGTGCTCGATTACAAGAGTCGCAACATAAAAACAACAACAACAACAACAATAAACAGTACTTAGCTTTTACAGGACATAGACAGCATTCCCTCTTGACTTCTGGTGTTTCGCATGCACGACAAACCCACGAAGCTAAATTCTGAGAGCCCTTCACCCCATAACATTCTTGATGGACTGTTACTTGACATCTAAACAACAAGCGCACAATATAATTAGATCGATCAATATATAGCATACAAATTCGGAGGTTTCAGTAATTGTAAAGAGTACTACATGTTGCATATTATTATCTTGTTGTAGTCCCAATCTACAATCCATTTACAAATGACGCATCTATCGGCCGTCCACCTCACATGAACCGGCTCATAATTTTCTGTCATAAACAAACAATACATAAAATAAGAAACAAATATACTTATATACTAACATAAACAAAAACTACGTACTGAAATTAATTAATTACCTTCCAATGAAGCAAACAATTGTTTTTTATCTAAATGAATATGACCATCGTTCTATGCAATTTGCATTCATTTTAACTCTACAATCAAAAAATATATATATATATATATATATATATATATATATATATATATATATATATATATGTGAAAATATATTCGAAATTCTAAATTTATGTAAGGCAGGTCCATGCGGCAGGACGAAGTTAAGTCTGCCGCAGTGCGAAGGCAGAAACCGGTTCCCTGGCAGGAGGCAGGATCTAGGCAGAATCTCCTATTTTTGGTAAGAGACCAAAAATTGAATATCTCTTTCCATACTTATCCGATTGAGGTGATTCAAAAGGCAACGGAATCCTTGGAGGACAAGGAACCTATTCCTACCATAAAGCGACGTCCAGGAAGCTTATATATTCACGTAGAGGCTCAGCAGCGAGATGTGAGAGAGAGGCATGACGAAAGTATTAGGGTTTCAATACTTGTTATTAGACGTGAGGTTAGATCGATAATCGCTTACGCCTTGTTGGCTCAGGATTATCAAAAGTGATTGTAATCTCGTTTACGTTTAATAAAGAAGAAACACCCCTCTCCCCGAGCACGTAGGTAGCGGCTGTCTCGCCATAGGCAGCGCGATACCGAAGCTCGTAAAATCTTGTCTTGTGTGTGTTGTTTATCGTGCTTTTATATTCTTGTGAGTTCACATATATCGTGAGTGATTGTGAGCTGGAGAGTCAAATCATATTCGTTCGGTTTTGAGTTGTTCACGTCGTGTGGTTTATGAAAGTCTAATTTGATCGGATTTATTCGGTTGGTTAGACCTTGTTGTGCGAATCCTCAACAAGTGGCGCCGTCTGTGGGAAGATAAATCACGAGAAGATGCTGAAGCTTGGATCGAAGAAGGATGATGAGGACAAGGCGTCGACAAGAACAACTTTGGTCCTTGGAGGATCAAAGGTAAGGCGAAAAAAACACAGCAGGAGGTTGCTGCTAGCACTGCCATTCTCCAGGCAAGGGGAACTGATAAACCTATGGATGATGCAGCTGAAGCTGCGGCAGCAGGTACTCAGGCAGGCTCTGCGGCAGGACGAAGTTCCGGCAGGTACTGAAAAGGCAGGCACTATGGCAGAACCAAGAAGGCAAGGGTTGTTCGCAGGGGCACTATGATGATGATTAGGTGTCTTGGAGTCACGCTAATTATTGTGGTGTCCAAGGAGCCGGCTGTCGAGACGTCACGGCAGGAACTTGAGAGTGGGTACTCAAGGGAACTTCAGAAGAGGAGTCGGAAGAGTGAAGAACAAGGCATCATCTCATGAAGGCACGGGGTGTTTTCAAGGCAACAAAACCAGGTTCTTAAGGAGGGGTCATCTCTTTAAGAAGGAGCTGAATCAAGGATGAATCTAGCACATCACGATGTTGATGTTGCTGAGGCAGCAACTGCGGCAGGGTTATGCGGCAGGCCTCCGATTGTCACTTCAACGAAGGGGGCAAAGTGGATTATGGATCTAGCACATCACGACGATGATGATGCTGAGGCAGCAACTGCGGCAGGGTTATGGCGCAGGCCTCCAATTGTCACTTCAAGGAAGAGGGCATAGTGGATTAAAGATTCAGGGTGCACTCACATAAGACCTAGGAGGCAGTGGTTTGAAGTTCTTGAAGAAAGATTATCTTGTCTTTAAGAAGTAGCTGAATCGGGGGATCTAGCACATCGCGGCGATTATGTTGCTGAGGCAGCAACTGCGGCAGAGGGAACTGCAGCAGGCCTTCAATTGTCACTTCAAGGAAGGGGGCAAGGTGGATCAAAGATTCAGGGTGCACGGCTCACATAAGACCCATGAGGCAGTGGTTTGATGGTTTTGAAGAGATGGATGGAGGTTCTATCATTCTTGGAAATTAACCTAACTTGTAAAGTTGAGGTGGTTCGACTCTATACTGAAGATTGGTTGATAGCTCTTCGAAGCTTCTAACCAAGGATTGTTCATGTTCTAATGGAGGATTCTTCCAAGGGAAGAGAGGTAGCACATTAGTGCTGGAAGGAGAGTATAGGAATGGTGTGTGTTATCTGAGGGCACTGCGATGACTGTGGCAGGCAGTATTGTGGTGGCAGCAGCAGGTAGGCAACACCTGCGGCAGAGTTAAGGCAACACCTATGGCAGTAGCTACGGGAGTAGTTGCGGTAGAGTCTGCCGTCACTTCGGGTGAAAAGAGAACTTGGATTACATTCATTCTGATCTCCGGGCCCATCTAGAACAGGGACAAGGGATGATGGAAAGTATATCTTGTTCATCATGACTGGCAGCGGCAGAGGCAGCAGGTAGTGGCAAGGACTGCAGCAGCAACTGCGCTGGGGTAAATCGCAGCAGCGATTACCGGATTAAATAGCCTCAGGGTGTTCAGGCATCGCTGAAGGTGAAGGCATCGTCGAATGGGTCGCTCGTGGCAGCGGCGGAGGCATTGTCGAAGGCAGCGGCAGAGGCAAGGGCAGTGGCATTGACTGCGGCAACAACTGCGCTGGGGTAGTTCGCTTCATCAACTACCATATTACCAAACTTCAAGATGTGACATCGTTGAAGGTGGAGACAATGACCAAGGCATCGACGATGGTAACGACAGGGCAGCAGCAGCGGCAATGGTTGCGGCAGAGCGAATGTCGGGAAGTAGTTCGCGGCAGAGCAACTACTTGATTGATAATACTCAACATAAAACTGATCGGGAGGGTATCGGTTGTCCAGATATGCAGAAAGGAGGATCATTCATCAACCTAAGAGGTTTGCACAAGTTGATTTGTGTTAAATGCTCTAAAGGTGGAAGAAGGTGCGAATGATATTGTCATTCATCAACCTAAGGGGTTTGCACAATCGTATGTTGTGTATAATGCTCTAATGGTGGAAGAAGGTGCGAATGACAGGATAGTGTTGCTATTTTTGAGGTGGAGTTGCGCAACTTCCCTTAGGCAGCACTTAATACTTTCTGTGGAGAATTGCCCTGCGGCAGGATGAACGGTCGCAGCAGCCAGGGCAGCAGTGCCTAATGGAAGGGCATTGGGAAGTCTCATAAATGCTATGGTGGATAGCAGGCCTGATATTGACCATGTTATGAGTGTGATATCGAGGTTCATGAGAAGGAGTCGCTGGTGGCAGTTCGAAGGTTGTTGAGGTATGTCAATGTAACCTTTGGTTACGGTTTCACGTCCAAGAAGATAGAGGTCAGGAATGATGCTCGAATTGGATGTGGGGGTGTTGATTTTGGTAGTCTTGATACTATAAAATCAACAAGGATTGTTGTTGGTGTAGCGGCAACTGCGGCAGCATCTGCTGCGGGCTATACTCATGAGTAGAAGGAGGTGCAAGAGATGTACCAAGGGGATGGGCTGGAACCATTGGTTCAACCATCATTAATCTACTTAGAGACAAAGCAACAAGACCTGGAATCTGTCCGGGAAAGAGGCAGATGGTTTCCGCTATTTCAAGTGGAGGCAGAGATAACTATTGCCTAGGCAGAGGCAGTAGGGATTACCGTAGAGCCAAGTGTCAAGGCAGTGACATTTGAAGGTGGATTTGGTGTCAAGTTGTTCGTTGCTTATAGATGAGTGTTGATTCACTTTGTTTCAAGCAGAGAAGATGGACTTCTTCTTAGTAATGCTTGTTCAAGCTTAGAGGCAGAGAGACTTCTTGGAAAGGCTTGGTTAAGTAGGAACAACCGCTGTACACACAAGTGGTAACCACGGCAGCAGTAGGAGCTACTGCACGAACTCTACAGGTATTCGTGTGGTGTAACTACCGGAAAGCACAACATTGAAGCACTCAGTTGTTAGTGTGGTAGGGTACAGACATGGCAGGGTCTGCCATATGGCATGGCAGGGGCAGAGACGACGATCTTCTGCCGGATATAACAAGATGAAGCGGTTATGCTAAGACTCTTGTTATGGTGATGTGATGCATCGGGTTGATTAGACTCGTTTGAGATACTTCAACAGGATATAATGCTTCTCGAGGTGGAGGCATTGGCTATGGTAGAGACTGCATGCAGAGACTACAATAGCGACTACGGTAGCAACTACCGCAAGGGCGATTGCGGCAAAGAGTACCAGTAGGGACGTGCATCGACATCAGGTCCCTCGTGGACTGTTTCACAAGCTTCCGAGCATTGTGAAGGGGCTGCAGTAGGCATTGCGATGCTATTGCAAGGTTCAAGGGCAGCGACAAGACTCAGGCTGCGGCAGGCAGTTCTGTGAGTTGTTGACTTGGAGGATTCACGCTCTGGTGTTATCCGGAGGTGGGGAAAGGTGATCTACATCAACTTTCCAGGATATGAAAATGGATCGCGCTCCATATTTCATGTCGGAGATGCATGTTTGCATCAAGTCCCAAGAGGACAACCTCACAATGTTGAAATTGTGCAGGGGCTGCGGCAGACACTTTCGTGGTGCCGCAGGGACTGCAGTAGGCACTCTCGTGGTGCCGCAGGGACTGCAGTAGGCACTCTCGTGGTGCTGCAGGGCTGTGGTAGGCTTCGTGCTGCCATAGGGGGCCGAGTTAGGCAACAAGATTCAAGCTGCGGCAGGCAGAGTTGTGAGTTGCTAACTTGATGAAGTCGTCTCTGGAGGAGATGCGGGAAGGTGGAGTGACATGTACTTTCGGATTATATTGTTGGAATTCGATATCCCGGGTTATTTAAATTTGCGGAAACAATAACCCGATCAAAAACCATTCGCCGGAGATTACATGAACACCACGTACGAGCCGGAGCACGAGCCGAACGCACGGCACGGCTGAAGCCGCGCGCACGCCCAGCCCGAGCCCCCGCACGCGGGGCTCGATGCGATCGAACACCGATCGCATGCTAGCGATCGGTCGGGGCTGCCCAGCAGCCCCCGCGGCGAGTCCGGCGACTCGCCGCCGTCTGGAGGTCCCCACCGCCGTGGTGGGGTGGAGCGCGGCACCAGCCCGCGCTCCAGCGATCGATCGGGGTGATCGATCGCTGCCCCGGCTCCCAGCCGGGGTCGATCCTCCTCGCGCGTCGAAACCCTAGGCGGGCGATCCCACGCGGTCCGGTGGCTTCGCCACCACCGCGTGATCGTTCGTCTAATCCGGGTTCGATCCTTCGGATCTTGTTTTTCGATAATTGATCAATAAACTAGAATTAAATTGCGGAAATTTAATTCACCTTTCGATTCGTTGTGCGGAGAAACGAGATCTTATGATGACCTTGAGATCTTCCCACGTATTCCTTGCACTAGCCCGGACGTCGTGTGGGCGACGATCTACCGAACTCCATGGATCCTCCTCTCTACTTTCTCTCTCTAGAATTGTGATCTTCAAGTTATGAACTTATTAGAATAGAGAAGACCATGTAGTGCTTTTATAGGCTACGTAGGGGATCTTAAGGAGGTGGAATATTGGGCTTCCAATATTAATGATTAAATTGAGCCCAAGCCCAAATCTATTAATCCATTAATATTAATTAATTCTATTTTCCACTATATAAAATTAATTGCACTCCCAATATTAAACCATATTATATCAAATAATATTTCTCCGGTAGTATGATTTATTCCGTGTATTTAAGATATAAATATCCATGAATAAAATTAATTTATTGCTAATTAATTTATTCATCTCTTATATCCGAGACTAGTACCATTCAACCTTAATTATTATGCGGAACGAATCCACCTGCAGGGTTTACATAATAATTCCTTATGAACTCATCTCGGGGATATTATCAACCCTTCCGGGATACACTTTCCCGTCAAGTATTCACGACATGTCATATATAAAATATAGTGACCCAACTTAACCGGTAATTAACCCAATAATTAAATCGGTTAATTCCTTTGGTAAATCAAAGTCACTTATATTAAATATACACACCCGCAATAATATCGGGGATTAAGAATAAAATACACTGAGACTCGAATCGATTATCGCCGGCAATCCTAATCGATGAATCTCAACGATCCGCTCAATACACCAAGTGTACAAGTATGATAAAATAATCAAGACAGATTATTTTCTCCCTCATACAACGACTATACCGATGGATTGGTCCGTGTCCATCTAGGTCGTGAGCAACTGTTCGATTAAATACGAGTAACCGATAGTATGATCTTCCGTGTGACGTCGCACACCATACTAACTACAACGTATAGAATCCAGGACTATAATTTGCATATATTTAATTATAAATAATTAAACGCAAATAATTGTTTATTTAATTAAATAGATTAGTGGCAATGGATCGTGAGTTTCCGTCACTTTAAATCTAGACATTTAGTACACAACTCCAACAATCTCCCACTTGTACTAAGGTCTAGTCATTTCCTCCAAACTCCCGACTCCCATACTCATCACGTGCTTAAGTTGTACTTCCAAGAAGTACTATGTGAATGAGCACTCTAGGTTGCCGCTCTGAAGTTATCTTGGTGACTACAGCGTCGTCTCCCTCGACGATGACTCGTATCAGGTGGTACTTGCACTATGTGTTATCTTACACTTATGGACTTGTGATTTCTTACCATTTGCCATTGCACCGCCTTTGGCAAATTAAGAATCACATCTAAGTCCCAGAGATGATCCCGGAGTTATACCAAAACTTCCGCTGCCTCTGAGGCCGCTATTTGGTTACCCATGGCAGAGTCCGAAAAGCATCGTGCTTATCACTCTTCCATGTTAAAACTCCTTCTCCTTCAATAGTGAAACACATAGCTTGATATCGACTTACACTGGTCCTCATTTGATTAGAAATCTAAGAGAATGTAATCCAAAGGAAATGCTCGTCTGCTTCGTAGTCTAGAACAGTACTTCAAAAGTACTTTTACGGCAGTCGAATATTCCTTTCCAGGATTACCTTGATATCCTCCCACTATGCTAACCGCATAGCCGATATCGGGTTCTTGTTTTTCAACAATGCATTTATTAAGCTTTCCACACTCAAAGTGTAGGAATCTGCTTTCATTGCTTCTATCTCCTTTTGTGTTCTAAAACACATATCCTTAGATAGATGCATTCCGTCTCTGAAAGGTAACGAACCTTTCTCGGAATTTTGCATGTTAAAACGAACCATAATCGTATAAGATATCTAGAGAAGTACAATGTTCTTTTCTTGAGATCCTAGATCTTAAGAACATGCTCTAACTTCTTCTTTATCTCATATATCGATTTTTCTAGACAACCATCATTTTATGTCTGACAACATCTTTACATTGTTACCAATGATAAAATGTTATCTACATAAAACCTCCGAGAAACACCACCTTGTTTCCATCACGTTTCCCATACACACGATTTGTCAATGCCTTTTGATGAATCCATCAAATGGACTATCTCATCAATGCGCAAGTTCCACGAACTCTAGCTTTGTTACAATTCATAAATGGATCAACTAAGCTTGTACTCTAAATGATCTCGCCTCTTAACAATAATCCTTATTGTTCTCCAAGAAGGCACATTTAGATCTAGTACCGCCTCTATGTAGATCCAGGGATTGATTTCATGTATACTAGGTCCAGAGTTCGAAACTCTCTTAGTTTCATGAATATCTCCGGTTGTTATACAACCTCCCACTACAACGGCGTTCTGGTGTATAAACAGTAATAACAGTAGGTGCAGTTAGTGGTGTACCGCTACTCGGTTTGGCTGGTTCTAAGTCTTAATCGTTTTCTCTCTTATCAGAAGTATCATGTCATTTTGGGCTTGTGGTTCATCTAATAGTCTTCCCCTAAGAACCGGGCGTTAGAACTTATAACGTCCTTCTGGTTCATAGTACTATCGAACACACACCTTTTGTTCTTCTAGGATATTCTACAACCACATTTGAATGTGTCGTTGTTTCCAAGACATATCCATAGAACATAGGTAGTTCCGTTTAACTCATGCTTTTACTATTTCTATGAGAGTTCCATTTCTTATTTCCGACACACCAATCCTACAGAGGACTGTATGGTGTAGTCTCTTGGGATCCAATCCCAATCTCTGATTAGTATGTCATGCATTCCTCAGACAGGTACTTGCCTCCGCGATCAAATCGCAGGCTACAAATGGATATACCTTGATGGTTCTCCACAATTGCTTAGTGTCCATTGACTTGTCAAAACACTTGCTTTTGTGGCACATCAGGTATTCTAATCCATTTCTCGAGTAATCATCAAATGAAGTACTCGTACCTTATTGTCTGAGTAGACATAGGTCTGCATACATCAGAGTCAATCAATTCTAATACTTGTCCGGATCTTATATCTTATATCCATAAAGGATTGCTTAGTCATGTTATCTTCCAAATAAGATTCTTAGGTCGGAAGGTCCACTCCTTCAACTTAATTGATCATACAATCAATTTTCGACCTTTGAACTTCTTATTTGAATAAATATGACTTAGCATAAGATTCCACAAGTATAAATGATTTAATAAAGAAATCTCTTATTAGTAAAACGAGACGTATAAAACGGTTCGTCGCATCGTGGTAGACTCAGGATTCATCATTTATATATTGCTAGCTAATGTGCCAAAATAGATAATATCATCATTTCTTCTTATAACCATCAAATGATTAAAAGAAATAAAATATCTATTAATTAGAAATCCAGAACAAAGTTCTTTCTAATATGAAAGGTACATAAAAGCAATAACTCAAAATGAAATCCTATAAAATGTCCTCCACTGCAACAGCTGCCTCCTTACAGCATTGCCCATGTAGACTACGATCTTTTCTTTTCTAAGTCGTCGGGTTTCCTGGAACCCTTGCATTTAGAATGCACATACCGCCAGTGGTTCCATATCTACACACCAGGTTCCGGTAGATAATACCACTGACTATGTTTTACGACTAAAGAAAATTTCGTACTTTCTTTGAGAGGATAATCAGACTTCCAGTACCCAGACTGTTTGCATCGAGAACTCTTGCCTCATGTCTTTCTCGTCCCATCTCGTGGTCCAAGAAACCTAGGACCACTGGGTTTCTTTGCTTGCTTTTCCTTTCCCCGATTTTTCCCTTAGGTTCGAAACCTTTGGCATTGGCTACAAGAGCTTGCGATTTCCGTCTCAACTCGTCCAAAAGGTCAATCATCTCAAAAACGTGTTTAAGCGTTTCCTCGAATGACTGGCCTTTATGAGTATCCTCATCGCTTCTTGTATAGCCGCCTATGTCAATAGGCTCGGGAGGACAAAGCTCACTGAGTACAACCTTGCACTCTTTAACAGTTTGGGTAATGTCTAGATCTCTATTCCAATCATTGCATTTAGGGACCAGTGAGTTTATAATCCTTACGTATCACATAAAGTGGGTTCAAAGCCATTTCCTAATCTATGAGCACATATAACAACAAACAATCGATTTAATCTCCGATATTATCTCCCTCAAATAATATCATTAAACCACTAATCACCTCTAAAATCCCATCAGATATGGCAAGCCACGATAGTGTGGACGTTTACCTATCCAAATGATTTAGCAATTAGATTTTCTTCGGTCGTACATCATCATTAGCGTTACTTCGATGGGAAGAATACTAAGAAGCGTACCTAAGTGTAAACCATTACTCAGTATCTAAGAAGATTGTTTGGGACACGCATATTCACCGCAAGCCACGATAGTGTGGACGTTTACGTTAACATACGCTCCTTTACTCCTTTCTATAACTGTCTACATCAATCGTTCCAAAGTCCCATTCAATGCAGCAAGCCACGATAGTGTGGACGTTTACTACACCAAAAGACTTTTACAATTGACATCCAATTACTTGATCCATTCGATCTTGTAAATCAAGACGCGGAGAATCATAAGTGAAACTCGAAGTTTCTAACCAGTGATTCACCATGCGAACGACCCTATCTCTCATAGAATGAGGGAGCCGAGCAGACAATCGATCTAGTCATCAAATGACACGAAAGTCTCTAATCTGTGTCCTCGACATGACCAAGTGGCTTTGGCTCCATTCCACTCCCCGGGGTGAGAATGAGTCGACTTGAAATCAGTTTTGGAAAGACAAATTAGGCATTGTTTGATAAACTTAATCAATTTATCTTGTAAAAGGAATTACAAGAATTCTCCTCCAATGGCTTATCTATACGAACTTCAAAAGTCCATAAAAGTCACCAAGAGAACAGCAATGGAGACCATGGATATGTTTCCATACCCTCTCCCACTTAGCTTTTTATAACAAAGGGATACGCTATCTAATGCATAATTAAATACACATAAGCATAATAACAAACATACAATTCATGCAAGTACGTTCACAAATAATCAAATAATTACTCAAGTAAAATTATTTCTCGACTATTCGTACCTTGATGAATTCCAGCATGCTTGTCTTGAGCCTCCATTCTACGTCTTGAATACTTTGCCGAGCGACGGAAAAATTCTTTGATTCTCATATTTAATTTCACTCCAATTAAATAAAATCAATTCCATTGATTTCCATATTTAATTCTATTTTAAATAAAATCCAAGATTTTCCAATCCAAAATAAATTTTGAATTAATCTAATGATTTTAAATAAAATACTTAAATTAAATAAAATCAATATTATTAAAATCCATTGATTTCCATATTTAATTCTATTCTAAATAAAATCCAAGATTTTCCAATCCAAAATAAATTTTGAATTAATCTAATGATTTTAAATAAAATACTTAAATTAAATAAAATCAATATTATTAAAATCCATTGATTTCCATATTTAATTCTATTCTAAATAAAATCCAAGATTTTCCAATCCAAAATAAATTTTGAATTAATCTAATGATTTTAAATAAAATACTTAAATTAAATAAAATCAATATTTTAATAATTTCTCAATCCTATTTAAATTAGATCTCAAGAATCCTAATCAAAATCGAATTTTGATTCTTCTTAAGACTTCTAATCCAAGTAGGTATAGGATATCTAGAGAAACTAGGATTTTCTTTCCTAATTTAACTCTCCATCTAATTCCATTATTTAATTCCATAATTAAGAAATATAATCCAAATAGAATTTGAATCAATTCCAAAATTAAATTAAATAAAATTAGAAAGATTAAATTATTTCCGGAAAGATCGGATTTACCGGGACGAACCGAAACAAGTTCCGGTCATCCCAATCGAACCAACATGCATTTGGTTGGTTCCATGCACATGTAAACATATGCACACCAACGTGCATGTCTAGGCCATGCATTCAATTAATTCCTAGAATTAATTCATACATGCATTATGTACATGAAGCCCACTTCGTAAAAACGAGCCCATGCAATATCAACGATGCGTAGCATCTTCCCAGCGCATGCATGCTTAGCTTGCAATCGAGATTCTTGTGCATCCCGTCGATTACCGGCACGACGTCTCACAGACGACCCATGCCATCGACAGCAGCAGCCCGCGCATGGAGACCGCCGAGCATGGAGCACCAGCAGCCCGCTCACGCGACCACCGAGCACAACCGCCGGCTGCCGGCGAACCACCACCGCTGGTGGCACACGCCGACGTCCGAGCCCAGCAGCAGCCCGCTGTACAGCCCGCACAGCAGCAGCCCGCTCCGAGCCCCCGGCAGCCCGCTCCGAGCTCACGATCTCCTCCGGTTCGATATTTCCGAAATCCCTCGATTTTAATAATTAATTTTACCGACAAACACAATTCACACAAGAGAGAAAACATAGACGTAGAACAATATAGCACAATAATTTAACAATTTAAATTAATCTATGGCTATAAACAACGACAATCGATTATCGAAACAATTAACGAAAAACGTAACCGTACGCTCTGATACCAATTGTTGGAATTCGATATCCCGGGTTATTTAAATTTGCGGAAACAATAACCCGATCAAAAACCATTCGCCGGAGATTACATGAACACCACGTACGAGCCGGAGCACAAGCCGAACGCACGACACGGCTGAAGCCGCGCGCACGCCCAGCCCGAGCCCCCGCACGCGGGGCTCGATGCGATCGAACACCGATCGCATGCTAGCGATCGGTCGGGGCTGCCCAGCAGCCCCCGCGGCGAGTCCGGCGACTCGCCGCCGTCTGGAGGTCCCCACCGCCGTGGTGGGGTGGAGCGCGGCACCAGCCCGCGCTCCAGCGATCGATCGGGGTGATCGATCGCTGCCCCGGCTCCCAGCCGGGGTCGATCCTCCTCGCGCGTCGAAACCCTAGGCGGGCGATCCCACGCGGTCCGGTGGCTTCGCCACCACCGCGTGATCGTTCGTCTAATCCGGGTTCGATCCTTCGGATCTTGTTTTTCGATAATTGATCAATAAACTAGAATTAAATTGCGGAAATTTAATTCACCTTTCGATTCGTTGTGCGGAGAAACGAGATCTTATGATGACCTTGAGATCTTCCCACGTATTCCTTGCACTAGCCCGGACGTCGTGTGGGCGACGATCTACCGAACTCCATGGATCCTCCTCTCTACTTTCTCTCTCTAGAATTGTGATCTTAAAGTTATGAACTTATTAGAATAGAGAAGACCATGTAGTGCTTTTATAGGCTACGTAGGGGATCTTAAGGAGGTGGAATATTGGGCTTCCAATATTAATGATTAAATTGAGCCCAAGCCCAAATCTATTAATCCATTAATATTAATTAATTCTATTTTCCACTATATAAAATTAATTGCACTCCCAATATTAAACCATATTATATCAAATAATATTTCTCCGGTAGTATGATTTATTCCGTGTATTTAAGATATAAATATCCATGAATAAAATTAATTTATTGCTAATTAATTTATTCAACTCCAACATATATGACTTATGTCATATGCGGGCTGTGGTAGGCATTCTCATGCTGCCACAGGGGCCAGGTTAGGCAACAAGATTCAGGCTGCGGCAGACACAGCTGTGAGTTGCTAACTTGATGAAGTCGTCTCTGGAGGAGATGCGGGAAGGTGGAGTGATATCTACTTTCGGATTATATGACTTATGTCATATGCAAATTCTTGATGCCGCAAGGTGGTGTTATAGAATTTGGGAATGCAGTACCTATGGCAGGAGCTGCGGTAGTATTGGGCATGGCAGGCTGAAGCCTAATGACAATACTAGGAGATATATGATCGGGTATGATCATATGGAGGGTCAGTATGATCTGAAATCATGCTGGGACTGGAGTCGGATGGTCGGGTTCGATCATGGATTGGTGAATAAGGTGGTTGCAAAGGATTTGCTTGATTTCTTGATTCGGCAGGGATGAGCAGTACTTGATCACTACTGCAAGATCGGTGACATGTGTTTAGAAGTTTGAACAAGGTGGAGATTTGTGAAAATATATTCGAAATTCTAAATTTATGTAAGGCAGGTCCATGCGGCAGGACGAAGTTAAGTCTGCCGCAGTGCGAAGGCAGAAACCGGTTCCCTGGCAGGAGACAGGATCTAGGCAGAATCTCCTATTTTTGGTAAGAGACCAAAAATTGAATATCTCTTTCCATACTTATCCGATTGAGGTGATTCAAAAGGCAACGGAATCCTTGGAGGACAAGGAACCTATTCCTACCATAAAGCGACGTCCAGGAAGCCTATATATTCATGTAGAGGCTCAGCAGCGAGATGTGAGAGAGAGGCATGACGAAAGTATTAGGGTTTCAATACTTGTTATTAGACGTGAGGTTAGATCGATAATCGCTTACGCCTTGTTGGCTCAGGATTATCAAAAGTGATTGTAATCTCGTTTACGTTTAATAAAGAAGAAACACCCCTCTCCCTGAGCACGTAGGTAGCGGCTGTCTCGCCATAGGCAGCGCGATACCGAAGCTCGTAAAATCTTGTCTTGTGTGTGTGTGTTTATCGTGCTTTTATATTCTTGTGAGTTCACATATATCGTGAGTGATTGTGAGCTGGAGAGTCAAATCATATTCGTTCGGTTTTGAGTTGTTCACGTCGTGTGGTTTATGAAAGTCTAATTTGATCGGATTTATTCGGTTGGTTAGACCTTGTTGTGCGAATCCTCAACATCTATCGGCTGTCCACCTTGTAAGTCGTAGGCAGTAAATAGAACGCAGTAAAATGCGCTGCCTAGACAAGGCAGTGTTCTGCGGCAGAACAGCGTATGCCGCAGCACGATGCCTTGTACAGAAAACGTTCGTTTTACGTGATTTAATTAAGTTTAAGTATTTTATCCAGATTAACCAAGTTGTTTACTTGTTAAAATTATATGTGATATATGTATAAGAATTGCAGCGGAATTAATAAAAATAAATCACTTCGAACGAACACACACACACGTACGAAAAAGTAAAGAACACAAATTTAAATCTTTGTATGTGTATTTAAATTATACACATACGAAACGGTCTTACGACCAGAAACTTTATTAAAGAACGAGTCTTTACAAAAGAATACTCTTGGATTTACAATGATATTACCAAAGGCTATACACATGTATGCCTTCGTATTAATCGTATCCGAAGAGTATGAACAATCAACAATAAAACCTAGCAACTGAATTGAACACCTATACTAAGCTATCGAATCATCAGCTGAACAAACGAACTCTCTTAGGGACGAGAGAACACACGGCACGACGAGCTTCACGAATGAAGTCGCGGCTCTAAAAGCTCGATGATCGATCTTGTGATGGAAATGTGTTTCTAAGATGTTGTATTGTATTCTGGATTGTTGAGGAATGCAGCTGTAGACGTCCTCTATTTATAGGTGAGAGTCTTCAACTAATTCCCTTGAAAAGCTAGGTCAACAATCGGTTGAGATATTATAGGGCAGGCTGTTTTGACCACTGCCGCAGGAATGCCTTCTGAAGTTCTTCTGGAATGCTCTGCCGTACTGCACTGCCTTCCATACTCTCTGGACTTCAGCAATCCTTTGCCCTACGCTCATGCTTCGCTCGATATCTTGACTCAACCTCTAAGCCTTGCACTGCTTGCGGCATGACTCTGCCTGGCTGTGCTGCGGCAGAAAGCTTCTATGTTGATTGTTTTTCAAGCACGTTCCAACTAATGAACTATGCTAAATCAAATCACCAATATGACAAGTGATTACAACAGTTTAAATTGTGAAGAAAGAAATAAAACAAATAAATATGTTAGCAAAGACAACTTCTGCCTAGGTACATTTAAGGCATTGTAATGCCCAAACATATTTATCCTTACAAACTCCCCCTTTTTATCTTTCTTCACAAAACCATGAGGCAGCAGCGCAATGAGCACTCCCCCTCAATGAAATACATCTGACTTAGAAGTATATGAGATTTATCTTGACAAAACAACTAAGGCATAAAACTCCCCCTTAGTTAATACTTCCTAAGTAGAACAAAAATTTATTTAAACAACTAACTAACTAATAGAACAAAAACAAGTAACTAAGTAAGCCTTAAAAATAACACACCAATTTTTCAAAGGAAATAACTACTTGAATTAAAAATTGTTCAACCAAATAAAACTTAAAAACCAAATTGTTCAAAGGCAAATAAAACAGAAATTAAATAAATTGTTCAGAATAAATAAAAACTAAAAGCAAAAGAAGAAATGATATTTCTTCGGGTCTTGAGAACTGCAATCCTTCAAACTCTTCAATCATCGTGTTCAGGGGACGATCCACGCTCTTCACCATCAATCTCTGCTGCAGTGTCTGCGGCAGCCTTCTCTGCTGCGGCAGCATCCTTCTCTGCAGCTTCTTCAGCTTCAACTTCTTTGAGGTCTGCATCAATGCGCTTCTTCAACATCTTCAAGACAGTGCTCTTTGCCATTTTGGCCTCGGCTGCTGGTACTCCCCCTTTTTGTGGAGGAAAGCCCTCTTCTTCAAGAAAGAAAGTAATGGCATCCACGAGTGCTTTTGACATGTAGTCCTGCATGATAACCATGTGGTTTGCAGCAACTTGGTCTGCAAATGCCTGGACACGAGCAGAAACACCTGGCTGTGGAGCAGATGAGCTAGGGGCATCAGTCTGCGGCATCTTGGGAGCCTTCTTAGGAGGTGGAGTGGGAGGCACTGCGGCAGTAGCATGAAAACCATTCCACAGCAAGTCATTGTACTCACGAACAGATAACTTGTAGGGATGTGGCACAGTAGTTAGTTGATCAGCACTATTGATCGAGAGCCCTTGGATCTTCAACATCTCCCAGATCAAAGAAGGGAACGCAAGACTCTGCGTCTGGGTGATGTTTTCTGCCTGTGAAGCAATCTTCTCAAAGATGAGCTCTCCCAAATTCACCTGCCTACCTGCACCAAGGTGAAACAGGACTTCCCCCATTTGGGTATGCACAAAGTGCATATTTGTTGTGGGAATCCAGTTGTGCCTGGCAACAGTAAACAAAAAGTAATAAAAAGAAGAGAGTTTTGAGCAAGGAATGTTGTTTGCGGCATCAGGTGGTGATTTGGTCAGGCGGTGAGAGACTGCGGCAACAGTAGGGTCAGCAAGTGCGGCAGGATACTCGATATCAGAGCGCTCAAGAAAGGCATTAATGGCAGAAGGGGTAAAATTAAAAATTTTCTCCCTGAGATACACCTTCCCATAGCCACGGGAACCATCATCACCAAAGCAGGGGCGCAAGTTAGCATAAAGATCGCGCACCAAGTCCTCGCAGTAGGGTCCTGCGTAGGTGACTGCCTTGACCAACTTCATCCTCTTCAGGAACTTATCAACTTTGTGTGTGGCACAAGTCGGCATGTCCACACAGCGATCCGTTTGAATGGGCTTGTTGGAGTAGAATTGGGGCCCAATCACTGAACGGCGTTCTGACCAGAATCGCCTCGAGTAACCCTTGCCGGGTTTCATATCAGAATCTGAATCCTCCTTGGGGGCATCGATTTTTGGTGCCCTGCCCTTTTTCGCAGCAGGATGTGCTGCGGCATCACCACTTTGAGAGCTGTCGGGTTTTGATGCGGCAGCTTTCTCCTTCCCTTTACGGGATTTCTTGACAGTGGTGGTCTCCACATTAATGGGGTTTTCCCTTGAGGTTGGTGGCAACTCAGGGCCTTTGCCTTTGGCATAAATAGTAGTGGATCTGGTGGACGGCCGGCGAGAAGGAATGGGCACTTGCTCTGTCTTGCGCTTCCTCGAAATAAGTTCACTCAGTGGTGGATCAGACTCCGTCTCAGATCCTGCGGCATCATGATGCTGCTGACTAGAATGCTCAGAGTCTTCATTTTCTGAGAGTGGAATCTCAGAGGCATAGGGAGTAGGCTTGCGGTCCTTCACCTTTTTGGATTTTTTCTGTGAAGGAAAGTTCTCGTAGAGCTCGGAGTAGTCAAAGTCATTGTCATCGTCCCTTCGGTTGTAGGGCATCTGCTTGCTTTGCTGCTGCACTTCAGGGTCTGTCTGTGGAAAGGCAGATGATGCGGCAGTGACAGATGGCTCAGGAGTGAAAAGACCCTTAAAATCAGAGGTGTTCAGGGATCGTTCGTTCTGGGCAGCCTCATAATCGATGACGTTTCCGACGCCCGGGATGACCACCGGCGGCCGTGGAGTTTGAGATGGCTCAGTGTCGCCGGAAATGTCATCATCTTCAGGGCGGATGATGGACAGTGGAGTCGGTTCGGGATAGACTCGTTCTTCTTCGGCAGGTTCGTCTTCTGCGGCAGCTTCTCCCCCTGCATCATGGTCCGGAGAGATGTTCATGGGAGAAGCCTTACCTGATCCTTCTCCGGCCTCGACGTGCGGCGGCTGGGAAGCGGCGTCGATTGCGGCGGCGGCAGCTGCGGCGGCGGCGGCGTCGATGGCGATGAGGCGATTGATGAACGGCAGAGACTCCGCGGGTTGAATATCCTCCATAGTTGCATCGGGGCGAGATTCTTTGATGAGCTCCACTAGGCGTGGATCCGAGAAGTAGCGAGCAAAGGCGAATGGAGATGATGCCATTGAATTCAAAGTTCTTGATAAGCAATTTAGGGTTTTAAAAAGAAACAGAGCACAAACAATCGAACGTAAGAAGATGGGGGATTTTATACTTTATGTTCGATAGAGAAATTAGGGTTTTGAGAATTCAAGAAAATTCAAACTCTTTGAATCTGATTTGTATGAGAAGTGTAGTTGAATTAGGAGTTTGAATAATAGATAAAGAAAATAGGAGAGAAAAACGGGTGGTAGTATGATGGGACGTAAAATCAAGCAACGGTTACTTTGTGTGACCTGAACCGTCGCCTGCCGCACACTTGAGTGCTGCCCAACGGTCAAGTGGGGCATTGCTCTGCGGCAGGTCGTTGCCAAAAAAATCAAAACCAAAATCCCCTTTTTTCTGTTTTTAATATTCTCTTTTTTTTGTTTTTAGAATATTTTCTTTTTCTATTTTTCATTTTTCAATTTTTTTTTTTTTTTTTTGAATAAAATAAGTAAAATATTTTTGTGGTGTGAAAAATCGAGGCTTACAAAGCAAAATTAGGAAAAGAATAAAAACATCTAATCCTAATGAAACATCATGCTGCATCATAAGTACTTATACTCCACTTAGGTATAATGCCAATGTCAAAAATGAGATTATCAAATACTTAGGTCACCTAGTACATAGTATCTCAACCCATTGAGTATTAATTACATGTATATGGGTTTGACCATGTTGCCTAAAGTGGTTTGGGTATTTTCTCTTCCTTCGGAAAATTTTAATCTCATAAATTGACTAAGGCAGAATGCTGTGGCAGAGGTTCAGTAGGCATGACACTGCGGCAGCATGATGCAGATCAGCATCTAAGGCATGGTGCACATGCACAAAGATTTTCTCAAAGCAATGAATCGATCTGAGTTCAGTGGCTTGGTGAAGATATCTGCTATTTGATTTTCTGTTGGGATGTGATCAATCCTCAAGAGTCGTTTCTCCACCAAATCTCGGATGAAATGATGCCTTATGCTGATGTGTTTGGTTCTTGAGTGCTGCACTGGATTATGACTGATATTTATAGCACTCGTATTGTCGCAGTAGAGTGTAAGAACATTGCTATCCAGGTGGTAGTCATCAAGCATGTGCTTCAACCAAATCAATTGGGTACAGCAACTCCCTGCGGCAATGTATTCTGATTCGGCAGTGGATAGAGAAATGCAGTTTTGCTTGCGGCTTTGCCATGAAATGATGTTGTTTCCAAGAAAGCAACATCCTCCGCTTGTACTCCTGCGCTCATCCGTGTCTCCTGCCCAGTCGGCATCTGAAAATCCAACCAAATCGGTGGTGGTATCTTTGGTATACCATATGCCCAACTCGACTGATGCGGCAACGTAGCGTATGATGCTTTTGACTGCCTTCAAGTGTTCTTCCCTTGGATCAGCTTGAAACCTGGCACACAAACAAACGCTATACATGATATCAGGTCTAGTTGTCGTAAGGTAAAGTAAACTCCCTATCATGGATCGGTAGAGTGTCTGATCCACTGCGGCAGTATCAGTGCCTCGGGAGATTTTGTCCGTTGAGCCCATAGGTGTTTTCATGGGCTTGGATCCTTCAAGTTGGAATCTTTTGATGAGATTCTTAGCGTATGAAGTTTGTGAGATAAACGTCCCAGTTGATGATTGCTTGATATGGAGCCCTAAAAAATGAGTTAGTTCTCCTACCATGCTCATCTCAAATTTGGATGCCATGGCAGAGGTAAATGCCTTAAGCATATTCTCACATGTGGATCCAAAGACAATATCATCAACATAAATTTGTGCAATTAAAATATTGGAAGAATTGAATTTCACAAACAGTGTTTTGTCGGCAGTGCGCCTCGAGTGAATCCGAAACTGAGTAGAAAATCAGTTAGGCAGCCATACCAAGCTCTAGGAGCTTGTTTTAGGCCGTACAATGCCTTGTGTAATTGATACACATAGTCAGGATGTTTCGGATCTTCGAAGCCCTTGGGTTGTGCAACATATGCCTCCTCTTCAAGTATGCCGTTGAGAAAGGCTGCCTTCACGTCCATTTGATGTAAGGTGATGTTGAGGTGGCATGCAATAGCAATAAGTAAACGAATGGACTCCATGCGTGCTACGGGAGCAAAAGTTTCATCGAAGTCGATGCCTTCAACTTGCGTATAGCCTTGCGCCACTAGTCTTGCCTTGTTGCGCACAACCTGCCCATGCTCATTCGATTTGTTCTTGAAAATCCACTTTGTCCCGATGACATTCTTGTTTTTGGGACGAGGAATGAGCTTCCAAACTTTGTTTCTTTCAAACTCGTTCATCTCTTCTTGCATTGCCATAAACCAAAATTCATCGGCCAATGCTTCTTTGGCATTCTTTGGTTCGATCGTTGAGAGGTACGAGGCAATGCCTATTTCAATGCATGTGGCAGACATGCTTACATTCTTGGTCATGTTGCGGTAGTTGATGTATGGACGAGCTCTCATGCGTGTGGCCAACAGTTGACTCGAAGGGTGGTTTCGGATAACATGTCTTGGGGGATCCCTTCGTCGTCGGATTGGTGTTTCTTCGACATCTGATGAATCTGTTTGTTGAGGCGAGCTATCATCATTTGAGTGCTCGGGAGACGCTGTAGAGGGCTGATCATCATTTTTCGAGCCAGTGGGTGCGGCAGTAGGCTGCGTAGGAGTGAAACTGCCTTCAATTTCTGCTACTGCGGCAGGCTCGAGCAGACCTTCTACATTCTCTTCTTTGGGTTTCCTGAGTCGACTAAGATCATCAAAATCAACATTTACAGATTCAATGATGGTTCTAGTTTGTATGATAAAAATACGATAGGCATGACTATTCCTAGAGTATCCAACAAATAATCCTTTAAGTGATTTTGGATCAAGTTTAGATCTAGGTTCCCTATCATTCAGAACATAACAAACAGAGCCAAACACATGAAAGTATTTCAAATTAGGCTTCCTATTGTTCAAAATTTCATAGGCCGTTTTTGTTGTTCCTGAACGTATGCTGATGCGGTTCAGGATATGGCATGCGGCATTGAATGCTTCTGCCCAAAATTGCTTGCTTAGGCCCTTGGCGATCAGCATGGTACACGCCATTTCCTTGAGGGTTCGGTTCTTCCTTTCAGCCACGCCGTTTTGTTGCGGTGTTATGGGGGCAGAAAATTCTTGGGCAATGCCATGCGTGTCACAAAAACGAGAAAGTCGTTGGTTTTCAAACTCGGTGCCATGGTCACTTCTTATTCTCTTTACTGAGGCTTCATGGTTGGTCTTTATCCACCTAATTAGCTTGGACACCTCATCAAATGTCTCACTCTTGTCTTGGAGAAAACGCACCCAAGTATATCTTGAGAAATCATCTACTACGACAAGTACGTAGCGTTTTCCAGAGTGGCTCCTCGTCTCGATTGGTCCCATTAAATCCATGTGGAGGAGATCAAAGCATTTGGTTTGCTTTTGATACAGTTCTGCCTTGGAGTTGGCAGGTCCTGCGGCAGAGGCATCAGTCTGTCCTGCGGCAGGTATTGCTGGATGACTTGTACGAGTCATTTTTCCTTGTTTGCAATGTCCACATGTTGTCTTCTGGATTTTTGGGAGAGCTGGAAGTCCACGAACAGCATTGAGCTTGATTAGACGCTCTAAATTCCCAAGACTTGTGTGTCCAAGTTTTTGATGCCATAGGTCTATGTCATCTTTGACTTGTGCAGAGAGGCATGTTTCTCCAATGGAGTAGCAGTTGTTTGCCTTGGAACGCTCCCCCTGAATGAGTGGGTTCCCTGCACTATCAAACACTTCACACATTTGGTGAGTAAACTTTACATTCATGCCTTCATCGCATAGTTGACTTATGCTTATGAGGTTTGTGATGAGGCCTTCAACATGAAGCACTTGTTGTAGCTTTGGCAGTCCTTTCACATTTAAAGTGCCTCGGCCAACAATTGAACCACTGGACCCTCCTCCAAACGTGACCTCTCCTCCGTGAAAAGCTTTGTAGTCGATGAGGTGATCACTATTTCCGGTCATGTGCCGCGAGCATCCACTATCGAAGTACCATTTATCATCCTTGGTAGCTTTGAGGGCAGTGAAAATGACATTGCATGTTTCGGCACTTTGGATGGCATTTGATGCGGCAGAGGAGTCATCGAAGGGACCTGTAAAACAAACATTCGTAGAGAGTTTAGTTTTGGGCACCCATTTGCGTATAATTGCTGGCTTCTTTTTGATAAAGTGTCGAGAGGACAGAGAATGTGAGAAGTATTTGGGATGTCGTGGTCCAGTGTTGGAGTGAAAGTAATATCCTCTTGCTTGATCTTCTTCACGTCTCCAACAAAACGGTCGAATATGACCAGGTACTAGGCAGTAGTGGCAAACATATCGTCTCTTCGATTTAGAGTGTTGCTTAGGCAGGGGTTTTCTTGTCTTCATCCTGCCTGATGATGTCTGCCTTTGCTTCGGCCTTCTGCGGCAGTCTCTTGCTGGGGCAGTGGCCTTGCCTTCGGTTTGTTCATCCCTTTCTGGAGTTGAGAATTGTGCGGCAGCGTTTGAATCGTCATTTGATGCCTTTACAAATGCCATGTCCATTGGGTTTTTCTTTGGAAAAACGGCATCTATAACTTTTTGATGTCCGAGGCCTTGCCGTTCAACATGTGAAATACTCATTACGGCATCTAATTTTGTTGTTGCTGTGTTAAGTTTTACAAAAGTATTGTTAGCAACTTCGAGTTTTCCATTTACACGATTAAAGTCAATTTTCAGTTTCTCGGCCTCCATATCCTTTCTGGTGAGTTGGACATCAAGTTTCTTCAATCGTTCTTCAAAGGTGTTCTTTTCTACGAGCATTTGTTCAATTGCCATGGCCTGCTTCTTCACTTTTTCTTCATATCCGGCTTTGGTTGACGTAAGCATCTTCATCATCTTGGTCTGCCGGGTAAATTTCATGCGTAGCTCATCGAAACTTTCTTTGAGTTCGATGAAAATATCAATGGGAATGGTCTCCTCTTCAGATTCATAGCCATTGACTGAGGCAGTGAGGCACAGGCAGTTCTCTGCGGCAGGGCTTTCTGTCGTTTCTGCGGCAGAGACAAAGAATGCAACATGCCGTCGTGCATTCACATTGGATGGACTGTCATCTTCAGCGTCAGATAGGGTTGTGCCTTCGAGTTGAGCAGTAAGCGCAGTGGTTGAGTCTTCAAGGCAGTACTGTTCCATATCTTCTTGCGCAACCATGGAATTCAAAATTCCAATGCCTCGATCTTTTGAAGGGCATTCGGTTGAAAAGTGTCCAATCCCTTGACATATGTGGCACTTGATTCTCGACCAGTCCTTTGAATTTGGACTTGAACTTGAGGTGGATCCCGTGCTTGGTTGGCGGATCACAAGTCGTCGATCTTGAGTTTGTGGTGACCTTGCCGGAAACTTCCTTCGTCGGGGATCGTACGGCTTCTTCAGCGAGCGAACAAGTACAGCATCCATTTTCCGGGCGAGGAAAGCAAACTGGTCATCTCCACCATCAGATCCAAGTAGCTCGTAGATCTCTTCATCGGTCAAGTCATTGGTAGAAGTAGGGCTGCTGCCTTGAGAACTATTGCCTTGTTCTCTGCCGTCGGGCTCTGCCACGGTGTAGGCAATGTTCCTCTCGTCGCTTCGTGGACGTGACTTCCCGTGAGTTTCACGATCTTCATGGTTCAGTTCATAGTTCTTGAAGATCGCCATTAATGAAACAAAATCTTCTTCAGACATTTCGCTGTCTTCTATGGCAGTGACCTTCGGCAGGAACTTTTTGCTCATCGATCGCATAATCTTACTACACACTGCCGGGTTGCTAATGGGTGAACCAAGGTCAGCACATTCAGTAACAATGGACATTAATTCTCCAAAGTACTGAAGGCAAGTCTCGTCCTCGTTCATACGCAAGTTCTCGAAACGAGACATAAGCATACGGACCTTGGTTTTCTTCACTGCGTTGTTACCTTCACAATGAAGAGCCAGCAAATCCCATACTTGTTTGGCAGTAGTACATTGTTTGACAATTCTGTACATATTGCAATCGATGGATTCAAGGATGGCACACCTTGCCCTATCGTTGGCAGTAGCTGCGGCAGTTTCATCGATAGACCACTTCTCCGGTGATTTTTCAATCGTGCCGCCTTCAGGGATTTCCTCCTGAGGTGGTTTCCATCCTCGAAGTACGGATAGCCACGCACTGCGATCAATTGATTTGATCCTTGCTTCAATGCGGGTTTTCCAAAATCCATAATTACTACCGTCAAGAACAACCGGTGTTCGTACGATGTAAGATGGATCTGCCATTGTAAGTGTGCGTGATCAGACGGACCTTAAACACTAAGTAAGTCTAGTGCCCGCTCTGATACCACTTGTAAGTCGTAGGCAGTAAATAGAACGCAGTAAAATGCGCTGCCTAGACAAGGCAGTGTTCTGCGGCAGAACAGCGTATGCCGCAGCACGATGCCTTGTACAGAAAACGTTCGTTTTACGTGATTTAATTAAGTTTAAGTATTTTATCCAGATTAACCAAGTTGTTTACTTGTTAAAATTATATGTGATATATGTATAAGAATTGCAGCGGAATTAATAAAAATAAATCACTTCGAACGAACACACACACACGTACGAAAAAGTAAAGAACACAAATTTAAATCTTTGTATGTGTATTTAAATTATACACATACGAAACGGTCTTACGACCAGAAACTTTATTAAAGAACGAGTCTTTACAAAAGAATACTCTTGGATTTACAATGATATTACCAAAGGCTATACACATGTATGCCTTCGTATTAATCGTATCCGAAGAGTATGAACAATCAACAATAAAACCTAGCAACTGAATTGAACACCTATACTAAGCTATCGAATCATCAGCTGAACAAACGAACTCTCTTAGGGACGAGAGAACACACGGCACGACGAGCTTCACGAATGAAGTCGCGGCTCTAAAAGCTCGATGATCGATCTTGTGATGGAAATGTGTTTCTAAGATGTTGTATTGTATTCTGGATTGTTGAGGAATGCAGCTGTAGACGTCCTCTATTTATAGGTGAGAGTCTTCAACTAATTCCCTTGAAAAGCTAGGTCAACAATCGGTTGAGATATTATAGGGCAGGCTGTTTTGACCACTGCCGCAGGAATGCCTTCTGAAGTTCTTCTGGAATGCTCTGCCGTACTGCACTGCCTTCCATACTCTCTGGACTTCAGCAATCCTTTGCCCTACGCTCATGCTTCGCTTGATATCTTGACTCAACCTCTTGTCCAAGCCTTGCACTGCTTGCGGCATGACTCTGCCTGGCTGTGCTGCGGCAGAAAGCTTCTATGTTGATTGTTTTTCAAGCACGTTCCAACTAATGAACTATGCTAAATCAAATCACCAATATGACAAGTGATTACAACAGTTTAAATTGTGAAGAAAGAAATAAAACAAATAAATATGTTAGCAAGACAACTTCTGCCTAGGTACATTTAAGGTATTGTAATGCCCAAACATATTTATCCTTACACACCTCACATGAACCGGCTCATAATTTTCTGTCATAAACAAACAATACATACAATAAGAAACAAATATACTTATATACTAACATAAACAAAAACTACGTACTGAAATTAATTAATTACCTTCCAATGAAGCAAACAATTGTTTTTTATCTAAATGAATATGACCATCGTTCTATGCAATTTGCATTCATTTTAACTCTACAATCAAAATATATATATATATATATATATATATATATATATTTAAGTTGCAGATTAGAAAAGTACACATATATATATGAACAAATTACCCAAAGCGTTTGATTAGACTCGTGCACACGAATGCTTATCTTTCATTTCTTCGCTCGGCATCCGGTGTGCTTTTCCCACCCGTTAAGCGTGTATTTCTTTGATTTACACGAGTCCTTCTGAGCACATATACACTCAACAACCCTGACAATTGAAAGTAGCTAGCTAGTAAGAATGTTACCCAATCAATTTGATGAAATCGATCAGTTAGTTTAAGAGGGCCGACTGTCATACTTATTGAGAGCTTGATCATAAGTTCCTAGGACCGAATTGCACACAACAGCGACTTTCTTGTCGTGGAAAACATTTCGATCGAGATTGTCCGAAAACCTGTATCAGAAAAAATAATGGATTCGCATCTAGTTTTTTTTTTTTCTTAAGAAACAGAACTAAATGAAAAAAAAAGATGAATAGTTAATATATACCGAGTTTGGTTAGAACCACCACTGCTGCATAGTTATTTCAATTCAACTAACTGCTCAACATTATTAACAAAATATTAGTATTAGACAATACAATTAAATTAAAGTAATTAGATTTAAGAGAAAACTCTAAAATATCTTCACTATAAATTTATGGAGGGAATAAATAATGAACTTGCCCGTTGAATAGAAGATACTGAATCTTGAATTGGCCGAGTTACCACGTCAACACACACAGCCGCAATTCCCTCATTGATAGCCATTTGGAAATCACTTAATTTGCTATTGTACAACTTTTTCTGATCATAAAATCTATATAGCATCAAAAAATTAATTAATTCATATATATATATATACCCCTATATATGGTGATTTTAATGTTTCAGGCTCACTAATTGTTATTATTAGACTAAAAACTCATTCTTTTTATCTTTATATATTAGGGTTTTAAACTTCACATGTTATTTCGTAGAGGGATTTTTATATTTTTATATTCATGTAATAGGGCAGTACTGAAAAAATAGAATGACTAAAATAACCCCGAACTATCAAACTAGTATTAATTATACAATTAATATTTAATTAATTATTTTAACAAAAATATAGTGAGCTTAACCGTGTTTCAATTTATTCAAACAAGCAATTATTTTTATAAGAAAATAATATGAGTTAATAATATCATAAAATATATTTATAATGTGATAAAATATGTTTACGTAATTATTATAAAATACATAAAATTTACAATGTGATTTAATATATTTATGCAATTATTAAAAAATAATAAAAGTTTACGCAAACAAAATTTTAAATACATGTGAATTAATAATGTGATAAAATATATTTATGCAATTATTATAAAATACATAAAATTTACAGTGTGATTTAATATATTTGCACAATTATTATTATTCTCTGTAATTGAAAAGGGCATTTTGGGTATGATGCCCTAAAATACTATTAGCCTAAACAATGGGTTAGAAATATAATATAAAATTTACCGTTGCCCCCTTTAATGTATATTGAGCTGTGGCATCAAAGGGAAAAATGTTTCCAGCTTTTATCCAACCATACTCTTGCATATATATATAAATGTGTATGTATACATTCAAATCATGATTTATAGATATAAGAAATAAGCACTTAACAAGAAATATTAGTACTATGTTCATATACATATAATAAAATAGTTAGTGTGGAAAATAATTAAATATTTGTGCTTTATCTAAAATATTCATTTCTCATTTTATTTTTTCCATGAAAGCATGTACTTCCTCTGTCCCGGACCAATGGTCCGGAACATGAGTATTATCTTGATTATTCTTAGGCAGGTATACTTTCAGGTTAACAAATTTCCAATGTATTCATATGTTATAATTTTCATTGTTTTTGAAAATACATATTTAATTATATATGTTTAAAATGTATACTTAAGTTCTTAATTTTTTGAGAATTAGTGTGTTAATTTTTTTTATAAACTAAAAATTGTTTACCAAACTAAAATTTTCATCACAAATCTATTTTAAATCACACATCACCTATAGATAGCGACACAGATTAATGATTAGGAGATTTTTTTTTCTTCAAGGAGTTTGATTGCATTTGGTGTTTAGAATTGCTTATAGTAATAATAAAAATCAAAAACCTCAAACACAATCAAAACATCACAAACAATATGAAAAATGAGCAAATTATATATATATACATAGCTAGAAAATTACCCTTTTCCTCCTTGAGTGCCCGTAAAACATCACGCAAATCGCACCCGGATTGATAGCCGTCAATTTCAATATCGCCGGAGGTACTTCACACGATAGATCCACTACAATCGCAGGTCAAAAAGCAAAAAATTTCCCAAATTTTGCCCAAATCATATCTCCTATCGCAAAATCACTCGGGTTATAAAATCGATCGATGCTCGATCCAATTAACTCTACGCCTTCACGATTTTCAGTTTCCTTTTGATCCTCCACTAAATACGCCTCATTGTGACCATCCAAATAATTACTTCTCTCGGCCACAAAATTCGATCCGACATTGTCAGATCGAATGGTCGTCAATACTCGATTGACCGTTCTTTTCAACTTTTTCGTCTCAGCGTCGGAGTTTGATATTGCTTGAATGTCGTCGTCGATTTCTTCTTTCTCTGTTGATCGAATACGTTTAATTCTCGCCATTTAATTCGAGTTTCCTCACACGATTTCAAGATCTGTCTAGCTAGATTTCACAACAGTGTGAAAGGATGAATTCCTAATATAACAAGCCTAATTAGAGTGATTTTCTTCACTCAATCAACATTAATCTCTTAATATATAACCCTAATTTTTCAACATTTTTTCTCTTACAACTATTCCAGGCCAATTTTACTAATAAAGTAAAAGACAATAATTGGAATAAATAAATAAATAAAATTAATTTAAATAGAAAATTCTAGAATACATATAAAATTACGAGAATTTGAAGCAGAAAAGGGATAAAATAAATTTGCTTTAATGCATCTTCATCCCTCTTAAAGAAAATGAACTATTGAATATGCTTGTGTGTGGAAAATAAATGCATGGATACAAATGTAATTAAGTGGAAATGAAAATTCTTTTAAAATAAGAAATTAAAATCACCGAATATAAATTAATTAATTATAATATTTTTGGGCCAAGATGGCTTAAACAAAGCCGGTGATAGTATATATGAAAACTTTGGTGCTAAAGAGTTGAGAATCTCCATCCGGAAGTCTGAAACCATACGTGGCAAGTTTTTATTGGACAACTAATTTAAACTGATGAAGTTAAGTTTATGACGGAGCAAAATAAGTATGATCACATGAAAATTGATTTGAATTTAATTTAAAAAATATATAATTTGACTTTTTTATTATAATAAGTAATAATTTTATATATTATTAAAAAAAATATCATGAATAATATTTTAACATCATGAGCTTGATTCTAAAATTATTTATCTTAATTGTTTATTGTTTTTCTGTTTTAATAAATTTAAATTTAATAAAACATAAATTATAATTATAATTAAATTTCAAAAAACATAAATTAAATTTAAAAGAACAAATTAAATTCAAATCAATGATCACACATATTTAAATAAATAATTTTATTATTATTATTTTAAAAGACACTTTTATCTTTACTTTTTCATTTATTTCTTAAAAATTTATTTATTAATTTAAAAAAATATATTTTAACTTCTATACATTTTATTGAAAAAAACAATAAAATAAACAGTTTTTCTTTTAATTTTCTTGACCGGACACATGTGAAAAAAACAATAAAATAACAATAATAATAATAATTATTATTATTATTATTATTATTATTATTATTATTATTATTATTATTATTATTATTATTATTATTATTATTATTATTAAAAATAATAATTGTTATTATTATTATTATTATTATTATTATTATTAATTGTAATAAAATCATCATGCAACTTTTAATATTATATATTTACAAATTTTACATTAATATTAATTTTTAATTAATTATTTTCTGTAAAATAATATAAATGAATTATATTATCTGGGGCAAACCAGAGTATATGTATATACATATTAAAAAGACTAAATCGGAAGTTTACATCTATTTATAATTCTAATTATAAATTAATACTTCTAATTATATAAAAACAATTAAAGATACCTCTATTTCAAACACTCTTTTTATATTTAGGTATTATTATTTTTAGGTATTTATAATATAATAAATCACATGTAATTTATGTGTATTTTATTATAATATAATAAATTACGTGTAATTTATGTGTATTTTATTATAATTTAATAAATAACGTGCAATTTACGCGGATTTTATTATACCCGTGATCAACGTATTGATTGCGATTGTCTCGACACTTGCCATAGTTTGAAACTTAGCGTCACTAGCTCCGCAACAAATAGCCTTGAAGGTAAAGTTAGGGTGTGTGAATATGCTTTGCATGGTATTGTCGAAGTAACATGCCTTCGATTGCGCGATGTACCCGACAATGTACAAATCAGACCTCCTCGCTATCAAGTTTATTGAGAGGCTCAAATCGTTGTCGATTGCGCGATGTACCCGACAATGTACAAATCAGACCTCCTCGCTATCAAGTTTATTGAGAGGACCAAATCGTTGTCGATTGCGCGATGTACCCGACAATGTACAAATCAGACATCCTCGCTATCAATTTTATTGAGAGGCCCAAATCGTTGACAACGTTGAATGAATAGCACGTGGTTGTCGGCGGCTTCTCAGCAACTTGAGGAAGTCGTGGTAGTGCTCTTGACAATCAATTTCTCTCTCGATATCTTATTAATTATTTTCTGTAAAATAAAATAAATGAATTATATTATCTGTGACAAACCAGATATATATATATATATATATTAAAAAGACTAAATAGGAAGTTTACATCTATTTATAATTCTAATTATAAATTAATACTTTTAATTATATAAAAACAATTAAAGATACCTCTATTTCAAAACCTCCTTTTATTTTTAGGTATTATTAAGAAGAGAGATTTCGGAAAAATAATACATTTAAATAATTGTTTATAATTTAATATATTAGTTTTTCTTAATTATAAATTAATGTAACATGCCTAAATTACTCATGATTATTATACACGGTGGTGGTTATTTTTTAACTTTAAAGGGTATTATAGTAATTAGTAGTACTTTATTTTATAATTATAAGATTTAAAATACCTTAATTAATAAAAATGGTTACAAAAAATTACCCTTAATAAAAAATTATATTTTATAGGGTATAACTTATAATTTTATAAATTGGGTTACCCTTTTTCGTAAATATTTCTATTAAGAAAGAAAGAAGATTGATTTTTATTATTTTAAAAAACTTCATGCTTTTTCCAATTTACAAATAAATATATTATATTATTTCATTGTTTAGAAAATAGAGTATTGACAAATTTTTATTTATATTTTAGTATAATAATTAAAACTTGAAATATCTATTATACCTTCTTACGAAAATGTACATGTATATATATACATATTTATATATATATATATATATATATATATATATATATATATATATATATATATATATATATATATATATATATATATATATATATATATTTAAAAGGCTAAATTTGGAAATGTACACCTATTTATAATTAAAATAAACTAATATTAAAACAATTAAAAATAACTATATTTCATAATATCTTTTATTTTTATTAGTAAAGTATAAATTGAGTAAAATATCATACATGTAATTATCATAAATTTAATATTATTATATATAAGAGTAAAAACAATATCACATCTACTTTTTTTAGATAAAGAAAATAATAAATTAATATCTATATATAAATATATTTTTGATTTTATAGTAAGTCAATAAATATAACAAATTACTTTTTGAATAAAAAAAATTGAAAGACTTTTTTTTGGGATTGCAGTGGTGTACAGTAAAACTTTTATAAATTAATCGTTTAGGGATTGTAAATTTTTATTAATTTAGAGAGGTTATTAATTTATTGAGTGTATTTTTTTCATTTAAAAGACTAAATCGGGACAAAGATTTTATTAATTTAAAGAAGTTATTAATGTATCAAGTATTAATTTATAAAGATTATTAATGTATCGAGTATTAATTTATAAAGGTTATTATTATGCCTAGGGCTGGAAGTTTGGTTAACCAAAACCGAACCGAACCGAATGACCGATTAACCGAACCGAAAAAAGACGAAAATGACTAACCATAACCGAACCAAATAATTTATTGGATAACCGATAACCGAACCGATTTTTTTGGTTCGGTTATCGGTTAAACAAAAAAACGATTAAAAAAAATTGGCTCATTTCAAAAGAAATATCCTGGATAAAAAGAAGAAAAAAATTTAAAATATAAACAAATTTAAACTAAAATACAACATATTCAACCTAACATGCATAAATCCAACAAAATATCAAAAATTCGAAATAATCAAGAGAGTGTTGTCGTCTTTAAAGATATATATAATATGTAATATATATATATATATATATATATATATATAATATATTTCGGTATTTTGGTTATTCGGTTTTTAACAATCGGTTATCGGATTAACCGATAACCGAATATATATATTTTTTCTTACTGATAACCGAACCGAACACCGAAATTTTTATATTTGGCTAACAAAACCCGAAAGTTTCGGTTCAGTTTTTATTTTAACCGATAAATAATTTATTTGCACGAAAGACTTTCTATACGCGTATATTCCGTTTTAAATATAATTATTTGATTGGCACTAATAAAAAAATAAAAAATACAGTATAATTTTTTTATTAATAAAATAAAAAATTAAATTAAGGGGAATTAACAAAATGAGTAAATTATAAGTGTTTTACTACATTTAAATACTAATGTTTAGTCTAATAATAAAAAAGTAAACATTTCTGAAACTACCCTTTCTTTGTGTTTTGAACGATTAACATAATATACATATTCACTTATAATAGTACAATATAATTTAAACCGCATTTAAATACTAATGTTTAGTCTAATAATAAAAAAGTAAACATTTCCGAAACTACCCTTTCTTTGTGTTTTGAACGATTAACATAATATACATATTCACTTATAATAGTACAATATAATTTAAACCGCATCTCGCTCTCGCTAATAAGAAACTACAGAATAAAACTCTACACTCCAAATCTCACTCCAAATCATGTTAGAAATCGTGCAGTACAAAACCCCCGCCCATCGTATTCACCCCAAATCTCACTCCTCGACCGGTTGAACGCGTTCCGAAATTTTTGATAAGCAAGATTTCAAATTCGGCTGATGCCCGACAAAAACGATAATCGGCGGCGCATGAGTTGACCGGCGGCTTTAAGAGCTTTAAGGTTAATTATCATTGAAACACAGTTTTGATTTTCAACGTGTAGCGATTTTCATCTATAATTTACTAAATTACGTTTTGGGGGTTTATTTGCCCTAATTTTTTTCTTACCTGTAATAGTTTTGCAATGGTTATTCCAATTGATTAAGATAATCGGTCTAATTACCTGGAAACTATTTAGCTTTTTAAAATAGTGAATTTTCGCATTTCCAATCCCCGATTGCCCGTCTATATTTAGTTTTTTTTTAATGATTTTTGGGGCTTTCCTGTTTGATACTAGTAGTGAGTGTTCAATGTTTTGATCTTGATAATTCAGTTTGTGTTTCGAATTTGATGTGAATGTAGTGGGGGATTTTCCCGTTTATGTTGTAACACTAACTTAGGATATAGAAACGACCTACTGTAATATAGAAACTATGATGTTGTTGCACTCGTGTTAGTTAGTACTTGCATGTTTTTTTTGTTAGGGTTGCTTCATTATCCTACCTACAACAATATAGAAACTATGATACAGTATTTTGTTCTCAAACTAATGTTTTTTGTCCATTACGGGTTTCATTAAATGTAAGATAGTGACATAAACTTGAGTATTTGTGCATTGATGTTGCAATATGAGCATTTTTTTTGACATAAAACTACTTGTTCTGGAGCTTTTTTAGTTGTACATTAATTTGACTTTAATTTGGTTCATTCATGGGTTTTGAAATGGTTGTATACAAGATATTTTATTTGACATCATGACGAATAACTCGGGGATTCCGTTGTTGGAATCCTATTTCTCCAGCCCACCTCTGGAGGCAATCACGGGCTAGTGGGGTGGCTGTTCCTCGCCATCCTGTGTAAGTTTGATGCAACTTGCAAGGCGGTGCAACGCAACGACGTTGCATTATTGTACTTGTTTTTGGCGAACAACTTAAATTACGTCGTACGACTTGGATATTGCTAATTGTTGTTGTTATGTGTTGTGTGTTGAAAATTTAATGATTTTCTCTAGAATAAATAACATTGTGATCTTAATCTCCAAATGGTATAGTTTTTCCAATTTTCCCAGGATTTCAGCGGTGGATTCGGTGCTAATCCGGAAAAAAATCTTTCTTAGTTTTTTTTCTTAGTTTAATTTTATAGTTATAATGATTGTTTTTTTTTAATTTATTTGATTTACTTTATTAATTTTTTTAGCAATTTGACATTGTTTGTTTTCATTGGGTGTTGTTGGCCATTTTGATTTGGATTTTGTGTGCACGCTAATTAAGAGTTCAAGCAGGGCACAAATAGTTTTAGAATTAGTTATTTAAATTTTAGTACACAAATTAGGAACGGAACTAGCATAAAATTAGGAACGAAGCTAGTAGAAATTGATAACTTGATTGTAAATTAGTTATTTGAATTTGTAGTACTCAAAACTAAAAACGAAATTAGGAATTGATAACTTGATTGCACTAGGAACGAAACTAGTAACAAAGTTATCATAGATTGCACATTAGTTATTTGAATTTGTAGTGCACAAAACTAGCAATGGAACTAGAGTAAACTAAGAACTTTGTTTGGGCGATTGTTTGGTTTTTTATATTTTTCAATATGTCAGACCTCCATCTCCAAAATTACTAAAAAATCCCAAATAATAACATTCTGATAAATAGTTAATATTTTGTTTTTGATATGGTTTCTGTTGTTGAAATTTTTAATAGTTGTTCAAAATATAATTTAAGAGTTCTAATCTCGGCATTTTTTGATAGTTCCAATGCTTGTTTTGGTAGGTTTTATACCCATCAAGTTTTTAAATATGATTTTGAAGTTTAGTGAATGGGGTATAAAACAAGTGTGCTTAAAATGGTTAGTAATATGTTGTTTTGTTGTCAATTTCACTACACATTTTGCCATGAAATCAGGTTGTTTTATTTGTATGAATGTGTAGGTGGAATCATGTTATCAACATATGTGGGTGAAATTAAATCATTCGTATGTGAAGTTAGTTTGTCCGGATAATTTATTGGTTTCAAACTCGATCAGCATTATTATTATAGTTTCCAAAATAGTTTGAAACTTGATCAGCATTATTATTTATTGGTGGAGCTAGTTCATAGACTCTTTTTTGATGGATCAGCCTCTTCCTTGCAGATGAAAATATTTAATAGAGTATAAGCCAAAAGTATGTGTTGATAAACATATCTCGCTATTACTCGTAACTTGTTTTTTTTAGACTTTCTTTGATTTAGACTTCAATAATAATAATAATAATAATAATAATGTGTTAACAAACATGTCTAGCTGATATTGCTTGCTTCAGTAATCACCGGGCGAGTGGCGCGGCTGATCCTCGTCTTCCTGTGTAAGATTGACGACGAGAAGTTAGTCGAGCTGCCGGAGAAGTTAGTCGAGCTGCCGGAGAAGTTAGTCGAGCTGCTGGAGAAATTAGCCGAGCTCCCGTTAAGTTTGACGACGAGAAGTTAGCCGATCGAACTGGCAGAGATTTCAGTTCATTCCTTTCCTTCCGCGGGTGATACACATGCGTTCTTTCATTCAATCAAGAGAACAAAGAAAGCACGACAGAAACGACGGCAGCGTCACGAAGCTCGAGCTCGGATCAGATGGCTAAGGAAAGCAAGTCTTATGTGGAGTCTTAGGTCGAGCTCGGAAGATCAAGGATGGCAAGTCTTTTCATCTGGTGATAGAGCTTTCTTAGGTGGTAGGTTATTTGATCAGATGGCTAAGGAAAGCAGTACTTGGAGAGTAAGACTGACATAATTAAGAGTTGATATTTGCTTTTAGGTACTGTCATGAGATATAGTATGGAAGTGTGATTTGTTTTATTCCGTAAATTTTACTATAGTAGTTGTTCCGGATTTATGCTCATTTTCATCACCAATGATAATTAAAGTTCAAACATGATTAAGTTCAACATAGTTTCACTACTTTGTATATATGTTAATTAAAGTTCACACATGATTAAGTTCAAATATAGTTTCACTAGCTACCTTGTATTTTAATAAAAATGTTATATTCAAATATAGTTTCACTACTTGTTTGTTAGATGTTTTTCACACTTACATATAATTCGCTGCTGCATAAATTATTAGAAAAGCTACTATATATTACTGTAGCAGAAACTAAATAAAAAAATTCACCAAAAACTACGAAGTAACACACCTACATACAATTAGAAGAACTAGTGCAAAAATTACTATACACGAATGTAACATGCCTAATTATCAGAAACTACATCAAAAATTATTATGCATGAAACTATTTACAATCAACAAAAACTATTGCAAAAAATATTATACACGAATGTATACCTACATACAGTTAGCAGAAACTACCTAAATTAATGTTTCAACTTCATTAACGCTTTTTGTTCTCAGGTTGTCAAAAGTATGTGATTAAATTGGAACGAGTCTCCACGGGATGCAAATAGCTTCAACTAATGAAACACTTAAATAGATACATATATTGATATGCCAACTACTGTATAAAACAAATTACAAAAGAAAAAAAAAACTAATTGTTTTACATAGATTCTAAACATTCAATTAGCCGTTCACACACATGGATCTCTCTATCTGATAGCTTTCTTTTACCACTTTGTAGTCATTTGTATATTCAGTAGATATATAAGTACATATCTGATGACTGATAGTATTTTTTACATAGGAACTGGAACAGGGGCTGGTGGAAATTGACGATACGACACCATTTCGGGATTCGAGGGCGAGCATTTGGGGAAAAGGGATGGGGGGATTACTGCAGAGCCCCTGGTTGCCAAAGAAGCTAGATTCGCCGGTGTAGTTGGCGGAGCAGGCACTGGAGTTGGGGTCCAGTTAGATAAGAGTTGGATACTTGGAGAGAAAGAGGGTGGTGTCGTTGGATTCAACATAATTGTTGATTAGAATAAAAGAAAAGATATTTTGGACATTTTAATTTTTAAAAAGATACTTGAAATATAATTTTTAAACTTTTAAGTACTCTTGATATGGGAGAGAAAAATTTTACTGGTCCCATAAAAGTATGCTTTTTTCGTTTCAGTCCCACAGACGTTCACTTTCTCAATTTAGTCCCAAATATCACGGATTTAGTCTCAATTTAGTCCTTTTGGACGGAAAATTTCAAAAATTACCGGAATCTGACCACGTGCACATCACGTGAGCTCGTCGCCGCCCCCCTCAGCTGAGTCAGCGCCACGTGTCGTTACGCTATTGGTCGATGACTTTTTTCAACAAAAAAAAAATCGGAAATACAGTGCCATGTCACATATACGGCTTTAAAAGAAAATCAAAAATGCAAGAATACACATTTAAATACGGAGCTAATAAAATTAAATGAAAAAGAAATTCAGAAATTATAAATGAAGGTTAAAAAAACGGGATTTACATTCATCTCTTTCACCTCTCTCTCATTTACTGTCTTTCGTCCCCAAATCAAAGAAACCCTAATTCCCCAAATCTCCAAGAACACCGAATTCGCAAAATTCCATAGAGTCGAAGAACCCTAATCAGTTTATTGTCGCCCTAATCCACAAAATCGAAGAACCCTAGCTCTGATTTCGCAACAGTGCTGCGCAAAAATGGTTCATGTTCGAGCTAAGAAAAAAGGGGCAAAAGATTCGGGCTTGCCACAATATGGTATGTTTAACCTCCTAAAAGTATATATTTAGCTATTTATTTGGTGGGTTTTGACAAATTTTTAATTTTTTTTTCCAGACCATAAAAGTCGACTTATCTCTGTTGTTGTGCATACTGGGGGTACATTCATAGACTCAACAAGCACTGAGTACGTTGGGGGTAGGACAGTTTACCTTGACTGGTGCAATGTTGATCAGGTAACATCATTTGATTTCAACTTTTACACTGGGGTGGAGTTTGGGGATGATATGAGATACTACTTGAAGTTGAAGGATAATAGCTACAAACTACTTATTGATGATGCTGATATTAAGAAGTGGGCTTGTACTTTCCTTGATGTTAGAGAGATGCATGTTTTTGCTGAGAAAATTGAAGATGATGCTTCTGAAGAAGACCCTAATTATGAGTTAGAAGTTGATGATATTGATGATGATGCTATCTTTGAAGAGGAAGTTGATATCTCTGACTGTGAGTATGAAGCCATCATTTCTGGAATTGACATTGTATATGCAGATGAATCAGATTTGGATATTGATCCTAATTATGTGCTGGAAGATGATAATGAAGATGATGATGCTCTGTTTGATGTGGAAGTTGATAATGTTGAGGATGAGTATGAAGCCATAAGTGAAGCTCACATAGTAGATGATAATGCACCTGCATTTCCAGTCACTGAGAATGTACCTGTATTTCCAGTAGAAGAGAATGCACCTGCATTTCCAGTAGAAGCTGCAGGAGATGAAGAAGTAGCACATGAGATTCCAGTAGAAGCTGAAGAAAATCAGTTTGATGGGCATGAAATACCAGTAGAAGCTGCAGGAATTGAAGGTAATGAAGATGCTGATATAGATATGGAGTTGTTTGATGATTCAGATTTCTCATCAGGTGGTGACTCAACTGAAGGCAATGCTGATGATGATATATTTGATGAGTTTGGGACTGAGGACAGTGTCCATATTATGAGGGAAGGGAATAACAGTGGTGAGCGTGAGGATGATAACAGTGATAACAGCAGTGGTGAAGATGATGTTGTGGACACCCCTGGCCTGTTTGATGAAGCTAGGTTTTCAGAAGATTCTGATGGTGAGGCTGAACAATACCCACTCTTCAATCCCAAAACAATATACAAGCCACAGTTTGTGCTGAAGCAAGTTTTTTCCACCAAAAAAGAGTTCAAGAATGCAGTGCAATCACATGCTATCAACCAGAGGAGGAATGTGAAATTCACAAAAAATGATAAGAGGAGAATGTATGCCAGGTGTGATTCTGATGAGTGTAAGTGGATGGTTAGTGCACTGAAGATGAAGGATCAGTCTTCTTTTCAAATCAGAAAGATTCTTGACAAACACAGTTGTGCTCCATCTCACAAGGTGAAGCAAATGACATCTACATGGTTGAGTGAGAGATTTATGCAAAGGTTCCAAAGTGATGGTGGGAGGTCAGTGAAGGGCTTCATGGTGGATGCAATGCATGATACAAGGTGTGAAGTTTCCAAGACACAAGCATACAAAGCAAAGCACAAGGCTCTGTCAAAAATTGAAGGTGATCCTGATGCCCAGTACTCAAAACTGTGGGCATATGCAGAAGAGCTAAGAAAAACCAATCCTGGATCAACAGTTATTTTAGGAACCAAAGTTGATAATGGTGTAACCATGTTCCTCAGTTACTACTGTTGCTTCAATGCATTGAAGAAAGGATTTAAAAGGGGTTGCAGAAAGATTCTTGGAGTTGATGGCTGTTTCCTCAAGGGCAAACATGGAGGTCAGTTGTTGACAGCAGTTGGAGTGGATGGCAACAACAACCCTTTCCCTGTGGCATTTGCTGTTGTTGAAAGAGAGAATCAGGAGACATGGGAGTGGTTCCTTTCTGTGCTGAAGTCTGATTTGGAACTCAATTCTACTGACTTCACTTTCATGTCTGATAAACAAAAGGGTCTTATCAAGGCCATGGAGACAATATTTCCTGGAGTTGAACACAGATTTTGTGTAAGGCATTTGCACAACAATTTGAAGCTTGCTGGTTTCAGAGGAGTTGAGTTCCATAGGGCTCTTTGGAATGCAGCTTTTAGTACAACAGAGGGGCAATTCAATTCAGCCATGGATGAGATGAAGAAACTGAGTGAAGCTTGTTGGCAGTGGTTTCAGAACAAGCCTCCTCATCAATGGTGTAAGGCTTTTTTTCAAGAAAAGACTAAATGTGACTTGCTGCTAAACAATGTGTGTGAGACTTTTAACTCCAATATTGTTGAAGCAAGGGATAAACCTATCATCACCATGCTTGAGTGGATCAGGGAGAGTTTAATGGTGAGGCTACAGAAGAATAGAGACAGGGCATTGGCTAAGTGGAAAAAGACACTCTGTCCAAAGATTCAGAAAATCATGAACAAGAACACTGAAGCAATCAATGACTGTATTGCTCTGAAATGCAATGAAACTAATTACCAGGTTTCATCTTTTGATGGGAGTCAGTACACAGTTGACTTGAAGAAAATGACTTGCAGTTGTAGAGTTTGGCAACTCACTGGGATACCATGCACTCATGCTATTTGTTCATTGCTAAGGCAGAAGCTTGACCCTATTGAGTTTGTTCACCCTTATTATCATGTAGAGACTTATAACTTGACATATGCAGAGCCAATATATGGCATTAGCTATGATTTGTTGTGGGGAGACTCAATGTATGTTCCTCCACTGCCTCCAAAATTTGGTGAAAGAGTTAGAAGGGGAAGGAAACAAAAGAAGAGAAGATTGGAGCCATTTGAAGCACAAGTGAAAGGGAAGAATGTTGCTGGGAAGCTGCAGAAAATGAAGAAGCAATGCAACCCATATAAGTGTAAGAAGTGTGGAGTGGCTGGTCACAATACCCTCACCTGTAGCAAGAAACCAAGAGAAACACCAAGTACAAGCACTGCTGGAGCTGAACCAAGCAATGCTGCTGTGAGTGGAGCTGCTGTGACTGAGCAAGATAGAGCTGAGTCTGGAATCACAAAAAGGGTAACCTCATTATTTTCTTTACTTTTTTTGGAAATGGAAAATAACATGTTACATTTGGCATTTTGCAGATGGCACCACCACAGTATAGACCTTTTGAAGACATCCCAAGTCAAAGTGAAGATGTGGGCACCCAACAAAGTCAGATTTCAGTTCAAGTTCCTACTCAACCACTGATGCAAGGCCCTACTATGAATCAACAACTTCAGATGGCAAAGAAGAGAAGGGGATTGACTTGATGTTTTGAAATTATTTTGAGTATTTTGTTCTCAGTGGATCTTTTAGTACTTGAAACATGTTTTGGTACTTTTGAATTTGGTTTTCCAGGATTGGTTTTCCATGTTTTGGTACTTTTGAATTTGGTTTTCCAGTAGATCATTTGGGAACTTGTTTTGGTACTTTTGGAATTGGTTATGTTGATGTTATGAAATTGGTTCAGGATGTTATGAAATCACTTTTGCGCATTTGGTTAATTTCTGTTAAATAAAGATTAGTTATTTCATGATATTGTGTTGATCAAACGAAATGGATAAAATTCCAAACAAATGTCATTCAAATTACAACAAAATTTTACCAATCCATTTACATTTAAAACAGGGATCAATAACAAGAAATCCCAAACTAACCAACGCACAATCCTACTTCAACAAGTACATCGCAACCACATGACCAATCACCAACAAAATAACTGATTTGTAAACACTTTGCATGATCTTCATCTTCTGATCCTTCAAATTCATGTTCTTCTCTTTCAATCGTTTAATCTCAAGCTTCAACGCTCTATTCTCAATCTCCAAATCTTCATTCTTCCTGTTAACAGGTTGAGTTTCATTTAGCCGCTTCAACAACCCGGGAATGATTTGCTTTGACCTCTCACACATTGGTGGATCAATCCACTTGAAAAATTTGCACTGTCCATCATTCTAAAAAGAAATCACAAAATTTACCAAATTAAAATTTAGGTCAGAAACACTAAAATAACAATTAATTCACTTTGAGTTCAGTTCTTACCGGATAATTTCCACAACCCACAAATCGACGACCCGGATTCGAACTCTTCCATGAAGTAGATCTTGAAGCAATTTTCGGACACAAACAAAATATGTTTTCAGAATTCCCGCTTGATTCAGACATACTAGTATAGGGTCTTGATAGAGTTGATGGAGAATTTCAATTGCGTAGACAATTGGTATGAATTCGGTTGATGGAGATGATTAGGGTTAGGGTTCATACGAATTTGGGAATAAGAAGAATGGGGGAAACGGGAAACCGGTTTTAAACTCTTTTTTCAGTTTTTTTTTCTTTTTCATTTAATTTTATTAGCTCCGTATTTAAATGTGTATTCTTGCATTTTTGATTTTCTTTTAAAGCCGTATATGTGACATGGCACTGTATTTCCGAATTTATTTATTATTATTTTTTGAAAAAAGTCATCGACCAATAGCGTAACGACACGTGGCGCTGACTCAGCTGAGGGGGGCGGCGACGAGCTCACGTGATGTGCACGTGGTCAGATTCCGGTCATTTTTGAAATTTCCGTCCAAAAGGACTAAATTGAGACTAAATCCGTGATATTTGAGACTAAATTGAGAAAATGAATGTCTGTGGGACTGAAACGAAAAAAGCATACTTTTATGGGACCAGTAAAATTTTTCTCTCCTTGATACGGTAAAGAATAATAAAATCTACCTTCATTACTATTAGTCAATACATTATTACTTTTTTAGAATAACAAAATCCAAAGTATTTTTTTCTCTAAAATTACCTTAAATTAAATTTTAAAAATTAGACAAAAATGTAAATTAAAATTATGTTTTAAAATGAAAATATAAAATTAATTATTTTTATAACGTCCAGTTGCTATTAGAGGTAAAATTCGAAAATGAAATGTATTACCGTTTCTAATAGATTCTAATTTCTAATAGAGACAAAGATTAAACAAACAAACAAAAAATCGCATAATAACTAACTAGCGAGATATCCATTTGGGAGGTTTGCTTAACCCGAACATTAAGCACAGCTCCTCATTTCAACTGTTAGGTATCTCTGTCACTAATATTTCTTCGGTTGCTTTGAGGACGGTTGAATTCTTCTGATTTCCCGGAAAATCTTCGAAAAGGTATCCGGGCATTCTTGATTTTCCGGCAAGAATCGGAGGTGCGTCGTTTAAGAATAAAAAACATATTTTTCTGGGGGATTTCAGAAAAAAAGGGCATCTTGATTTTGTGGGCAATTAGAAAATTTCCGTTTTTTTCATTCTAATCTGATATGCCCATAGGATTTGGGCCTAGATTTTGTAGCCTTTTTTCTTATTCATGTCTATATGTTCATTTCCTCTAAAGTCAATGATTGTGTACAGGGCAATTTTTTGTGGAAAAATACAATCTTTGAATTTGGAGAACCTTTGATTTCTTCATATGACGACAATGAGATTCTTGAGCCTCGTGGGTAATTCTTTCGGGTGTTCAGCCTCCGGGGAGCGTCTTGTGTCGGCTGCGAGAGACGGCGATTTTCAAGAAGCCAAGGCTTTGCTTGATTACAATCCCCGTCTCGCGAGGTATTCGACTTTCGGCGTTCGGAATTCGCCTTTGCATTATTCTGCAGCACAAGGTCATCACGAGGTTGTGCGTTGCACGAAATTATGAATTATATATGCATAGAGTGAATAAGTGTTTGCTGTTATTGATTTTGTGTTGTTCTTTGTCTGTGTGTCTTCGAGTAGATTGTTGCACTCTTGCTTGAGTCGGGGATTGATGTTAACCTCAGGAATTATCGTGGGCAGGTAGAGTATTGTTTCTCATTTCGTTTTCAAATGTGTTGGTAAAGAATGCACTTCATAAAATATGTATCGTTCTTTGGAAGAGATTTGTCGGTGCTTCGCATTTATGTTTTATAATTTTGTTTGAAAGCATTTCTACAACTTATTTGTCGTACACTCTTTTATCCAATCCGACTAACCTCGAAGCTATTTTCGGAGTATCATTCCCTATGAGTGTTCATTTATTTTCTTGGAAGTATCATTAAATAATCCATAGGAAGTATCATTCCCTATGAGTGTTCATTTATTATCCTGGAAGTATCATTCAATAATCCACGAGTTTTGAATGTTTTCAAATTTTATGTTTGGGCTTTGATTTGGCATCATTTAATCACGACTAAAATCAGGGGTCATGCCGCTTTTAAGATTTCGGATTCAGCTTCTAGTTTACAACTTATTCATCAAAAATAAATAAAAAATTATATGATGATAGTTCGACTGAGTCATTACTTAGCAATTGTGGTTATTTTATTATCAACAGACTGCCTTGATGCAAGCTTGCCAATATGGTCATTGGGAGGTGGTTCAAATTCTTATTCTCTTCAAAGCCAATGTATGTCGTTCTTATGCTGTCTTATACTATTTCCTCGAGTTCACGTTTGGAAAAAAAGACCTAAAGTTTGCATTTTTGTTTTTAATTTAGATCCACAGGTCAGATTATCTGAACAGTGGAACTGCCCTCCATCTGGCGGCTCTAAATGGGCACTTCCGATGCATTCGTCTTCTTCTTGCCGATCACATTCCCAGTACTACTAAGTTCAAACGCCTCATAAGGAAAAAATCAACGAACGATGAATCTCTTTCGGAGTTTGATGAAGGGTACTTGCCAAAACTGACTGGAGGAATGTTGCTTGTCGAGTAATATCTAATTTATGGTTTATTTATTTTTTTTAGTTCACTGTATGCAATAATCAATAGACCTGCTGACGGTGGGGTCACTGCTCTTCATATGGCCGCACTAAACGGACACGTTGAGACTGTTCATCTCCTTCTGGATTTAGGCGCCTCTGTATCTAATTCGACGGTGCAAGATGGGGCTACTATCGATTTAATAGGTCAGTCAGATAAAGTCATTTAAGAATGGAAGTATAATCTTATGCTAAAACATTCAATTAATCGATTTGATTCGTTTATTACTATCTTTTTTTGGTCGTGAATTAGGCGCTGGAAGCACTCCACTTCATTATGCTGCTTGCGGTGGCAATTTGCAATGCTGCCAGGTTGGTATTTTCGGTAACTGTTTTTTTCTCTTATTTATTTGCTAATATATATTTTTTTCACATGGGTTATGTTCAGCTTTTGATTGCCAAGGGTGCTAGTCGGACAACAGAAAATGCAAAAGGGTATGGCAATATGTTTGGACACAGAATATTTTTAATCTTCTGTTATAGTCAATACTAACGAGTGTTTTTTAATGGAACGTACAAAGATGGACTCCGTTGATGGTTGCTCGTTCATGGCATAGAGATTGGCTTGAGGAAATTCTGAGTCAAGAATCTGGTGGTGGCGAAAGAAGACTTAATTCTTCACCATATTTATGTCTTCCTCTAATGAGCATTGTTGAGATTGCTAGGTGAGTAAAACCACTAATTTGAGTCAAATTTTTTTGAATCACTTAACTATATCTTACACCATAGTATTTTGTTTTTTCATGTGTAAACCATGATTTTTCAGATAAATTTTGCTTATATTTTTGTTTTGACATGTTTAGAGAATGCGGTTGGAGGAGCAATGATTTAGCCTCAGCTTGCTTAGATCCGTGTGTTGTTTGCTTGGAAAGAAAGTGCACAGTCGCTGCACAAGGTACATTTCTCATTTAATAATCGACCATTTAATACAGTGATTTAAGACTTGTTCTTTTGAACTGAAACTGGCTGAACTGAACTGAATAGATCTAAACTGAACTAAACTTAACTTAATAAATCTGAACTGAACTTAAATTCAATTGAATTTAATTTTGAAATAATGAAATAACAATAAAAAAAAATGACTCAACGGTCTTAACTTAACTTAACTTAACTTAATAGGTTTGAACTGGTTTGAACTGATCTGAAGTGAACTGAGAATAAGTCCAAAAGTTATCCGGTTTTTTCCAATAAATATTTAATAAATCTCAAGGATAAATATGTTTTTGGCAGGCTGTCTCCACGAGTTCTGCACTCACTGCGCCTTATACTTATGCTCGACAAACAGCACATCTACGGTGGGCCATGGCCCGCCCGGCTCGATTGCCTGCCCTTTGTGCCGACACGGGATCATCTCATTCAAGAAGCTGGCAGAGACAAGACCACTACTCAAAGAAATGCCTCGAAACAGATCACTTCCCTTCTGCACTTGTTCAGCTGAAGGGCCCGAAGCCCGACAATCTCTGGAGCCCGATTTCCCATCATGCGTCCCGCTCAGCAGCTCGTTCGGTTCTTTCCAGTCCGCGAGCAGCCAGAGCTTGAGATTCAGCCCGGGCTTTTGTTTGGGGGCCCAAGACAGGACGAGCCCGGAAGTTGATGCGGGCTCGGAGGAACCGTTGGTCAAGTGTTCGAGATTGAGCTTCCGGCGATCGGGCTCGCAGAACGATGGCCGGAGATGGCTGTGCTCGTTTATTCAATCTGTGCCGACTTGAAGCATCGCCGGATTATGGATTCGGTGGATCTTATTTAGATATATATATAAATATTGATGATTTATTTTTTTATGTAAATTATATGGTATATTCAAAAATGGTAAATTGTAATAATAAACTGTTGAACTGTTTGATGATAGTTTGGTGGTGTTGCCTTTTTTTTTTTTAATATATATACAAATACCCCTGAAATGTTTTTAGCCTCTCTGTTTTAATGATGAATCAATGAGGGGGATTTTGTGTAATCTTGGGAGTTATGTGGGTGGTTTTGTAATCATGTCAAACTTCAAGGGTACCTTTTGTAATTATTGATTATATATAAACTCAGAGAGCTTGAATACATACCTTGAAGTAAAAAGTTTTACAGTCATGTGTTACGGTGCCTTTTAACTTTCGAATGTTCAATTTCTTTTCTTCGGGTGGGGACTATTACTGAACTCATGCATGTATTTGGTATTTTATTGACATTATTTTTTATTTTAATTTCAATATCTGATTTACGAAAGCTTTGTGTAGTGTCAAAAAGAGAGCAATGCAGGATAGTTTAAGTATTCGTATGGCGGTCTTCTTGTTCAAATAATGCTAGCTTGACAAGTTTTGGTTAAAGGATCATAACTTTTGACCCACGATCCTTGTTCAGAGATGGAGCTTCTTTCGACAAGGCTCGACGCCATGAATCAACTCCAAATTCGAATGTTTAGCTCATTTTCTGATGAGTTTCTAGTCAAACGAGAGCACAAACAATAATAAACACCTAGAGATGATAGTAGTTCACCTTATAAGTAATTTCTATTACCTCTCGGTCCCCAAAGTGTTTGTATGTTTCCTTTGTAAAGAAAACAGACAAACACTTAGGGGACAGAAGAGTACTTTTCAGTTTTCACCACCAACAAATTAATGTGATTTTATTTTTCTTTCAAAATGATATATAAAATAGGTTTGAGATATTTATATTGGTGGTGCCCTAACTCCTAAGCCCATCAATATATAGGCTCAAATTGGCCCAAGTTCATACATGCAAGAAGAAAAATAGGAGGACATTATTATGTTACAAAACAGTGTTCTTGACATTTTTACCCTCGTTTTTATGCCCATGTACACTTGAACCCTTCAAGAGAATCAAACATATAGCCTCTTCATACTTTGCAATGATAGGTAGGAGGCGAAGAGGCGGCTGGGAAAAGAAGCTCTTTTACCCTCTACCAATGTTATAGGCATAAAACTAACACATGATGAGAATTGAGAAGTGCTCGATCGTGCACGAACACGAGATGTATTATAAACTCCAAAACTCAAAGATCCAATCATAGTCAAGAATGTTCAAACACTATAATCAAATTTACTCTATTAATCACTTTAAACAAAATTCACACAACTTCACTAATTGATTTAAAAAAAAAACAAGAACACGCGTATATAGTTATATTGTGCTTCCGCCTCGGGTCTACATAAACTTTGGAAAGGAGCTAGTTATGATCTCGTATTCAAGCAAATTCATGGGAGTAACCTCGTGCTTGAGTTACAAGAAAGCCGAATACAATGCTATATATGTTGTGTAAGTTGTACACTTCATCTGTACAAAATAAAAATAAAAACTTACAAATAATTAATTATACTTTAATTTCTAATTATTCACATGTCGACCTAACTACTTGTCGATCCGAACGCTCCACGACAGCAACGACACTCCTCATGACCTCGACCTGAACTCGAAGAGAAGCTATGTAGTCTAGGGTTTCCTCGATCAAACTAATCTCATCCATTCTTTCTCCTCCGGGCACGAGCCTCTTGAGCACACGCGTCCTCTTCTTTACAAGCTGCCTTGCAACATGAATCGCTTTGATGCTAGAACTCCTACACCGGCTGCTCCTCGTGATGATCTTTTTGCTGCATGCGATAATCTTATTATTTCTTACTTTGCGGCCCGAGGAGGAAACGAGGCCGGCCATGAGGGCTCGACTCCATTGAGTCGAGGCCTTGCTTCTTGCGGAGGCAATGGCGATATCGGAAGATCGCTTGATCGCGTTTTTCCTCTGGGAGATGGTCATTTCCTTGGTGTATGTTTGAAGCTCCTTTTTCCATTTCTTGAGGAACTCTTGTTTCAACATTAGTGTTGTTGATGAATTTTGTGTGCTGCAAATAATATAAAGTGTAGTATATATTTTTGTTAATTTAAAAATATATAAATAAATAAATATAGAAATTGCATACACATACCTTGCAGCTTTCATTGATAACTTTGAGAGAAATAAAATTGGTGAGACATGAAAGGAATGAGAAAGTGAATGAAGGCCATTTATTTGAGGAAGGAAAAGCAAAGGAATAGGGAAAGGGTTTGGTGGTGGGCCTAGACAAAGCACATGCATGCACATGGAAGTTAATGGCCCACGTGCTCAAAATTAATTAAACCCTAGCTAAAAAATATATTGAAATCTTGTTCATTTATTTTGGTGTCAAGATGGATGAGCAGACGTGATCGTGTGAAGATGAAAGGCTACAGAGTACTTTTCTTATTATTACTACACTCACTTTTTATATTTTATTTTATATATTTTTTTTACAAAATATATGTATATGTTTAGATAATTAAACAAAAAATATTTCAAAATCACACTATAGTAAATTTTAAAATTATTTTTAAAAAAAAACATGTTCAATAAATCAAATTCAGTTAGTTTCGGTTCCAAAGAATAGAGCTTTAAGTGTTATTTTGTAACACCAAAAGTATGGCCACTTGCCATATTTAATAGTATGATTTTAAATTTTGATTTTCACACGTGTATTTAATCAATTTTTGTACTATTGATATCGTGATGATATATGATATATATAGAATATATTTAATTAATTTTTTTCAATGTGATTTATCATTTTTGAATTTATTTAAAATTTATTGGAATAGCTATTGATTTACATTGGAGGGATTAACTAAAATTAAATTAAATAAATGGATATTAAGTGAGTATTAAATTCAACACATTATACCATCTAAATTTTAGATTTTAATTGTATTAATTTTTCGAGTTTCGAGGTTTATACAATATATTAATTAGTTGGACAACCGTATTTAGTTGAAAAATTTACAAGATTCCGAAAATTGTAGTTTATATATACCTCACACTCTACATGACGTGTCAATCGATAGTTTATAAGATTTTTTAAACTTTTAAATTTCGAAATATTTAATTCGAATTTGTAAAAGTCTACAAATTTTTAAAAATATTCAATACAAAATTTAAAAGAACTTATTTAAAAAAATATTTAGAACATATTTCGAGTTGGATTCGATTTTCTTCTTTCAATTAAAATGTTTTTATTGGGAAATGATTATTACTATCTTCCTCAAATTTTCATATTCACTTTTTTAAAGGTATCATAATATTATGCACACCATTACAAAAAAAATGATTAATTTATTAGTAAAGTTAATTATTGATTTCTACTAAAAGGTGAAATGTTTTTAAATTTTCTTAATTGGTCGAAAAATGATTGTCAATGGCTACATGATATTAGAACATTGTTTGAAGTCGGCAGCAAATATTCTAATAGAAAATCAAAATCTAAACTTTTAAAAACAAATAAAAAACACATCATGAAATTGAAAAAGTAACATATCAAAATCTAAACTTTTTAACCTAAAAAAATAATTTTGTATCTTATTAAAAACTTCATTCTACATATTTGTCTACATAAAATAGAATTAAATCATATATTCAAAATGGTCTATTTCCTTTTTTGTCTTGACACATCTCTTATTCGTATTAATCGTACATATATATTTAAAGAGATTATGAAAAGATTGAAAGGGATTATTATCACATAAAATTATCAATTTGCCGACGGGTCACATAAATGCTACTCTCAAAACATTAATACTCGAAGTCATGATATATTAGTTATGTAAATTTACAGTCATTATATGAATTATTACCCACAAATAAAATCATCCCACGAACATGTAAACCAAATCAATAAGATTATTGAAAGCATCTTCTTGCTGATCACCTGTAGTAAGATCTTATTATTATTATTATTCATTTAGTTCGTATAATAATTAACCTTCTTGGACAAGGCAAAATCAAGAACATGCCATAAATACCGAGAAAGGGAAAAAGAAAATTTGGCATGATCCGGAAAACATGGTAAAGCGCTGATGAGGGGAGTTAGATGGGGCCCACAAGAAAAAGATTATACTCCGATTTGGAAGGAAATGGAAGTTGTCACATGGTCACCACATGGAATTCCTATAGAAACTGTGAGCTGTAAGTTAGTGTTATGGCTTTTTAAATCAGATGTATTTCGGTGCTACTTTTGGCTTACGTGCAACACTATAGTTCTTACCTACCCAGCACCCTCTTTCTCTATGATCTAGGGTGGGCCGTGGGCGTTTGCTCTCCAAAATTCAAAGCCCAACCCGAAAACAAGAAAAGGAGTAGTCACGAGTCGAGTTCAAAATTTATTAAGACGGTTCGTCAAGGTCTTAGACCGAAAAATGAAAAGTTGATTCGAGCTCGAGTCAAAAAAAATTGGAACCGAAAGCTCTAACCTATTTTTTATTATTTTATTTTTGATATTTTAATTTGTATTTCAAAATTAAAAACATATATATATATATATATATATATATATATTATATCAATATTATTTAAAAAATTATATTTAATATTTTTTATATAATAAATTATTTTAAAAAATCATTTTTCATTAAAAAAAAATTTAATTTAAAATTTAATCTCGAAATTCAATTCTGAACGACGGTATGGTCCCAAGCTGAACTTTCATTTCAAAAAAATCCGGCAAGACTCATACCAAATATACGATTTTGAGCTGAGACTTGAAAATTTTGGGATCGGCCTGCGGCTGCGCTCATCCCTACTATGATCAATTATACTTCAATGTCTTGGGTTCAAACCTTCAACCTTAGGTCTTCAATTCAAGCGCTCAACCAACTGAGTTAAAAATACCGTTGAAAAAAAAATTGATTTTGAAAGTTTTTCCAAATTTATACTCCTTGGTTACCAAAAATTTACTAGCCCCTATCTTACAAATATAGTATTAATTTGATTTTTTTTAGGTGAAATACCTTTTTTACTATATAATTTAATATATTAATCGTTAAAAATAATAAATTTTGGGTAAGTGCAACTTTAAAAAAAAAATTATTGAAGTTTTAGAAGAAAAGTTCATTTTTATCAAAAATTTGAATGTTTAAAAAATTTTAACTTAAAAAATAAAATAAAAGTATATTAAAATTTTCAGGTATTTTTGTTTATGAAAATAAAGATATAATTCAAAACATGCTATATATATTAATTATTAACTCAACTAACTTAATTTGTTTTATCTAGTCTAGCTACATCTGCAATTTACTAATAAAGAAACTAATTACAAAGAGGTCCAAGATAAGCAAATAATTATAAACGGGCCTCTGTGCATGGGCTGCATGCGCTGCATGCAGCTGATAACCATAATCTTTAACAGGCAAACACACAAAAGAGGAAACTGTTAGAGGGTATTTATAAGTGTTTGAATACACAAACTGAATAGTCTTTCCGCTAGCCATCGGCCGCCCCCCATAGACGAGGCAATCGTCATATTCCAACCGCCTAAATAAATCGGGTGGGACAAGTGTTGTCGATGAAAACCAACCGCAGTTGATGTGAACTCTCGCAACCCAACAATCGCTACACGTATTCGTAATCATTACACCATACCTCGGTATTCCATGCAACGACTCCACGCCTTGGCTCACTTGGATTCGAACGTGAGGACACCAAGTTTTCCATTGCTTGTTTTTCTCTGATTTTAACGGATTGTCTTGAGTTTGATTCGAGGTTTTTTGGCTTTCGGAAAGAAGTTTCGATTCGATGACATGGGGAAATAATGCCAAGGTAGAGAAAAGAATTGTGCTATAAACTAGTTCTAAGGTGTAACAAGACATGTTTGGGCATATGGTTATTAGTTTGAGGGATGTGAACCAACAATTTATAAGGTTGTAATTTGTAAATAAATAATTATGGATTAATAACTGTCATTTGTGTGTCATGATATTATTATTTTTAGAAATTAGAATATATTAAGGTGTCATTAACTAATTAGCTTGATGAATTTATGGGATGCATATATATGTAGTTTTTTAATTTTTAGAATATATTAATGTATCATTATTGTCCATCTATAGATGGCAGCAAGCATCAATGTTTCTTGCCCTTTTAATTGAGTGACAACTCACAATTCCTTTTGTTTTTTTTCCAACATTTTAATCCCGTTTTTTTTTTTAATTTAATTTTAATTCAGTACATTCAGATTAAGTAAAATTAATTTATACTCAACTCATTCGATTCATTTAAATAAAAAATTAAAATAAATAATTTAATGTAAATAATCAAGTTAATGCATTATAATATTTAATTTATTATTTTTTTAATTTATAATTTATAATTTTTTTAAAATATTTAATAATTTAACTAAATTATTATAATAATAATATGTTTAGTTCATCTAAGTTAAATTCAATTCAAGTCTATTCTCAGTTTATATCATTTCAATTAATTTCAGTTTCAAAACAATATAGTTAAAGGGACTGACATACATTTCAACTCAATTCACGAGGAAGGAAAAGTATCAATATATACAATTTGTCATATCGAACATAATTGATATTAATTTAATATATTTGTGCATTATTGTTTCGATATACATAATTTTATATTTTTAAAAAATTTACCCAAAATTTTCAAAAATTTTCAATTAAAAAAATTTATATAGTTAGATATACAAAAATTAAATACGTATATATTACATAAGTATTTGGCATGAACATTTCAGTACAATATGACGACCCTTATATTGGAAATAGAAATTAACCTATCAATTTTTTTATCTCAAGTTCACCTAAGTTCTTGTAGTCCTTCTATCTCGTAGAAATTGTCATACTTTCATAAATATCAGTAGTGAATTTGATACAAGTATTTAATTTGTTGTTTCGATATTCAATTTGTCATCGAACATATTTGATACTCCATAATTCAGTATATTTGTAATTTGTTGTTTCGATAAATATCTTTTATATTTAAAAAATGTTTTAATTTGATTTACCTAAAATTTATATAGATATACAAAAATTAGATACGATATGAATATAAGGACATGAATTTTATTGTATGTCAAAATTTTCTTATCAAACTGTATTCCATAAACTTTATTTGGCATGAACAATTTGTGGAGGGATTGCAGCTATATGAAAAGAGCATCACAAGATCACCAAATATGTGCAGTTTGTAATTGTGTATGCAGGGGTCGTTTTGTTATTAATAAAAGTCTTGAAAACTTAGTTACAATTATTGTTTAGTATATAATTGTTTTAGGAGACTCCTTTGTAATTTGATTTTTGAGCTGAATGAAATACTTTTCCGCTTATTTTCTTTCCCCAATTTCTCTCATCCTCTTCACAAGTTTACTGTGAATTCATCCATGGAATCCTAGCTCTAGTTTCTTCACAATTCAGTACAATAAGACAATCTTAATATTGAAAATAGAAATGAACGAATCAATTTGAGGTCAAGTTCAGTTAAACTCAACTCAATTCTGGTTTTATATAACTGATAAATAAACTGATCCTACTACACATAACAATGACCATGAATAAATAGATCCTCACACAAATTATCACAACTCATGATTAATACTAAAGGTGGATAAAATGAAGAAAAGGAAAAAGAGTTGAAATAAAAGAAAGAAAGTAGAAATATAAAAGGACGCATAAGAAAATTATATCCATTAAACAAGATTTCAAAAGACTATATCCATAAAACAAGAGTTCAGGCGATGAATTAGATTCGGAAAGCATCAATCTCCTTCAGCCCTCCTATTATTTTGAAGGACAAATAATAAAAACTAAATAGATGATATTACCACATAGCGCATTATTCTCTTCGACTTCAAAGAGAACATAAACACTAGCTGCAAACAATAGATAAAAAATAACTCCAAGTAGAGAACCGGGTCGACCCTGAAGAAGGTTTTTATTCAAAGAGGGCCAGGGAACGTTCCATTCTCCCTCTGCTCATTCCACCTATCAACCTGCGGGGAGAAAAAATGATTCACGGAAAATGATCAGTCAAAGATCAATAGGTGGGTGGGCTGTCCGGCCTTGCATGTAAAACATAGTGCTTAAATTTCAACATTTTCGGCTGCAAACCTCCCAAGTCGCAAATAAACCCCTTGAGGTTTACATTTGTTTTATGAATTAACACTCACATGAATAGAAGTTGTTTTAAATGTAGCCCTAAAAAAACCATAATTCATTCTATGATACTAAACATCATGATATCAACACATTGAAAATTTAGTTAAATTAAACTGATCATAAAAATAGTCGATTTGATTTGAAACTATATTAGAATAAATTAACATCCATGTGTGAAAATAAGATGCTAGAAGAATGAAGTGATGGGACGGTAAAATCAACTCACCCACTCTCCCGGGCATAGGGATCGATAGTATTTGGCAAATTTCTCACAAGCATCAGATTCTTCACCCTTAGCAGTCACACACCTGAAAACACATTATGATAATAATTATTAAGAAAAAAAGTTTAATGACCGACTAATACAAGTGTAAAATGTAAATAGTTAGTGATCCTTCTGTACTTCCATAGTTGTTTTAAATGTTATCATACTTCAATTGTCTAATCAGCTCTAGACTCATGTAGTTTGCACAAAATTAAAATCCAACATTAGCTGTTTGAAGAAAATTTAAACATGGTTTGTAGAGTTTTAATTTTTTTGCAACTTGTACTAAGAGTGTTTTACGAGTTGGGCTACGATGCTTAAATGTCTCATCTAACTACTGACAAAAGTAAATTTTCCGAATACATTTTTCAAATAAAAAAAAACTACCAATTTTTAGATTCTCCTAGCACATTGCCTTGTAATATGTGCATTCTCTTAAAACACAAATTATGAATCCAACAATCCAATTAGACAAACTATGCATATGCTTTACGAAAAAAAAATATTGGCCATATTCCACTTAACTAAGACTCAAGAATTATAAAGACAATATTACCATTAATTGGTAAATGTTTTCACACACCCAATAAAAGATTCAAACAAGGGTTATCGATTATTTTTATCAACTTGTGCAACGGGTGTTCTGTGAGTTTGCAATTATATTTGTTTTTGCCCTGCAAGCTCAGCACCTAATTTACACGGGATTGCAAAATTGAAACATCTCGCAACTGTCCCACATAATATAGTTTCCGGATAAACATAGTCGCCCACCCCATTCTTTAGTGTCAATTGAAGCAAATAATTTCTAAGAATCGCATGACCCTACATAGTACATACTACATAGGTATCAAACCCGCAAAACAAACATTATAAGTTGCGACAAATCAACAGCCCTTTAAACATTGGGTTTTCCGAATGTTAGAAGACAAAATCTCAACACAAAATTTCCTAAATGCAATTTTGAATTAAAATAAAAAATCAACGAAGTTTGTATACACTCCTAGAACGTGCCTTGTGGACCTGTGTGTTTTCTTCTAACACAAATATATAATAAACAATCTCTGAATATTTCTTAGAATTAAATGAATTCCCAAATAAAAATGAAATATCAATACTCTAATTTACCGGTGAAACTCAATGTAACGGGTGAAACAATGCCGCGATTGATTGGTGGTCGGAAACCGATAATCAGCCGGCGCAGTTTTAAGTTCAATCTGAAAAAAAAATTGTTCAAGAAAACCGATTACGATCAGATAAGATTCACATTTAAAATATTAAATTAAATTATTAGAAACCATTAATCATAAATCAAAAACTAAAATAAAAATTGACAACCCTAAAAGCAAAATATATTAATTGGAATAAAATTAATACAATGGATTTACCTCGGCCATGACAGATGGGAATGACGACAGTATTTCTGGATCGATCTGAGCAGGAAAAATGAGGGATTGTTTCGCGTTCTAATTTTGGGCTAATGAAATTTGACGAATAATCGGTATTTAATTTGGGTGGAAATAAAATAAAAGGAAAGTCTGACGGGTGTGCGGTTCGTCCAGTGACTAATGAAGCGTTACCACGTGTCATTGTATTATATATTATTATTATTATTATTATTATTATTATTATTATTATTATTATTATTAGAACAGTCGATTTGAATATTATTGAAAATGTACATAAAACGATAGTAAGAAAATTCAAATTTCTCGAATGATGAAACAACGCGGTTTCTGTTTGAATTTGGGCGTAGGAGGAGCGCGATAGACGATTTCTCGCTCGATTCTTAACCAAAACACATTATTCTAATTGGGGCCTGATCCTTGTCAACTTAGCGATCGATCACAACTGAAATTGATCGAATCGTTGAAGAGAACGAGTTAGTTGCAGGATTGAGGACCCGAATGTATTCTTCGTTTTGTGTGTTTTAGTTTTAGCATATGATCACTCTATTTATGATTGATATAAAAGTAGTGAGCTAGAGATCAGATAACATATCGTACTCGTTTTTTAAGTTTCGTATAGTCTCTGAACATCTCTTCCTTTCACCGTGTACGTAACTCGTTTTTCAGTGATCCAAGCGCGTAAAATCACGGTGGACACACTAAATTGGATTGTCAGTTTCTCTAAATTGAACGATTCTCAAAATTGAACGACACATGTGTGTTGGTCAATTAATTTTCGATTAATTGACTTTTTGAACAAAACATGACTAAATTGACAACATTTGAATTTATACCGTACTAAATTAAGAAAATAAAATAAAATGAGACCAAATTGAGAAAGAGACTACTTTACGAAGCCAAATAATTTTTTTCTCTATAAAAATCCTAATATATATTCTCTTTGTCATATTATTAATGATCATATATTTTTTTCGAGTTTGTGTCATATCAACAACTCATTTAAAAAATAATTATTTATACTTTTTTATTTAAAAAGACATAAATACATTTTTGTTATGAATATTATTAATTAGTGAATGACTAGTTTACCCTTTCTTGGTGAACAAGACAGAAACCCTATTTTGTATCCTATATAATTAAAGGGGTCTCCCCATATGAATAAATACAACAATTCATAACAATTCGATTCTCCTCTCATATTGTCTCTCTTTCTACTATATTATTATCTCTCAATTCCTTTGAGTTTATAACACGTTATCAGCACGAAAGCTCAACCGCGTTCTCCATCGAAGTTCTACTCATCCAAGATCCGAACTCCAAGGGAAGAATTTATATGTTTGTTTATATTCATTAATAATTATAAATATATCTACTTCTTCTCCCTTCTTCTTAAGTTCATATGTTCCCGAAGAACATTATAATCTGATATTCCTAAGTAATATCATATGTTCCCAAATAACATTATAATCTGATATTCCTGAAGTAATATCATATGTTCCCGAAGAACATGATAATCTGATATTCCCGAAGTAATATCAAATTAATAATTACAATATGATATTCTTGAAGTAATATCAAATTAGTTACGTAGTAAATTAATTAAACTTTTAATGTTCCTGAAGAACATTGTGATATGATATTCCCGAAGAAATATCAAAACTAAATCTTCCTGAAGAACATGATATGATATTTCTGACGAAATATCAAAATTAAATGTTCCTGAAGAACATCGTGATATGATATTCCTGTAGAAATATCAATATCAAATTGATTATGATTATATACTAATAATCTCAAATAATATTTTTGAAAATTCATCGTGAAAGATCCACTAGCTTTGTGGAAAAATTTAAAAGAAAGATACGATCACCCGAAGTTGATCGTACTACCAAAATCGTGGTATGATTGACTCCACGTTCGATTACAAGATTTTAAATCTGTCGAGACATTCATAATAAATTGGTTATGGACAAAAATGATATTGAATATAAAGTCCCGTAGACTAGTGATTGGTCCTGAAGACCAGTGATTGCACTCTTTTTCCCTCTACTAAGTTTTTCCCAAAGGGTTTTCTTAGTTAAAGGTTTTTAACGAGACAATCACCACAATATAAATGTGAATGTCATGTACTCTTTTCCTCGAGTATTTTTTCCTATAGGGTTTTATAATGAGGTTCTTAACGAGGCATGTACATCACTCGATAATAATGAGGACATCAGAATGTTCCATATGAGTTTATTTTCGAGATAAACTGAGATATTGAACCTGAAGTTCAAATGATTGTGAATTGAAGTTCACATTATTGTTCATTTGTCAAGAAATGTATATTGAACACTAGACGCATCTAAAATACTCCAGAAGAGTTACCGGCCGGTTATAGCAATTGCGAATGCTCTAGTCAATATAGATGTCTGGTAAAGGCATGTCCCTGAAGGACGAAAAATATACAATAATACAAATGAATGTGAAACTCGAAAATTCGAAGGTTGTGTCCTGAAGACCAAAATTTATATAACTAAGTTTTTCCTATATGGTTTTATTAGTTACAGGTTTTAATGAGACTGATTGATCACAAAGTCAAAGATTTTCGGTGATTACAATCAGGGGAGCAAGTTGTACTCTTTTTCCTTCGTCGAAGTTTTATCCCACTGGGTTTTCCTGACAAGGTTTTAACGAGGCAACAATCCTGTAAATAGTCATTCAAGGGGGAGTGTTATGAATATTATTAATTAGTGAATGACTAGTTTACCCTTTCTTGGTGAACAAGACAGAAACCCTACTTTGTATCCTATATAAAGGGGTCTTCCCATATGAATAAATACAACAATTCATAACAATTCGATTCTCCTTTCATATTGTCTCTCTTTCTACTATATTATTCTCTCTCAATTCCTTTGAGTTTATAACAATTTTAAATTTTTATTTATCATCAACTTATTTTTTAATTATTTTTTAAAAAACTATTATCAACTACTTAATTTATTAATTTAAAAATATTATTATCAATTTTTTGGTCAAAAAGTTAAAAAAAAACTAAAATAACACTATAGTAAAGACCAGTCACAAAAGGACACAAAATCCTAGACATCTAAAACCTGCGCTGCTGATTCTGTACATGTAGAGGTACTCTGAAAAAACAAATAGTTGGTCGATCGGTGTCCCAAAACGTCGAAACCTTTTGATCTCACCTAGCGATCCCAACAATAAGATGAATAAGATGGTAATTAATCAGAAGATAATGCACACATATGTACAAGAAAAACGAACGAACGAACGAATAATCGCACAAATCACAATAAAATTCCCACCTAAAACTGGCGAATCAACCATCAGCACTTGTATGCCGACATACATATCTTAAGGCACATCAAATCACATTCAGAAATCATATCCATAAACCAATTTATTTACAAAATAAATACTCTTAAATTGTATAATTTGATAAAATATATGTACACACGGCTATGAATTGAAATTGACTCAAGTGTGTGCGCAATCAAATTAGCTCCACTCTCCCTTGTAGTGGAATTGTGGGTGCACAGACTCACAAGATTATATCAACGACTTTCCGCCACATGTTGATATCAAACATGCCACTCTCCACTGCATGCCTCTCACACTTTATTTTCCCCACAACAACAATAATAATTATAATTATATTAATTATTTTTAGCAATTTTCACATTTCACCTAACTTAAACATCTCCACTTCTATAAATAGCAGTCCTCCTATCATTGCCAAAACACACACAACACAAATCAAGAAAGCATTAACTAACAATATATATTGATTGATCAAAAAAAGAAAATAAGATCATAACATGGCAATTTTGAAGTCATGTGTTGTTCTTTCTTTCCTTTTCTTATCAACACTTGCATGGGTGTCTGAATGCCGAGTTGCGAGGAAGGACCTCGGCTTGGACTTGGGCGGCGGATTGGGAGTTGGAGTCGGCGTAGGGGTCGGCATTGGTTTGGGAGGTGGCGGTAGTGGCTCGGGAGCTGGCTCGGGGGCAGGATCCGGCTCGGGGGGGTCGAGCTCGAGCTCAAGTTCGAGCTCGAGCTCGAGCTCGAGTTCGAGTGGTGGGGGTGGTGGAGGCAGTGGGGCTAGCTCGGGTGCTGGGTCGTATGCCGGGTCACGGGCTGGATCGGGTACGGGTGGGGCGGGTTCGGAAGCTGGATCCTCTGCTGGATCCTCCGCTGGTTCTAGAGCTGGATCCGGTGGTCACTACTGATCATGAAGGGTTTGTTTTAGCATGGGATTGAGTACTATATTATATATTCCTGATGCAGAGAAAAGTAACTGTATTATGCTTGTGTGTTTACGTGTGTAATATTTATATAATACTACTACTAAGTTTGTTGTTATTGATATTAATTAATAAGATTGTGATGCATTTCTTTCTTTTATATATGCTACATATTTTGTTTTGGTAATAGTCAATTTTATTAAACATATATAAATGAAAAAGTAAAACGCATAAAAAAAATTATCGAGGCCACAAACATCGAAGTTGAAAGATAAATTTACAAGAGTTCAACAAACACAATATCATTATAAACTACCACGCAACACGGGGTCGCAATACAATGAATCTGTTAAATATATCATACATCGATTGGATGCTGAATTTATTGAGCTCAAATATAGGTTGAACAATCTTATCACATTGACAAAGCCTTTTAAGATGTTATTACTTATTATCTCAACTTTGACATGGTATCAGAGCAGACTCAATATAATGTGAGTGCCCCGACCGATGTATTTCCGGCCACGTGGGCGCCCCAGCCGATTTATTTCCGTTCACGAGTAATTCCGATATATTTTCGGCTTACTCGTGATGGGGAGTGTTTGATATATCTCAAATCGATTGGATACTGAATATTGGACTCACATAAAGATTTGACAATCTTATCGCCTTAACCAAACCTTTTAAGATGTTATTGCACTACAAAAACTGGCTTTAGAGACGCTCAAAAGTGTCACTAAAACCCACTTTTAATGACACTTTTACTATAGTGACGCTTTGTCAAAGCGTCACCTGATTTGGCGTTACTATAAGTGGATATTGCGACGCTTGAAAAGTGTCACCATAAATGTATATTAGTGACACTTTAAAGCGTTCTAATAACATTTTATTGTGACGCTTTCCGACATCATGAAATCGTTATTTTGGTGACACTTTTATGTGTCATTATAACTCTATTTTGGGGATGCTCTCAAGCGTCATGATAGTACACTTTGGTGACGCTTATCCCCGTCACGAAAAAATTGTAACTAACGTAACTAATTCTTTTTGTGACACTTTCAAGTGTCATAAAAATATAATTTTGTGACGCTTTTAAATGTCATAAAAATATAATTATGTGACGCTTTTAATTGTCATTATAATATGTTATGGTGACATTTATAAACGTCATTAAAACGTTATAACTAACTTACCTACCTAATTTAGTGACGCTTATATGCGTCAAACAACACTATTTAGTGACGCTTCCCAACGTAATAATGTATTTTAATTTGGTGACGCTTATCAATTTCATTATAAACCTTATTTAATGACACGTATATGTTTAATACTAATTATATTAACATAATACTAACATTTCATAATAAATTCAAAAAATAATAACAAAAAGTATAATATAATAAAATCCTATTGTACTTCTAATATCATTTCAATCTTGTACTGAACCACAAATCTAAAATTAAGAAAATTAAAAAAACTTGGAAGAAATCTTCACAAAGCTGAGTTTTTTTATGGCTTCATCTCGTATCTTCCACTTGAACCTATATAGTGAACAAAAAAGAGAATAAATAGCTACAGACATTGAAAAATTCAACTAAAAGAAATGAAATTATATCAAAAGAAATTTTACCAAATGCTTTGGCCAAACAATGCTCCGTCCTATAGCTTGTCCAACAACTTTAACACCTCCACATTTTCGGAGTAATGGTTCTTCATATTCTATTGCCACAAGAACTTTTACTTCACACCATTCACGTCCTAATAATTCCCCGTTAACCAACTTAATAGGATTGATGCTTTCGACAATACCTTGTGCAACATTTGTTGAAACTCCCATACCTTTTAAAAAAACCTTTACACCGACCTGTTCAAGCAAATATATATATATATATATATATATATATATATATATATATATATATATATATATATATATATATATATTACTCCTTTTAAATAATTGTCACCAAATCAAAAACGGTAAATGAATTAGCTAAGCTTAATTTGAATAATATTGGACTTACTTGGAGTGAAGGATTGGCCGAAGGTCTTGATTGGCCAAATTCATAACTATTGTATATTAAAGGAGACTGTGTAGTATTTGAATGTCCTTTCAGTGCCTATATATATATATATATATATATATATATATATATATATATATATATATATATATATATATATATATATATATATTACTCCTTTTAAATGATTTTCACCAAGTCAAAAAACGGCAGTAAAGATTAATTTGCATATGTTTGGACTTACTTGAATTGAAGGATTGGCTGAAGGTCTTGATTTGCCAAATTCAGAATTCTTGTATGTTGAAGGAGGTTGTGCAGTATTTGAATGTCCTTTCAATGCCTCATTTCTCAATAATTTTTCAATTAACTTGTTCTTCTCTTCAATTTCTTTTTCCAACCTTTCATTTTCCTTGGCAATGCGATGAATATCATTTCGATCAGATGAATCACCGTGGTAGACCTCTTTTGCTGTTACTCCATACCCATACATGCGCACTCGACCACCCTTATCTTTACCAATGGGGCCAATTAACTTTTCAGTTGTTGCATTTTTTCCTATTACAAAATGAAAACATTATAATTATGAAAATTCTTTATAATTTATATAATGATACCAAAAAAATAGAGAAGTTGAATAATAAGCTCACCAATGCATTTGCAACTTCAGGATTAGAAGTATTTCCTTCTCGTGAATAACACTTTGAGAATACATCTGCTCTAGTCAGCTCGAAATCATCTTGAACATTTTCAAATTCATCTACAGAATTTTCTCCTACACCAATATTACGTAAAACTTCTTCCTACACGAATATATTATATTTATATCAATAATCAATGTGTAAAATCTCACCAAAATTTTAAATGAACTTAAAATACCTTGACCATTTCATGAACTTGGGCAAAACTCTTCTTTCCGGTAATATGTTGCATTTTCTTCAACCCCTATTTTCTTTATTTTTTTCGCTAGTTTTCTGTACATTTTAATAGCACAATGGTTTAAAAACAAAACACTAAATTATCGTGCATTGCATAAAAGAATACAAGAATACCACCTTTGTCTCTTCTTTGCACCAATATTCTACAAGGAATTTCCATTGATCTTGTTTCACCCTCTCATCGTGTGTATCTGGCCTTTTGCGCATGTTCTGTTCTATTGTTGCCTCTGAATTAAAGTATTTTGTCTTAATTCTGCATTTGAAAGCCCTTCAACTTTTACCCAAAGCTTGTAAAATAAATTTGTCATTTCCGACTGGAACATCAAATCTCCCCTGCAAAATGATATTTGACCATGTAATAAAATCAAACATGCAATCAACAATATAAATAAACACTAGTAATAGAATCAAGCATACAATCAACAATATGATTAAATACTAGTTCAATAAAAACATACCTTGGCATTTTCCAGCATATCTTTCTTAAAATTTGGAGGTACTTTATGCCAATCTTTATAATTTACGTCTAATCATTAACTCATGTTCGCTGCACATAAACAATTAAACAATCACAAATGATAAAATAAAGCAAGTATTCTTTTTTATAACTGTAAACAAACTTACTCTAATTTAGACTTTATCTCCTCACAATTGAAAAGCACATATCTGTGTGCTTTTTCTAATTTTCTACTTTCCAAAACAAATGGTTCTCCTCACCATAAAGGGTAACCGGTCATTGAGAATATTTTTAGTCCTTCATAAACTGTACAACCCTTGTCCTCATTTCGACCAACTCGATTATGCCTTGTTTCAACACTCTCATTAAGGTATAGAGAACAAAATGATAAACACTCTTCTGCAAGATATCCTTCAGCAATTGAACCTTCAGGTCGTCCTTTATTGCGGACATAAGATTTAAGTGTGCACAAGTACCTATATATAGTAAATAAAAAAACAAAACACATGTCAGTAAGTATTTTTTTGATAAAATTAAAAATATAAAGTAAACAACAAAAAGGCAAATTACCTTCAATAGGATACATCCATCGATGGCATACTGGACCTCCTAATTTAGCCTCAGCAATCAAATGTACAGTTACATGCACACTAAGATCGAAAAAGGACGGAGGGAAAATCTTTTCAAGTTGACAAAGAATAACTGCAATATCATTTTCCATTCGAACCAAATCTTTGTGATGGAGCGTCTTAGAACACAATTCTCTAAAGAAATTGCATAAACGAATAATAGGCGAACGAACATAAGTCGGCAAAAGTTGGCGCAATGCTACAGGTAATAATTGTTGCATCAAGATATGACTGTCATGAGATTTGCTTATAAATTTTTTTGGAGGCTTTAACTGCACGTTCTTTGACATATTTGATGCATAACCATCGGGTACTTTAACACTTTTCAAAACCTTACAGAATTGAAGTTTCTCTTGTTTATCCAACGCAAAACAAGATGCTGGTAACCATTCCTTACCATTTTCATCTACAAAAGGATGTAACCCTGGTCTTATACCTTTATCTTTCAAATCCAAGCGTGAATTTTTGTTATCCTTGGACTTATCACCATCCAATATTGTGTATAAAATCTTATCACAGACATTCTTCTCAATATGCATAACATCCAAATTATGGCGTAATAGATTACTTTTCCAATATGGTAACTCAAAGAAAATGCTCTTTTTTTCCAATTATAAGGCAAGCCTAGATCACCTACTTTTCTCCCAAATTTATTCTGTATGTTATTCACTTATTCAAATACCTCCAAACTTCTCGGATAAAGAGGGGCATCTCTATGTTCCTCCTTATCTACAAATGAGCGTGTATCATTTCGAAATGGGTGATCATTGGGCAAAAATATTCGATGGCACATGTAACATTGTTTATGTGAGTTTCTCAAATACTCGGAGTTTGTATGTTTCATACATACAGGGCATGCATATTTACCTTTAGTACTCCATCCAGACAAGTTTGAAAGGCCAGGAAGATCACTGATAACATTAATGCCGCATGCATTCTGAAATTTTGTTTCTGTGAAGCATCATATGTATCAACTCCTACATTCCATAGTTCTTTTAACTCTACTATTAAAGGTTCCAAGTAAACATCAATGTTGTTTCCAGGTTCATTAGGACCAGGTATGAGTGTAGACAACATAAAATAGGATTTCTTCATGCACTCTCCAGGGGGTAGGTTATAGGGCATTAAAACAACTGGCCAAGTACTATGGTTAATCATCATACTTCTAAATGGACTAAACCCATCAGCTGACAAACCCAACCTCACATTTCGAGGCTCTTGAGCAAAATCTGGATGGTTGTAGTCAAACGTGTGCCATGCTGGAGAATCTGCTGGGTGTCGCATGTTACCATCTTGTATGCGCTGTTTGGCGTGCCAAGTCATACGAAAAGCAGATTCAGTAGTCATGAATAGTCTTTGTAGCCTTGGTTTTAGTGGGAAATGCCAAAATGATTTGGTTGCCACTTTTTTTTCTTTTTTGTTATTGTCAGAATTATAAACTTCTGAAATATCACTACCGTCTGGTACTTTCCACCGAGATTGACCACAAGTTTCGCAATTCACCTTGCTTTTATTCTCCCCCCAACATATCATGCAATCATTTATGCATGAATCTATCTTTTGATAATCAAGGCCTAAATCTCTTAATATTTTTCGTGCTGCATGATAATTTTTAGGAAGTTGGACGCCTTCTGGAAAAGATTCTCTTAGTAAATCTAGCATCATGGAAAATGACCTATTAGTCTAGTTTCCAAGACACTTGATATGAAGCATTCTCACGATGAATGATAACTTCGAGAATTTGCGGCATCCCGGGTATAGTTCTTGTTCAACGTCTTTAAGAAGGTTGTAAAAAGTTTTGCTTCTTCATTTGGTATTTCATGTTGAGTATAAGATGTATATCCCATATGATCCTCCTCTTGACACATAGGAAATTGATCATGAAGTAACTCCGTCATGTTATCAGTAATTCCCACACTACCAGTAAAAGAATCAACTACATGCTCACTGTTTAAACCGGACTCACCATGTGTAAATATTGGAAGAAGATTATGAATCTGTATATTTCTCTAAAGAGTGTTACATACATATATATAATCAATGACAAGTAATAAAATAAGGAAAGGAATAAATCATATATTCAGACAGCTAATCCTACTGCTAATAGACGGTTGACTTTCTATATTTAACACTCCTCCTCAAGTTGGAGCATATATGTCTAACATGCCCAACTTGTCACATATAGTATTCATTGAAGCTTTGCGAAGAGGCTTGGTCAGAATATCGGCGAGCTGAAAATATGTCCGAACATGAATGAGTTGGATACATGGGGGACAAGAGGATGTTCCTATGACAAGATCTCGAATCAGATGACAATCCACTTCAATGTGTTTGGTCCTCTCGTGAAAGACCTGATTCTTGGCAATATGCATGGAGGATTGATTGTCACAATGTAACCTCATCAAACCATCATGGTTAACACCTAGTTCGCTAAGTAAACGTTTTGTCCAAACTAGCTCGCATGATGTGTTTGCCATTGCGCGGTATTCCGACTCTGCACTCGATCGAGATACAACTGTTTGTTTCTTACTCTTCCAGGATATAAGGTTACCACCAAAGAAGACACAATATCCGGTAGTGGATCTTCGACTATTAGGACAACCTGCCCAATCAGCATCAGTGAATGCTGCGATCCGACTATGTCCTTGATCAGAGTATACGAGTCCTTTACCTGGAGATCCCTTGAGGTATCTAAGGATCCGAATTGCTGCATCCCAGTGTGTAGTGTGCGGGGCTGACATGAATTGACTTACTACACTAACTGGATAAGCAATGTCCGGTCGAGTAACTGTTAGATAATTTAGCTTCCCGACTAATCTTCGATATCTTTCAGGATCATGCAGGGGTGATGAAGGTTACGATATACCGATCCGATCGATATACCGTGTGTGCGGAAGCGTGTAAAGCAATAGATCTACTATGACATGATCTTAGTGCACACTAAATGTGTATAAGAACACATATAAACATATATATACACATCTAATATATATATATATATAAGGTTCAACGATTACTTACTTTTGTGATGAAGTGATTCGTTGATGTCGTTGAGGTGGTGTTGAGTCGATTGAACCACCTCAAATGGATCAGCCTCTCGAAGCTCTCCTTGTGAATGACCTCGTCACTCCTCTTGTCTAGATCACCCGGATGTTGAAGCCGCACAAATGGCCCGGCCTCTACGTGTTGCACACGAACCCGGAATTGAACTTGCTTGCTTGTTCTTGAGTGATTCTCTCACTCTTTTCTCTCTAGTTGGGTGGAATTTCGTGGCTGATGATTAAGTGATATGAAAACCATGTTTTCATCACTTTATTCACCACAATTAACCTCTCCTTGTAACCCCCCATTATGTGCATCATAATGCACCAATAATGGTGGTTAATGGGGAGGTAAAGGGTCATTTCCACATCACCATGCCAATTGGCATGGATGTGGTCCCCTTGCTTGTGTGGCATGCCATGTCATACCATATGACATGCATCCATGCAAGCCATGCATCCCATGCATGTGAAATTCCATATATATTGATTCTAAATCAATATAGCAAGCAACTTAATTCCAGCTCGTGTGTGACCCTGTAGGTATGATTTTATCGATCAATATTATATTGTTCCCAACAATTAATATTATCGAATAATCATTTAACATCCATAGACGACCTTATGACTTTATCGATTGCACACGTAGGATCGAAGGACATATCCCAACAATCTCCCACTTGGCCTTCAGAGCCAGTGTGCTGCCAAATTCCTGTTGTCACTTTATGTCTAAGTTTGAACTTGAGGCAAGACTCGAGTCATCCTCAATCGGTTCAAACCTTTATTGGACTATGAGACAGACTGTAAAACCAGATTTATCACTATGATACGAATCTGTACGTGGCCACGCTTTTCCACAGTCTCGACTCTCCAAGTGGCCGGTAAGACATTTATCCCATTTATAAAATGGAGGACAATCCCATCTTGTCAATCCAAGCTCTCCCACTTGCTTCCTGATATACCCAATAACAAGTTTTATAACCTCCTTTTACGAAAGGCGTTTACTTGTATCAAAGTATACCATTTCACAATGGAGTCACTCTGGACTACTCAGGTCAGAGGAAATTGCTCGAAAGTCAATGAAATAGTATTATGACTCGAAATCTTAAATACTATTCCAGTCGGGTCTGTTCGATCATTAGCTCCCAGCTAATATCTATGTAATTGTACTTGATGTCCCACATCACTAGCCCATGAAGCGGAGCTATAGTATACATTACAATCTAGTTCATTGTATTATCGGTTTGTCCGTACTCGATTATACGAACCAGGAACAACTATATGATTCAAGTATATCAGTTCAACCATTGGGACTTCATTATGCGGTAAGTCGACCTCATAACCCAATTGATATAACTTAATCATTTGGACAATTCATATAGATTAAACCATATTTATATGAAGAATTATGTATTATACATATGAGTGAATGTTTACCAAATCTCCAAAAGTATCTAATACAGTAATAGAAATCACAACCCATCTCTAAGATATCTGATCTCTATTGCAGTCGAGAAAGCCTCAAGCTTAGACTGCTGGAGAGGTTTAGAAAATGGGTTTGCAACCATACCAAAAGTTGCAACTTTATTATCTCGATGTCTCCACAAAACTATCTCCCAGATAATGTGGAACTTCCTGAGCACTAGTTTTAGACTTGCGGTGCTTCCTAGCTCATTGGCTTGCGCGATAACTCTACTATAAATAGAGAACTATCGGATGGGCTGAGCTAGTTACGCCACCTAGTTCATTCAAAAACTTTCAAATCTTAACTGCCAACATTATTGCATCCAATGCAATACTTTGCTCAGCTTCTGTAGTTAATCAGCTATATTGCATTGCATGGAACTATTCCAGCAAATTTCACCTCTAACCAGACAAAAGATATAACCAGATTAAAATCGGAAATTATCTTAGTCTGTTTGGAAGTTAGCATTCAAACAGCTTGTTAATATAAACTCTTTTTGTCTTCCAAAGACAACAAAATATTCTTTAGTCCCTCTAAGGTACATAAGAATATTATTGGCCGCAGTCTAATGCGCCTCACCTGGATTTCCTTGAAACCGACTCGTCATGCTCAAAGCATACGATACGTCCGGTCGTGTACATATCATGGCGTACATTATAGACCCTATTGCCGAAGCATAAGGAATGTTTTCCATCCTCTTTTGCTCATCAAGTCCCGTAGGGCCTTGCATCTTGCTAAGAGTTGTGCCATGACTCATTGGAATGAGACCCTTTTGGCGTCTTTCATTCTGAACTTATCAAGTACCTTATCAATATAGGTCACTTGACTAAGTCCAAACATCATTTTCGATCTGTTCCGACAGATCTTGATGCCCAATATGTACTGTGCATCTCCAAGATCCTTTATTGAAAACAATTTCCAAGCCCTTCTTTAATAGAATTAAGCATAGAAACATTATTTCCAATAAGGAGTATGTCATCGACATACAACACAATGTATACAACGTAACTCCCACTGTTCTTCTTGTAAAACAAGATTCTTACGAGTTCCTCTGAAATCCAAAACCCAGTATGGATTCATTGAACTGAAGACTGCTACTCCGATATGCTTTGCTTTATTCCATAAATGGAATTATAAGATTGCATAATTTCTCAGCCTTATTAGGATCGATAAAACTCTTTGGCTGTGTCAAAACACATTCTCTTCTAGAATCCAATTCAAGAAGTTAGTTTTAGCATCCAATATTACCATAACTCATTATCAAGATGAGTAGCAATGGCTAAGATAATCTGAATGATTTAATCAAAGCAACTGGTGAAAGTTTTTCCATAATCCACCTCGTGAATAAAACTTTTACCATCAACCTTGCTTTGAAAACCCTAGGTTTTCCATCTGTCTGTTTAGATCTTAAAGATCTATTAGCATTCATTGGGTCTAACCCCGTGATGCAAATATATCAAGTTCAAAACTTGATCATCAGATATTGATATCATCTTAGATTTCATGGCACCATGCCAATTTTAAGTAGCTGGACTCGTCATAGCTTGAATATAGGTCGAAGGTTCATCGCTTTCCAAAAGTATGGATTCATATCTCTCATTGGTCACAATATCTAAGTATTTGAATAATAGAGATAGATCTGTGCCTTCCGGACCTACGAGGGTTGGTATGGCTTCCAAAACCATAAGAATACTCTCAACCCAGTCTTGAGTATTCATCATTGGTTGTTTCACTTGAACCTCGTTCAAGACAACCGAGCTCCCACTGAATTTCTAGGAAAGATAACTCTTTTCAAGAAAATCACTATCTCGAGCAACAAAATATTGTTCTCAGATAGATCGTAGAAGTTGTACCCTCGAGTTTCTTATGGACATACCATAAGGAAACTTTTATCCCATTTGAGTTCAAGCTCTATAGAGATAAATCTCGTCAGAGAAGCTTTTAGAACCTCAAATCTTGATGAAAACAATTTAGGGACCCTCCCTTTCCATACCTAGTATGGTGTCTTATCAACAGCTTTTGACAGCGTCCTATTCAGTGTATAAGTTGAAGTCAAGAATTGTGTGTTCCCAAAAGAGACCAGTAGTTCATTTAGACCTCTCATCGAATGGTCGAACTATATCTAATATAGTTTGTTTTCTCTTTTCTGAAACATAACCTTCATGTGCTTGTGAACTGATAGGTTCCACATACATCAGTATGGATCATCCCTAATCACTCACATGTTCTCCTTTCTCCAAGAAAGATGACATTGCTATCTTTTAAATCACACATCATTCACATGTATCAAATGACTCCAAGTCAAATGATTCTAAAATTCCTTCTAAAAGATTTTCGTTACATGTTTAGATTTTGATTTGATCTAATCAACAATGTTTCAGTTAAGTCTCATTGATACTTATTCGATTTGGCCTTTGGTCTTAATGATATATGTGATTTTGTCAAGTTAAAGTATACATAAACAATATAATAATCGTACCAAAACAAGGAATAATTCACAATTAAAATAGTTACCAAACTATTTAATAGTGAAAAACTAATCCATCAGTATCCTATACTGAACCAATATTCATTGTTTATTGAAGGTACGAAATTATATAGTTATAATACTAAAACAAGGCCCTAAGGCAAAACAACATCATATGATCATACGGCTAATGCAGCGACCTTCGCTCCATTGCTCGCCCGTAGATCGACATCTCTACTCACCAAACTTATACTTCTATGTAGTTCCTCCACATACAAATGTGAGAACTACGTTTGGCATCCAATACCCAAGAAGTAGAATTTGTGAATTTTAATGTCTATATCATTAATACCTGAAGATGAAGCAACCCCGTTATTCACATCTTCTTTGAACTTTGGGCAAATTCAATTATTCCCAATAATTGAGTCTCATTCAAATTTCCCATTCAAAATTATCCCAATATCAAAACGTGATAAATCGTAAGTGAAAACTTGAAGTTTTCTAACCAGCGATAATATCATGCAATTGAAGCCCTATCTCTCATAAAATATGAGGGAGCCAACCAGACAATCGACTAACGCCATCCCATGGCTCGAAAGTCTCTAATTTGTGTCATTTATGAACTAAGTGTTTTGGATTAAATCACTCCCCGAGGTGAAAATAATCCTAACTTTAGAATCCATCATATGAAAGACAAATTAGGCATTTGTTTTAAAATTGAATAAAATATGAACTTCTACATATTTGCAAGTAGTGTCCAACACCTTTGCAGTAGACGCATTCAGATTCCCTAGGAACCCTAGTAGCCTTCTTGCCCATGCTCTTTTGATTACCTCATCCTTTATCACAAGAATATCCCTCTTGGGGTCCATTTTTAATTGACGACTCATCATCTTAGAAAAATTTAGGAGATCACTTAAAGCAAATAATCCAATCATTTGTTGTACATGTGGTCCTTATATATTTTTCTTATTCAGCCTAGCTGAAGCGATGACCCTGGTCATTCAGAACTGCCCAATCTTGGCATATTCCCCGAACATGCTATTGAGTTGTTCAATGATATCTTAGGATGTGGTTATCTAACACATTTTCCTTATCTTCGTGTTTGAGGACCATCCTCAAATTACGTTGTGAATCAAGAAAATTTGTTCAATTTTTCATAATCAAGAATTGAACCAAACTTGAATTGAGTTGATATTTGACATGATAAACTATAAAAGAAAAATAACTAAAGTATGTAAACATCCACAAAACGGTAAATAAATAAGGTTGTCTAACAATTGAACTTATTTATTTCATTTTGTTCAATTGATATCCAATATCATTGTCCCTTAGAACAAAACGATCCCGAGATCCTCATCTTGCAAATCTTTAAGCCGACTGAGTCCGCACTTAAGTATTTCAAGATAGGTAGACATACCCATGTCAATGATATCTAATATCACTCTCGGTCGATGAGAATCCCATTCTCATCTCATGTCTCGATAGCCACGCCTGCAGTGGATCTATCGATGAGAAAACCAAACTCACGTGTAAAGGTCTAACCTTTACTCCCACTTATCCCAAGATAACAAGTAGTACCCCGCTGAGGCGGACCTACCAACTTATGATCGAGGGCTTCATGAGTGTGATGTTTTGGACAAGACATTATACTCATTATTTTCGGGACATGCATGTTAAGGTTTGTATGTACGTTGGTTGAACATTTATAACATAATCAACCTAGAACTAGCAAAGCACGTAAATACGTATTCGAAAGGCCCCTAGAACCTCACAACTCTCAAACGAAAAGATTAAAAGCAACAAAATAGGCCTTGAACATCTTCTGGACTGGTCCTCGCCCGACGTTTCAGTTCCGTGCACTCCGATTTTGGTCAAATCTATTCCGTACCCAAAAAACCACGAACGGCGCCCGCCGTTTCACAATCAGCGGTCGCCGAACACCACCGGAAAGGGTTCGGAAAAAATCTGACCCAAAATCATCATTTCGACGGTCGTCGTTTCCAAAACGACGGTCGTCAAATCAAAACGACGGTCGTCGTTTCCAAAACGACGGTCGTCGTTTTTCTCTGACAGCCCCGGTTTCGCCCGTTTTGCTTCGTTTTGCTTCGTTTTGCTTCGTTTCTTCTCATTTTTGCCGGAGAGCCGAGATCCTCCATCGAACCATGGACCAAGTCCATCGCTTACAAGTAGTACAATACAAATATAATAGAAAAACCTATCTATTACAAATGATTCCAAGGGACGCAGCCCTCAAATACTACGGCCAATCTAAACGTAAAAAACGACGAAATCATTCACCCGACCACTAACGGTGGCCGGCCTTACATCTAATCACATAATCACAATTAAACAAATAATCCAATTATGTTGATTTAACCTTCATGTCCAACACAAAAGTGTGCACGAGCCCTAGGCTCTGATACCAATTGAAGGTTACGATATACCGATCCGATCGATATACCGTGTGTGCGGAAGCGTGTAAAGCAATAGATCTACTATGACATGATCTTAGTGCACACTAAATGTGTATAAGAACACATATAAACATATATATATACACATCTAATATATATATATATATAAGGTTCAACGATTACTTACTTTTGTGATGAAGTGATTCGTTGATGTCGTTGAGGTGGTGTTGAGTCGATTGAACCACCTCAAATGGATCAGCCTCTCGAAGCTCTCCTTGTGAATGACCTCGTCACTCCTCTTGTCTAGATCACCCGGATGTTGAAGCCGCACAAATGGCCCGGCCTCTACGTGTTGCACACGAACCCGGAATTGAACTTGCTTGCTTGTTCTTGAGTGATTCTCTCACTCTTTTCTCTCTAGTTGGGTGGAATTTCGTGGCTGATGATTAAGTGATATGAAAACCATGTTTTCATCACTTTATTCACCACAATTAACCTCTCCTTGTAACCCCCCATTATGTGCATCATAATGCACCAATAATGGTGGTTAATGGGGAGGTAAAGGGTCATTTCCACATCACCATGCCAATTGGCATGGATGTGGTCCCCTTGCTTGTGTGGCATGCCATGTCATACCATATGACATGCATCCATGCAAGCCATGCATCCCATGCATGTGAAATTCCATATATATTGATTCTAAATCAATATAGCAAGCAACTTAATTCCAGCTCGTGTGTGACCCTGTAGGTATGATTTTATCGATCAATATTATATTGTTCCCAACAATTAATATTATCGAATAATCATTTAACATCCATAGACGACCTTATGACTTTATCGATTGCACACGTAGGATCGAAGGACATATCCCAACAGGTGATCCATCGGCAGGCATGAGTTTGGTCTCAGGGACCATCGGTGAGTCGACCGGTTTGCATCCAAGTAACCCGCATTCTGAAAGCATATCAAGAACATACTTTCTTTGACAAATAAGGATCTTTTCGTGAGACCGTGATACCTCAATGCCAAGAAAGTACTTGAGTTTACCAAGATCTGTAATTTGAAATTTCTCACTCAAAAACAACTTTAATGCTGATATTCCCTCGATGTCATTACCGGTAATAATCAGATCATCAACATATGCGACTAGGATGATGGTCTTCTCTTTTAAGTGTCTATAAAAGACTGAGTGGTCATTAGCGCTCCTGGTCATACCAAACTGATCAAGTGCTTGGGAGAGACGCCCAAACCAAGCTCGTGGGGATTGTTTCAGACCATATAGGGACTTCCGCAAACGACAAACTTTGGAAGCCTCCTCCTGAACAACAAATCCTGGTGGTTGAGTCATGTAAACCTCCTCCTCAAGGATGCCATTGAGAAATGCATTCTTGACATCTAATTGGTGCAACGGCCAATGACGAACAGCAGCTAAAGACATACAGATCCGAACAGATGCCATCTTAGCAACAGGAGAAAATGTCTCATCATAATCAATGCCATGAGCCTGGGAGTACCCTTTAGCAACCAAGCGAGCTTTGAGTCGGTGTAGCGACCCATCTGGATAAACTTTGACTGTAAAAACCCACTTGCAACCAACATCCTTTTTGTTAGGAGGGAGAGGACTAAGATCCCACGTTTCATTTTTCCAAAGAGCGGACATTTCCTCCTTCATAGCACTAAACCACCCTGAATTATTCAAAGCTTCCGACACATTCTTAGGAACATAGTAACTGTCAAGACGTGTAGTAAAGGCACAATGGTATGTGGATAGAGTTGCGTAGGAACAAAAGCGGTTTATGGGATATTTGGTACAGTTACGAGAATGTTTACGAAGGGCTATAGGAAGGTCAATATCAGATATTTGAGGTGGTGGGATTGGAATATAAGGTTGTAGACAAGGTGTGGTAAGGTCAGGTGGTTGGGCAGGAGATGATGGAGATTCAGTGGTTGGAACAAGTTCATTGGGAGATGTACAAGCCTCATGGTCCTGCATAGTCTGGATCGAGTTAGTATTAACAGAGAGATGCTTACCCCTTCGAGTATATACCTGAGTAATAGGAGGCGCAGGAGGTGTTGGTGGCTTGTCATTCTCGAGGACTGAAGAAGAGTCGGTTTGAACTTCAGAATATTTCAGAATAGTCATAATAGGTGGAGAATTATTAGAAGTAAATGATGGACTAGATTCAGAATTTAAGAAAAACGGTACTGACTCCAAAAAAATAACATCAGATGAAACAAAATATCTTCTAAGACTGAGGCTGTAACATCGATAACCTTTTTGAGTTCCAGAATAGCCCATAAAAATACAGCGAAGGGACTTGGGATCAAGTTTCGTACGACCCGGCCTATTATCATATACGTAGCAGGCGCAACCAAAGATTTTAGGTGAAACAGGGAATAAAAGTGCAAAAGGAAATAAGACATTATAAGGAATATCACCATCAAGGACAGAGGAGGGCATTCGATTTATCAGATAACATGCAGTTAGAACAGCATCAGCCCAAAAATGATGAGGTACATGTCCATGGATCATCATAGTACGAGCCACCTCAAGTATGTGTCTATTCTTTCGTTCGGACACACCATTTTGTTGAGGTGTATACGCACATGATGATTCATGAATAATACCAAGAAGACGAGCGTGAGGGACTCGGCTGGTGTTGTTGATAACACCAAGAAGACCGAATTGTGGCATTGCAGGCTGGGGCACATGAGTGAGAAGGGGATGAAGATCATGGCAAAGAACGGGCTGCTGCCCGAACTCAAGGCAATTGAGTCTCACGTGTGCGAGAGCTGCATTCTTGGAAAGCAGAAACGAGTGAGTTTTTCAAAAGGTGGAAGGGAGCCCAAGGCGGAGAAGCTGGAACTAGTACACACGGATGTTTGGGGTCCAGCTCCCGTCGCCTCACTCGGAGGGTCACTCTACTACGTTACCTTCATCGATGACTCCACAAGGAATTAAGGTATGGGTATACTTCATGAAAAATAAGAGTGACGTGTTCTCTGTTTTCAGGAAATGGAAAGCCGAGGTTGAGAATGAAACAAATCTCAAGGTGAAGTGTTCGAGGTCCGACAACGGTGGTGAGTACGTTGACGCCGACTTCAAACAATTTTGTGTCGAGAGTGGAATCAAGATGGTGAATACTATTCCGGGGACCCCACAACAAAACGGAATAGCGGAGCGAATGAACAGGACGCTAAATGAGAAGGCCCGGAGTATGCGGTTACATTCGGGGATGCCTAAGATGTTTTGGGCATATGCCATCGACATGACAGCTCATTTAATCAACAGAGCACCGTCGGTTCCTTTGGAATATCGGATTCCTGAGGAGGTTTGGAGTGGGAAGAAGCTGAATCTGTCCTACTTGAGGGTGTTCGGGTGTCTGGCGTATGTCCGTATCGACGAAGCTGCTCGTAGCAAGCTTGATCCTAAATACAAGAAGTGCTTCTTCATTGGATATGGCGGCACGGAGTTCGGATACCGATTTTGGGATGCCGAAAATCATAAGGTGATCCGAAGCAGAAATGTGATCTTCAACGAGGCCGTCTTCTACAAGGGTAAAGACGAGGTTGTTGAAGAAAACATTGATCCCGTGGGAGACACGGAGGAGGTTCCGGTGAAGGTCAATGAGACCGATGAGATCGAAGAGGGAAACACGAGCAGCGAGGATGAGCAAGATGAAAATTCTCATCCCAACATCGATCCAGTTACACCGAAGCCATGGAGGTCGACTAGGGTAAGAAGACCTCCTCATAAATTTTCACCTTCCCTTAACTATATCTTGCTGACTGATAGGGGTGAGCCGGAGAGCTACACCGAGGCTATACAAGCGAGGGATTCGATCAAGTGGGAGTCTGCCATGAAAGAGGAGATGAGCTCATTGATGTCGAATCAGACTTGGGAACTAGCCGAGCTTCCGAAGGAGAAGAAGGCCTTGCACAATAAATTGGTCTTCCGGGCAAAGGAAGAACACGATGGAAGCGTTCGGTACAAGGCAAGATTAATGGTGAAAGGCTTCCAGCAGAAGGAAGGGATCGACTACACGGAAATCTTTGCTCCAGTAGTCAAGATGGTAACCATCCGGGTGGTGCTTAGCTTGGTAGCAAAGGAAAATTTACATCTTCAGCAAATGAATGTAAAGACCGCATTTCTTCACGGGGATCTGGATGAAGAAATATACATGAAGCAACCGGAGGGTTTTGAAGTCCGAGGCAAGGAGAAGCTGGTGTGTAAGCTTCAGAAGAGCTTGTATGGGTTGAAGCAAGCTCCGAGGCAGTGGTACAAGAAGTTCGACATGTTCATGAAGCGAGTCGAGTTCACGCGGTGCGAGGCGGACCACTGCTGCTATTTCAAGAGTCTTGGAAGAGGTACCTACATAATATTGCTCCTTTATGTAGATGACATGCTGATAGTCGGGGCGAGTTTGGCGGAGATCGACAAGCTCAAGAAGAGTCTATCGAGGGAGTTCTTTATGAAGGATTTGGGTGCTGCCAAACAAATCCTGGGGATGAGAATCACGAGGAGCAAGGATGGTCTTGAGTTGTCTCAAGAGGAGTACCTGAAGAAGGTACTAGCACGGTTCAACATGGAGGATGCGAAACCCGTGAGCACTCCTTTGGCTAGTCACTTCCGTCTGTCAAAGGAGGACTCGCCAATGAGCGAGAAGGAGATGGAGCATATGGATAAGGTCCCTTACGCCTCTGCGATTGGGAGCCTTATGTATGCTATGATGTGCACGAGGCCTGACATTGCCCATGCAGTGGGAGTTGTCAGCCGGTTTATGAGTAATCCGAGGAAGCAACATTGGGAAGCCGTCAAGTGGATCTTTCGATACTTGAGAGGGACTTCCGGTTTTGTTTTGAGGTTCCAAAAATCACATTTGGGGTTACTCGGGTTCGTGGACGCAGATAACGGAGGAGATGTGGATAGTAGGAAGAGTACTACTGGGTACGTGTACACTTTCGGGGGTACCGCGATAAGCTGGGTGTCGAGGTTGCAGAAGATCGTAGCACTATCGAGTTGTGAGGCGGAGTAGGTCGCTGTGACGGAAGCCGCGAAGGAGATGATGTGGCTACAAGCTTTCCTGCTAGAGTTGAGACAAGACCACTCGGGGAGTGTCTTGTATTGCGACAGTCAGAGCGCCATTCACTTGGCGAAGAATCCGGTGTACCATGCTCGAACGAAGCATATCCAGCTGAGATATCACTTCATTCGATCGGCCTTAGAGGAAGGCGTCTTGGTGTTGGAGAAGATTCTTGGGAGTAAGAATCCGGCCGACATGTTTACGAAGGTGGTACCGTGTGATAAGTTGAGGTTGTGTTCAACCTCGGTTGATCTTCTGGGATGAGGACCGGGGACGCCGCTGCAATGGGAAAGGATGATAGAGGCCGTGAATTTACTTCAAGTGGGAGATTATTGGGTGTGAAGCACATTCACGCCGGAGATGGTCGCCGGAGACGATCGGAGAAGACGACGGAGTCGAGGAGGCGCCGGGGAGGTGCCGAGGAGGTTCAGCCGGAGCTCTGGCCTGGTGTCGGCCGACACCAGGCCCCGTCGGCCGACAGGAGGTCGGCCGAGCACCTTCTGCGTAACACGAGCTCCAGCCCGAGGATTGACACGAGCTGCGTGTTGAGTGTCGGCCGACACCAATTCCTTGTCGGTCGACAAGTCCAAAGAAAATCAGCGGAATTAGGAAATAATTCCTAGCGGGATTTTGTCCCCTTCTCCAAGTTTCTCCCCCCTCTATATAAACCCTATGTGCGTGTAAAATAGGGTTAACACCTGTAACACCTCCATACGCTAGGATTGAGATTATAGCATTACAAGACTTGTAATCGAGCACTATAATTGTTCTAGTAAAAGCAATTGCAGCGGCAAGAGTGGACGTAGCCCTCGTTAACGGGTGAACCACTATAAATCTCGTGTCTCTTTTATTCCGTATTTTTCGTTCTTTGTTTGTTCGTGTGCTTTTCAGGAGGGGAATTCGGACGCGAATTTCCCAACAAATTTAATCACATCCTTTTGTTTTAAACTAATTATGTTATCATACTTACACATCGTTAATCAAGTAAATCAATTCACAAAATTATTGAATACACATACACATATATATCATGCAACATTAGCAAATGTAGAGGACATGCACCTCGATTTCAATATCTTTCAATGGTGTAGCAGCAACAAGATCGAGAATAAAAGGGAGATTAGTGCAAGATCTCTTCCAATTGTGGTATGAGCAACAACTCTGAAATTAAGAGGGAGATTAGTGCAACAACTATGTGATTTCAAAGTAATATGAAAAGCAGATAAAAGAAATTCAAGTTTTTTATATTAAAATTGAATATAAATCAGAGTGATCAAGTTTTATTACCAAACTAAATACGAGAATGTCGAAACTGAATTTTTCTACAAATCGATCAACGATACTTACGTAATTTGCGTATATCCATATAAAAAACAAAACACGTGTTAGAAACCGCTTCATCTAAAAGCTCGAACTGTTAGAGAAGTTGGGCTTCTTTACATTTATATTAATGGGTCGAATATATTCTCCAATACTCCCCCTCACTTGTGGGCCGATTTCAACCTATTTGGGGAGGCCCAACAAGTGGATAATTAATTCGGGTGGAGTCGCTCATGGCGGGAGTCGAACCCAGGACCTGCCACAAGGCTAGGCTCTGATACCATGTTAGAAACCGCTTCATCTAAAAGCTCGAACTGTTAGAGAAGTTGGGCTTCTTTACATTTATATTAATGGGTCGAATATATTCTCCAATAACACGCTTCGACGAAAAAGAGATACAATGAAACTCTACGTCAATGAATTATATGCATATAAGTATACAAATAAAATCACATATATGTTTTATACAAGTACAGAAACACTCTAAGAGAACAACTAAAAATTATCATTACCCATATATAATTCCAACGAATTGAACACAGAAGAAACACATCTTTTACAAAACGATGCTATCATAAAATACACAATTATTAGCCTCACAAAAACCCACAAAAACCAAGAGCAACTAACAAAAAAGATCCCATTTTTTTCACAGCCGAGATAATTAAAAACACACTATTGAAGAATGTGTTTTAATTTTTTAAAGAAAATCCACTTTTGAATAACAAAATTAAAATTGAATATAAAAATAACTAAATACAATTAAATTGAAAGAGAGCGCTCTTACTGGAGATAAATTTCACTATTGCTGAACTAAAATTGAATTAAAAAACCACTTTAATTACCTGCTTATGAAATAGATCAATCAAGATGATTGCGTGGGCGACTTCGGGCGAATTTTCTTAAAAATAATTCTTAGAAATTATACTAGGGCTTTGAAGCAATTAGCGGGAAGTGTTTACGAGGGAATTTTTTCATGAATATATCGGATAGAGGAGTGGGAATTTTTGAGAAAAAAACGTAAGAGAGTGGGATCCGATAAACCTCAAGTAGTGGTATGAATTAAGAAAATACTTATTAATAATTAAAAAAAAAGTTTTCTAAAGGATTTGAACCCAAAACCTTTAAAAAATTACCGGACCTAAACACCACTACGTCACTATAGTGTAATAAATTACAAAGTGTCATTATATATATGATATTGTGACACTTACTTATAAGTGTTACTAGAACAGCGTCGTCGCTATATAGGGTATTTTGTAGTAGTGTATTGATATTAATTAATAAGATTGTGATGTAGTTCTTTCTTTTATATATGCTACATTTTTTTTTTGTAATAGTCAATTTCATTAAACATATATAAATGAAAAAGTAAAACGCATAAAAAAAATTATCAGAGGCCACAAACATCGAAGTTGAAAGATAAACTTACAAGAGTTCAACAAACACAATATCATTATAAACTACCACGCAACACGGGGTCGCAATACAATGAATCTGTTACATATATCATACATCGATTGGATGCTGAATTTTGAGCTCAAATATAGGTTGAACAATCTTATCACATTGACAAAGCCTTTTAAGATGTTATTACTTATTATCCCAACTTTGACATGGTATCAGAGCAGACTCAATATAATGTGAGTGCCCCGACCGATGTATTTCCGGCCACGTGGGCGCTCCAGCCGATTTATTTCCGTTCACGAGTAATTCCGATATATTTCCGGCTTACTCGTGATGGGGAGTGTTTGATATATCCCAAATCGATTGGATACTGAATATTGGACTCACATAAAGATTTGACAATCTTATCGCCTTAATCAAACCTTTTAAGATGTTATTGCACTACAAAAAAATCTGCTGATCCCTACAGCCATTCCCGTAGGGAACATGTTCCCTTACGTCATTGCACTACAAAAAAATCTGCTGATCCCTACAGTCATTCCCGTAGGGAACAGGTTCCCTTACGGCCTACGTAAACGACATTTTTACGTTCACGTAGGGAACAGGTTCCCTTACGGCTACCCCTACGTAAACGACATTTTTGGAGCCGTAGGGGCCATCCCTACGGACATGTAGGGGAGCCCCTTGGAGATTTTTTTTTTTATTTAAAAATACAAAAAAAATTGCTGCCTTTTTGGAGAGAATTTTTTTTTTATTTAAAAATATGAGCCGGGCGGCTCGAGCCACCAGCCCAACCCACCAGCCTGAACCACTAACCCGAGCCCACCACTCTAAGGCCCGACCCAAGCCTAGCCCTCAATGGAGGGCTTGTAATAACTATTTATGTGTATTGCATGTGATGCAGGGTTTGAACCTCGAACTTTATGAGTGAAGAGGAGGACGCTGGGCTATCTGAGTTATACGTACAATTTTTAAAAGTTAATATATATGTATTCAGTAACTTATATTTATTATGTAGTATAATGTAATAATAAGATAAAATACAATATATATATATATATGTCAAATTATAAATATAAATAATGATTTAAAAAAAGATAATTAAATAGAATCTCAATATTTTTATTAATTTTTAAGGACTTTTATTTTATAACTTTTTTGCGTTTACAAGTTTTACATAAATTTAAAAATTATTTAGTAGTAGTTTTAGAAATATGTTTAAACTATAATACCTTTTTTATTATTTCTTTGCGTAATTTTTTGTAATTGCGATATTGTTTGTAATTAATTATTTTTATAAAATTACAATTTTTTGCGCGTAATTTTTGTAATTACTTATTTTTATAAAATTGTACAAAAATTATTTTTATAAAATTGTAATTACGTAGTTGTATAATTGTAAATTAAAAAGACTTTAATTGTAATTTTATTATTTAGTAAAATAGTGGTTTAAAAAATACATTTAAAACAATTTAACGTAATTTTACAATAACATTTAATTTATTTATTATTATATAAATTAATAATTAAAAAAAAAAAACAATTCCCTACGGCTAGGGGTGGGCGTTTGAGCCCGAAAACCCAAAAGCCCAAACCAAAAACCCGACGCAGGCCGAGCCCAAATTTTTTTGGGATCGGCCCACCAGGGCCCGGACCGAAAAATAAAAAGACGGGCCGGCCAGGGCCCAAAAAATTTTGGGACCGAAAGCCCGGCCCGATTTTTAATTTTTATATAATTTTTTTAATAAATATTATATATTTTTATATAATTTTTAATATTTTAATTAATAATTTAAACTTAAAAACTTAAATTATAAATATAAATATAAAATAATATTATTTAAAATTTAAAATTTTATTTTTTATTAAAAAAATAAATAAATAATTATTTTTAATAATTAAAAACAATTTTTTAAAATTAAAAAAATTGGGCCCGAAAAAGCCCGAAAACTCGACTCCGACCGTCGGGCTCGGTCTAAAGCCGGGCCTTAATTTCAAAAAGCCCGGACCGGCCTGGACCGACAAAAACGGGTTTTGTGCCGGGCCCTAGAAATTTTGGGACCGGCTCGGCCCGCGCCCAGCCCTACCTACGGCAAGTGCCGTAGGAAACAAGTTGCAATACTCCCATATGGGAAATAGCCGTACGGGAAAAATACTCGTAGAGAATTTATTATTTCCATACGGGGGTTTGCCCGTAGAGACAATTTCCTTTCCCTACGGCTAGCCGTAGGAGACCTCGTAGGGCCTTTTGGAGGGAAGCTATGCGCGCGAATGTTCGCATTCCCCTACGGGGATCTCTACGGGAGTCTACTCTACGGCTGAAATATCATAGGGGAACTCATAATATGATTCCGTAGGTAATGAATGCCGTAGGAAAACCTTTACGGGAAAATGCCGTAGAAAATCCCGTAGAGGTTCCCTGTTTTTTTGTAGTGTTGGTCCAACTTTTATACTCTTTTGTTTCTAATAGCAAAAAATGAAACAATAAAAAACTGTGAGCTGAATTGTACTAGCTCCATCCTTGAAAATTATACACAAGTAAACAAATGCTTACATATTGACTTTTTGATTAAAAATAAGGGTATAAATTTATTTTTTAATTAAAAAATATATATATTTGTTTGAAATATTAAAATAAGAATTGTATTTTAAAGTTTTATTTTTTTTTTGAAATATGCATAATTCATTGAGAAATCCAAAGAATGTGTATAATTAACTGATGTAATTATAAATGACAGTATAAATAAAGAAATATACAATGATTATTAAAATATAAATAAATAAAAAGGTTATTTTCGTAAATGTTTAATTTTAAAAGTTTGTATTTAGAATATTAATTTTTTAATGATAAATTTGTGTAATATTTCAAATTACACTTGCTTATTATACTTATGTAATATTTCAAAATTACACTTGCTTATTATACATGAGTGACGATTATAGTAAAAATATTTTAGTAATTAATATTTTCAAATTTTACATTTGTAAGATTAATAATATCTCAATTAATAAAAATAATTAAAAAAACTTATCTTTATTTTAAAAATGCATTTTATGAAAATTAAAATATAAATTAATAAATAAAACTATACCTTTGTTTAAATACTTCTAAATAAAATACTTAACTAATTTGAAGCAATAAAAAAATTCGATTATAAAATGATGAAACAAACATAATTGCGTGGGAAAACAATTACTACTATTTTATAAAATGCGTAAAAGCATTTAATTTCAATTTTTTATATAAATTTTAATTAATTATAATATATTTTCATTAATCATATCATAAAAAAATTACACATAATATTACGATTAAAAAAATATATTATAATATATGTATACACGAATACGAAACTAATATATTTTATAATATATTTATATAATAAAGGAAATATTTGATAATTTTTTATAATATAAAAACTAAGCTTTTTTTCTTTTTCTAAACTGCGATATAAATAAATAAACAAATACTCCTTATTAAATACTCCGTATTATATTTGTATATACTATTACTAAGTACATAAATGTCCAAAAATCTCCGCATTGCATTTTTATTTATTAATTAATTTCCTAAAAAAATGCAAATTAATACTCCGATCTGTGTCCAGCCAAACAAGACCTCCAGCTGGTTCACGCGTCTTCCTTGTGGTCTCCCACACTATATTATCCTCTCTCGTCTCTATCGTTTTTCCTTAGCAGATGCTTCCATTTCACATCTGCCTTTCGATTTCCGATTTATCAGTAAAACCCCAATTCCCCTTTTGATAATTCTTCGATCGGATTTCCGATTTTCTCTTGGGAATTTCGTCGAACACCATGCCTTCACTAGCTGAACAGGAGCTTTTCCTGCCGTCAACGCCGGGAAAGCTCAAGGACAAATCGAAGAGTATGCACCGCCAGTTCCACCGCTGCTTCGCCTCCACGAGCACCCTCTTCCTGTGGGCCCTGTTCCTCGTCGCCCTGACGGCGGCCTATCTGAGTTTCCAATCGTTCGTCGATTCCGGCAGCAGGTACTTCTCCGCCGCGTGGGGCGGCGTCCACTGGGAGAAGCAGGTCCGATCCTCCGCCCAAATCCACCGCCGCAACGGCGCCACCGTCCTCGTCACCGGCGCGGCCGGATTCGTCGGGACCCACGTCTCCCTCGCCCTGAAGAAGCGCGGCGACGGCGTGGTCGGGCTCGACAACTTCAACAGCTATTACGACCCCTCCCTGAAGAGGGCCCGCAAAAATATGCTCAGCGCGAACGGCGTTTTCATCGTGGAGGGCGACATCAACGACGCGCGCATGTTAGCAAAGCTCTTCGAGATCGTGCGGTTCACCCACGTGATGCACCTCGCCGCGCAGGCCGGAGTCCGGTACGCCATGGAGAATCCGCAGTCGTACGTCCACAGCAACATCGCGGGCCTGGTCACGCTCCTCGAAGCCTGCAAAAACGCCGATCCACAGCCCGCCGTCGTGTGGGCCAGCTCCAGCTCCGTTTACGGGCTGAACGAGAAGGCCCCGTTTTCCGAATCGGATCGGACCGACCGGCCCGCCTCCCTCTACGCCGCCACCAAAAAAGCCGGCGAGGAAATCACCCACACCTACAACCACATCTACGGGCTTTCGATAACCGGGCTTCGGTTCTTCACCGTTTACGGGCCGTGGGGAAGGCCCGACATGGCGTACTTCTCGTTCACCCGGAATATTCTGCAGGGGAAGCCGATCACGATATACCGGGGCAAGAACCGGGTCGAGTTGGCCCGCGATTTCACCTACATCGACGACATCGTGAAGGGCTGCCTCGGGTCGTTGGATTCGGCGAAGAAGAGTACCGGGTCGGGTGGGAAGAAACGGGGCCCGGCTCAGTTCCGGATCTTCAACCTGGGCAACACGTCGCCGGTGACGGTGCCGATGATGGTGGGGATTCTGGAGAAGCAGCTGAAGATAAAGGCGAAGAAGAACGCCGTGGAGATGCCCGGAAACGGCGACGTTCCGTTCACGCACGCGAACATAAGCTCGGCCCAACGGGCTTTCGGGTACAGGCCCACGACCGACTTGCAAACCGGGTTGAAAAAGTTTGTTCGTTGGTATTTATCTTATTACGGCTATAATCACGGTCAATCTTTTTTAAGGTAAAATTTGATTTGATTTGATTTTTTCTTTAATTTGATTCACCCTTTTTTATTGGATCTTTAGATATTTTTATTTTTTGGAATTTTAATTTTCCTTTCATGTAAATGATCAAATACAATATTTTATTTTGTCATTAAATGCAATGAGGTATTTTGAATTTGTTTCCTAATGTAATTCTAAATTAATTAAAACTTAAAGTCACGTAACTTGTTATATTGGGATCTATATAATTTGTTTCCTAGTGTAATTCTTTAATTAAAAATTAAATTCATGTAACTTGTTACAGTAGAAACTCTATATAGTAATACTCTATATATGAATAAACTCCCTATAGTAATAAAACATGCAAGATATAGTAATACTCTATATATGAATAAACTCCCTATAGTAATAAAACATGCAAGTCCCAACTTGGGACCAGTTATAAATAGGAATAAACTCCACATTGTCATAAGTCATACATTTTTTAGGTCCTGTCTTAAGGATTTATATGTTTAAGATGACTTTAAATATTTATGAAAATCAATAGGTCCTGTCTTAAGGATTTATACCTCTATATAAGAATAAATGATTAATATATAATAAAAATATTTATTAATAATGTTTTTATTTATGAAAATCAGTAACATGTTTAAGATGACTTTAAATATTTATGAAAATCAATAAGGATTTATACCTCTATATAAGAATAAATGATTAATATATAATAAAAATATTTATTAATAATGTTTTTATTTATGAAAATCAGTAACATGTTTAAGATGACTTTAAATATTTATGAAAATCAATAACATATAGTATATGATCAAAGCTTATAGTCCTTAGATTCATTAATATTTTATTTAATTTGTATGTTAAACACAATTTTTACACATATATAGTCAAAATTTATTATTCAAAACTATTAAATTGATTTTGTGAATTTAAAGATAGATAATATTGTATGTATATTATTTTTATATTTATATTATTTTTTATAAAAAAATTTATTTTTATTTTCTAAAACCCTATATAAGAATAACTCTCTATAGTAATATTTTTTCCCGATCCCAACGATATGACTGTACGGAGTTTCTACTGTATATTGGGATCTATATCATGGTGCACGAAATTCAAGCTATTTCAATTATAATCTATATAACGTCACAAATTAAATATATAAAATATAAATTATCACTCTCGTTTAGACTTGAATCAAGCATATATATATCTTATAAGAGTTTCAATCGAGCCGGGATTTGGTGACGAAAAAATGCATCAAAATCTAACAAAAAAAGACCGGAAAATTGCACCAAATCATGTGAAAAAACAACTACTCCATTGATTTTAAATATACAGTATACTACTAGTAGTATTTAATTAAAATACGGATGTCGGCAGATAATAATTATACTTGGCAATTAAATATTTTGGGTGTTGTACTAAGTCAAAGAAAACTCGATCGAATCTGTATTATTGGGCAACACACTTTACTCGATTATTTATTTGTTTATTTATATATGTTGGTGACAGCATATCTCAATTATTGACACACTTCACTTTCGGTTTGGGCATTAATTATGATACATGGAGTATTAGGTGAACATTAATTTACATGACATGTATTTTTTTCTTCATAATGAAGAATGTGTTCAAATTTCAATACTGTCCTTTTCTATTCCAAACATGTTACTCAAATAGCTCGAATTCAAATTGGCTACTGCTTATTTGTTTGTAAATGTAAATATACATGTAGGGGATGTCAATAGATGTCGGGTACATAAACCGCGAATGGATTAGGAACATCGGTTCTGACAGTTTCATCACTGTAGTCTACATATCAAAACCATTGAAAAAATAAGGTGTCCTAAGTCCTAACCATCTAAATCGATATTCCATTTCCGCTATACATTGATTTTTCCCTGAATAATCTGTCATCTGTTGAAAACGGGGTGCTAACGTGCGGTCCCACGCCAAAGAGCGGAACCCGAATATGCACTAAGGAGTCTTTATCTAACTTAAAACCATATGATGCTAAGTAGGAAAACTCCCTAGTTTTATATAATAGACTCCCTTCTCTTAAATATTCAATGTGAGACAACTCACAAGTGACCACAACACACAATTTTAACACACTTCCTCACATGTGAGTCCCAGACAAAAGCAAAAGAAGCCACTTGGCTCTGATACCATGTTGAAACTCATAAACGGGGTGCTAACGTGCGGTTCCACGCCTAGCGCACACACGAGAGCGAGAGCGGGAGCCCGAATATGCACTAGGGAGTCTCTTTCTAACTTAAAATTATATGGTGCTAAGTAGGAGAACTCCCTAGATTTATATAATAGGTTCCATTCTCTTAAATATTGAATGTGATCAGATAACTCACAAGTGACCGCAACACACAATTTTAACAAGCCTTTCATTATACTTTAATTTTTGTTAGCCTGAAGCTAATCTTTTGATAAACCTCTTGCCGGAAGTATTTATGATCTCATTGATGACGAGTGAGACCAAATAATTTGATATGAATAGTTGAGGAACCATTGAACCATACCACATGTATAGCTCTTGGCCATTTCCAACTGAGAAACCAAAACTTAAATTCAAAATAAGTTTAAGTTTGAGTTTACAGTAATTTGACTCCAACCAAAAACCAATATTTAAACTTAAAAGAATATTCTTTAAATATTCTTTTTATACAATTATTTATACTATTTTTTATAAATAGACAACATCTTTATAAATTTACTATTTAACCTCATAACTTTTGACATTAAAATTTTTTAATAAATATTATTTTCAATCTACCTCCCAATTTTGTTGTTGTGATTCATAATTTATTTATTTTTGTAATTCCTAACATTTTATTTTGAGTATCTTATTTTTATTTTAATGTTATATTATTTTTAATATCAATTAAATATTTAATATTTAATTATATTTCATATTATGATATTTATTTTTTTATAAATTAATTTATTTTAATTATTAATGATATGATTATTTAAAAATATTACGTTACAAAAAATATTAAATAAGTAATTTTTATTAATTTATAAAAAAAAAATCATTTTATAAATAATGAATAGTTTTTTGTTTGAGTTTACGGTAAACGTAAATTTAAGTATTTTTTCTGTGGGTTCTACCATAAAACCTATAATAAGTTTATGTTTTGGTATCGGTTGAAGCATTTCTCTTACTCCAAAATAGATTTTTGATATCGATTGAAGATGCTCTTATACCTAGGGAGTCTCTTTTGTAGATATTGGCAGCATTCCGAGTAACTCCTCAATCAGGAGTTCCGAAGAAGCGGGGTTGCCGTGGCTGCATAATCTTCCATGGTAGATGGATATATTATTTTAGTTCAATTCTCGTTTTAATTAAATCTAACTTCGTTTCAAAATAAATTAAAATAAAATATATAAAAAATAAATTGAATCAATAATCTTAGGTGTAAAATATAATTAGGGAGAAAATTAAAGTACACTATATGGGATAACGCTACATCTTATTTGCACTAGCATATAAAAAGTATGATATTTTACACTAAAAAGCGCTTAATGCCCCAATTTGCCCTCATAGCTGATCGAATGCGTTAAAATACATTCGACAATACCATTCGACAACAATATACTAATGTTATTTTTTTTTTATGTTAAATTTTTCTAACTTTTAACGGTACATTATTTTTTATCGAATGAAAATATTTTCTTTATGGAATATGTTTATATTTATTTGTCGAATGTTTTTATTATTTATGGAATATATTTTATGAATACAATTGTTTGTCGAATATGTTTTTAATGTTTATCGAATATAAATCTGTTTCTTGAATATGTGATATTTATTTGTCGTATATATGTTTAATGTTTATCGAATATAATTTTGTTTCTTTAATATGTTTTTATTGTTTATCGAATATAATCATATAGTTTGTCGAATACATTTATTTTATATTTATGTGTCGAATGTATTTTTATTGTTTATCGAATATAAATTTGTTTTTTGTTTATACAATGTAATCACATAGTTTGTCGAATACATTTAGATAGTAAAATATGTTTTTTTGTTTATCTAATGTAATCACATAGTTTGTCTAATACATTTTTTTATATTTATGTGTGGAATATGTTTTTTATCTAATGTAATCACATAGTTTGTCGAATACATTTATTTTATATTTATGTGTCGAATATGATTTTATTGTGTATCGAATATAAATTTGTTTCTCGATTATGTTTTAGTGTTTGTAGAATGTATGTTTTTTTATTGTTTATCGAATATAAATTTATTTATCCAATATGTTTTAGTGTTATCGAATGTAATAGTTTGTCGAATACGTTTTAGTGTTTATCGAATGTATGTTTTTTATTGTTTATCCAATATAAATTTGTTTATCGAATATCGAATACATATATGCATTCTATTCATGATAAATTTACTGAATTTGTACAATATTTTTAACAAATAAAAATTGTTTTTAACAAATAAAAATACTTATTCGATGCGCAAACAAAATATATTATAACATATAAAAATATATAATGCGCAAACATTATATACAAATAAAAATATTGAAAAAAAAAAGTAAAAAAATTCCATAAATAAATAAATTTAAAATAGCGCAAATAAAATAAAAAACAAAATTGTTAATAGTATACAATATATTCGACAAATAAAGTAATTTATTCTAACAAATAAAAATATATAATGCGCAAAAATAAAAAAAAATTGAAACAAATAAATTTAAAATAGCTCAAAAAAATTTAAAATAGGGACGCAAATAAATTTAAAATAGGAAAATAAATTTAAAATAATCTAAAATAAATATTTATTCGTCTAAAATGTATTACAAATAAAAATATTCATTCGATGCAGTCTACAATATATTGATAAATAAAAATATTCATTCGCAAACATATTCATTCGCAAATAAATTTAAAATAATCTAAAATAAATATTTATTCTAATAGTCTAAAATGTATTGACAAATAAAAATATTTATTCCATTCAGTCTACAATATATTCGACAAATAAATATATTCATTCGATACACAAACATATTCATTCGACAAATAAATAATATTCTACAATATATTATACAAATAAAAAATTTTTTTTTTTTTTTTTTTTGGTATAGGTCAATTGCAGATATTTAAATACTCACACACATGTCTCGGGTTCGAACCTTGAACCTTACGGTTCTCAAGTCGAATGCTCAATCAACTGAGCTAATAAATATTGGACAAATAAAAATATTTATTGGATGACAAACATATTCATTCCATAAATACAAATATTAATTCAGACAAATAAATATTTATTCGATAAATAAATATTTATTCGATACATATATTCGAGAAACATTCAATGATAAATGATTTTATATATGTATTCGATAAATATCATAACTCTATTCGACACCACACTCCATATTCGATATAGCTTAAAATATTAACGTAAACAAAGAGAAAATACCGGCCTTATTGCTACTTAAGGGTATATCCGTCATTTAGTGTAGAAAAGCCTAATTTGTATATGCTAGTGCAAATATCATGTTTCCCTATCTACTTAATGGTACTTTTTAACATTTTCACATATTATAATTATTGTTATAATATTATTAATATATTTTTTAAAATATTTAATAATTTATAAAAATTATTATTAATTTTATAAAAAAAAAAATTAATTCAATCTATTAATTTAGTTAATTTCAATTAAGAACAAAGTCATCGATCATAGGAGGCCACAATTCACCCAACAATTGCGGGCGAAATTCCCGCCAATGGCTGAGATGTTTAGTTGACTCCTAAATCAATTTGCGTGTGTTTAATTGAAATTAATTTAAAAAAATGGCCTAAGCTGCGTTTAGACGTTGGCATTGAAATTGGCGGCTACGCGTATAATGTTGCCCTCTCCTCATCATTCGATTTTTCACTCTCCCTTTTCAGAAAATCAAAAAAATCACAAACAACCTAATTCCCCAATTCAATGTCACAAAACTGAAAATACATAGCTAGCTTAAAGAACAGAAAATCGAATTGAATTTCATATGGGCTCTTTTCGCCGCAGGCTCTCTCCGTTTGGTTCTTCACTCTCGGTAATCCAATTGCTTATTTTCCATGAATATGCAGTTATATGCACGGATTAATTCGGACAAGGAAGTTCTTTTTTTTTTTAAACCGTAATCCTATAATTCTGCTGATTTACAGTGGCAGATCATGGCCGTTGCGAATTCTGGACTCGTGGAAGGTCTTCTTTTGAACTCGCATTTTTAAATTTTTGACTCAATCGATTATTGAAATTGCGATAACTGAAATATCGACCGAGACTTGGGATGCTGGTTGTGGTTTTATGTTTTTTTATTGAGGGATTGAGTTCGTTTCATTTTGTGATTTTAGGGCTTGGAAGAAACACTCACCGTAAATTTAGCTCGATTGTCACGACGGAGCAAAGAGTGCTGAAATTCGACGGAGACAGGAGCTTAGATGACGAAATTGCCAAGATTAGGGATGTGTTTAATTCCTTGAAGGATAGGTTTCTCAAAACGCCGAATGTGTTGCAAGGAATTCCCAAAACAGATCCTAAAGGTTATTATGAGTATTTTTTTTTTTGTTTCATTTAGCCGGAAAGTCTATTTCGTCTGCTCGAATTAATTTTAACTTGTTAGATTCACATTCTTAGGCATATATGTGAATAAGAACTTGAGATTGGATAATATTCAAGTGTACGGGTTTGACTATGACTACACATTGGCACACTACTCTGCCAATTTGCAAAGCTTAATATATGACCTGGCAAAAGAGTATTTGGTGAATGAGGTATGTTCATAATGTTTTTGTAGAAAAGATTTTAACGTGACGAGACTTTTCAGGTAGAAGCTAATAGCAAGTTAATTTTATTTTATATTGTTTTGGTGGACAATTCAGCTTAGATATCCTGATAGTTGCATGGAAATTAAGTATGACAATTCTTTTCCGATAAGAGGGTTGTATTATGACAAATCAAAAGGATGTCTACTAAAGATGGATTTCTTCGGATCAATTGAGCCTGAAGGATGCTATTTTGGAAGACGAAAGGTATCTCTGACTTTCTCTCATGTAAATAAAGCAAGCACTTACATATAACTAGTTTGCTCATTATATAGTGTTTAAATTGGTTAAAAATAACACGAGCTAAATAAAGTCAGAAGAAATGGTTGTGTGCTCATTATATAGTGTTTAGTGGTTTGGCTTTTATTTATTTTTAATTGTCATTGGAATGAAAATACTTTTTCTTCTAAATTCATACGTCAAACCTCTCTAATCTGGCTGTCCTATGAGATTATATATTCTATTAATAATTTATCTGTAGTGAAAAAAAATTCTGCTTCCTCACAAATTTCCGCAGGTGTCTTCTATCAAGATTTGTTAGGGATGTCTAAATATTTTGTAGGATTCTGTTTATAAGACCTTATAATAGTTTCGTACTTACATTGCTGTATAATTGAAGTTGAATTTTATAATTCCAAGATACCCTGTATATGCTCAATGCCTCAATTTGATATAAATAGGGTATGAAATAATACACTAATGAGGTTACAGTTTTCTTATGAAAATGCAGCTCAGCCGATCTGAAATCAACGACTTATATGGAACACGACATATTGGTCGCGATCAAGCTCGAGGGCTAGTTGGTTTGATGGACTTCTTTTGCTTCAGTGAGGTTTGTTCATTTCTTGCCACATATTCTCTTACTATACTTGTGTATCATTTCTTCAGTATTTAAATGCTTTTTATATAAAATCTTGTCATAATTTATCATGAATTACTGCTTAAACTTAAGTGTCTAGAAATTATTGCTATGTCAACATGTTCTCACATACTACATTTATGTACCTTGTGGTCCATGCTTTCTATCACTACATTTATAAGTATTAATTACTAGACAAATGGACATCCACCAATGTGATCAGAAATTGTTTAACATGATGATTAACAATTTGGATTTATTGTATCAATAATCTGAAGTTGTGATTACATTCAGAAGGCATTGACTAGGCTTATGAACACATAAGCAGTATATGTACACAAACAAGTTTTTAGTAAAGAAATTAAAAGACGTAAGTTAAAAAATAAGAGATAGTTTATATCCTTGTTTCCATGGTATAAAGCTATATGTGTTCTGATATTCTTACTTGTGGTCCATGTCATTGTCTTATAGTATACACTACTACTGTGAGTGGATACTGATTGCGTAGTATGCATTGATGCCTTTCAAATTTAATATGGTTCATTTTTCAAGGATTAGTAGTGTTTCTGACAACTGATGAGATCCAGCTTACTTGTCTTACTCTTACTAACCCTGACTAAAGGAAAACAAAACTCAGGATGAAATGTGTTTGTTAACTTGTTACAAAAGTTTTAAATTTTAATGTAGTTCTATAATTAAAATGTTGCGATGCTATTAAACAAGTGGGATGATTTGAAAACTAATGAGTCACTTAAGGAAACTCTTGACAAAACTATATGTGTAATCTGCAGGCATGCCTTATTGCTGATATCATTCAACATTTTGTTGATGCCAAACATGAGTTTGATGCTTCTTATGTTTATCAAGATATAAACCGAGCAATCCAACATGTGCATCGAAGTGGTTTAGCCCATCGTGGAATTCTATCTGATCCAGAGAAGTATCTAGTCAAGAATGTATGTTCACTTTTCTCAAAAAAAAGGTTGTCAATATATTTCTAATTACCATTTGGATGAATCTTTACTGGGTATTTCATGGAGTCCGTATTTCCAGGGACAACTACTTCGCTTCTTGAGAATGCTGAAGGAGAATGGGAAAAAACTTTTCTTGTTGACGAATTCTCCTTATTATTTTGTAGATGGAGGACTGAATTTCATGTTGGAGGTAATTAATTATTGTGTTAGTAGAATTAAAAGACCCTTTTACTTGAAACTAAGTCTTGTTGTATTTGAGTTATAATGGAATGGATGTTTTATGCCTTTTCAATGGTTGAAACGTATCGGTTATTTGCATGATCCATAGATCATATCTTAGTAAAATTATGTTCTTAGTCTGAAGGTAAGATCGTAAGCGTTGTTTAGTTATATGAAAAAAGTGGGACCCACAGCTGGTGTGTTTTTAGTGCTCGAATATTCTATATTTCAAGTTTCTTTCCCAGAAGAAAACCTTATTGCATTAGACTGATATCACCTTTCTGTTCCCCATCTGTGGGATAATCTATGTATGTATAACCATCATCTACATTACAATGAAAAATTGTAAATTTTCAAATCCAAAATACTAGTTTCCTTAATGACTAGTGTAATGAATTAGCCGTACTTGATACATGTATTTTATATAGTATTAGTATGTTGAGCCGATATTGTATAGCTTGTGTTCCTCATGACTAGTGTAATGATTTAGCATGTTTGTATTATCATTATTCATCGACATTACAGTCAAGACAATATGATTGTTACTATTTTAAAACATCATTATGTTCATTAATAAGAAAAACTAACCATCTTGTGTCTCTTGTTAACTAGGATTCATTCGGACAACAAGACTCCTGGAGAGAACTTTTTGACGTTGTGATTGCGAATGCCAACAAACCAGAATTCTATACGTCTGAGCATCCATTTCGGTAGTCATCATTTTCCTGTTAATTGTTTCAGTGTTTTGTCTCATTCTCTTTCAGTATGGCACTTGATTGTTGTCCATTGTTATCTGCTAATGTGGCAGTTTTACCTTAACATTTGACTTTGAAGAGTATGGTGCTAATTAGTGAAATCATCTCTAGCAGTTAAAGGATGAAAAATCACAAATAAAAGTATATCGAATCCCAACCTAATCACCTTCTTCTTTTAAAGAAGATAAAGGTTCGATAAAACAAGTTAGTTTCACAAAAAAATATGTTCATTCATTTCATGTTTCTTACATACGCAAGGAATAAAAATAAATCTTGGCTTATATTTTTATTCAGGGGAAACTTTATTTTCAGTATGCACTGGACAAATGACAAAATTGGTATCAGTATGAATGGTTTATATTTTTATTCAGGGGAAACTTTATTTTCAGTTCTGTTTTTTCGTCCGTCAGAAATTTACTTATATATACTATTACTATATTTGTTTCATTGCCACTTTGTTGTTTCACCTGGAAATACCCATGTAGCTGTTATGATGTGGAAAAGGACACCCTAGCTTATTCCAAGGTGGATGCTTTTCTTCCAAACAATATTTACTACCATGGATGCCTCAAGACTTTCTTGCAAATAACTAAGTGGAAGGGTCCTGAGGTATGGTGAGCTCTCTTGTATCTCAGTTATATTCTTTATTCGTTATGGAGTGAACAATTAACATTTGGACATTGTTAATTGGAAGTGAACTCTATTTATTTCTGAGTGTGTGTGTGTGTGTGTGTCTATATATATATATGTTTATTGTATTAATGTTAATTGACTTGGTTTCTGAAAATATGTAGGTGATATACTTTGGTGACCATTTATTTAGTGACCTTAGAGGGCCTTCAAAATCTGGGTGGCGTACAGCTGCTATCATTCACGAGTTGGAGGTATGTCTTTTAGCTGATTATGCCATTTTATATTTCATGACATTTTATTTGGAAACATATTTTGTTCATTCCAAAAATCTGAAGCTATTAGATGGTTCTTGATGATCATTACATGAGGCTTTGATAAAATGGCGGCATCATTGCTTTTCGAAGAAAAACAAGGATTTTTATGTTGGTCCTTATAATATATCTGATTGTCTTGCTTGAGATTTATTTACTAATTTTTCTCCTTGGTTTATTTCAGAATGAAATACAGATCCAAAATGAAGATGGTTACCGTTTTGAACAGGTAATTCTTTTGGAAATTATGATGTTTCTACTTATCATTTTTGGTGAGTCTTAGTAGTCCCGTTATGATAATTCGGGTACTATTCTCGCACATTAAGAAACACAATTAATAGTCCTTGTAAAATCAATAAGACACCATGTTTATATTATAACCTTTATAACAATCCAATGTTTTTATCTAAGCCTCAATAAATGTTGATATAATATGATTAAAAATTATACCTCTAACTTACAAAAAGAGACCATCCTTTTGGGACAAATAAGGGACTGGCGGACTTATCAGATGGTAGTACGGAGGGTATGGTTGAAATATTCTCTTTCACTATTTCCTGTATGCTGATCTAATTCACCACGGGGCACGGACACTGTTGTTATTTTGGTTTGAAGCCCTTGAGGTTAATAAGGCGAGCAAGATAGATCCTCTGTTTTGTGTTAAATCGCTGTATTCTAACTTCATGGCTCCTTCACCCATATCCTTTTACTGTATATGGTTTTTATTTATCACCTCTTATAATTTTTTACCTAATTGTCCTCCTCTATGAATCTTCCTATTAATCCATCGACAGGCGAAGTTCCACGTAATACAAGAGCTTCTCGGAAAACTGCATTCTGTTGTTGGTAATAGCGATGCAAATGAAGAATACACGTCTCTGCTTCAGGAGCTCAACCAAGAGAGGCAGAAATCGCGTGGGGCGATGAAAAACATGTTTAATAAGTCGTTTGGGGCTACTTTTCTAACTGACACAGGTCAAGAGTCTGCATTTGCTTACCACATCCATCAATATGCCGATGTGTATACTAGCAAGCCCGAGAACTTCTTGCTTTACCCGCCCGAAGCATGGCTGCATGTGCCTTATGATATTAAAATCATGCCACATCACGTGAAGGTAAATCCCCTTTTCTCTGCGGCGAATTCTTGAATATTTAAGTCGTTGCTGTACTTTGGATCACTTTAGATAAAATACTCCTGTCAGACCGTCTAATTGTAACATCGGTCAGACGGGTATTTGTACATTTATGTTCTTTGTGGATGAAAGCTTGACTTCTGGCTTTCTCTATTTATACTCTCCGTTCCAGACCAATGGTCATGTGCTCGGATACGGAGATTAAAAAATATTGTTTTATAAATTAGTAACAAAGTTAGTTTTGAAAAAAATTGTTAAAAAGTAAATGTCAAAATATATAAGAAAAATTGTTTTACAAATGAAAACGTATTTTTTTTTATGGAATTTGATCATTGATATCAGACGGACAAAAATTAAAAGTATGATCACTAACCGGATATAGAGTACTCTCTCTATCTCGTTAATATCTTCCCACTTTCTGTTTTGAATGTTCTATATGGCAATTTATACCGTGTTTCAAGGAGTATAATTTTAATTGTGCATCCATCTTATATCTTCATGTATTTTGTGATAAATATTCATTAGGTATGCTAAAATATTCATTGCTATGCTAATTAATGTTTATAATAATTGTTTTTTGAAATAAAAATTTCTTAATTATTAAATGATGATTTTTATATTTTAAAGAGTGGGAGCACTATTTATATTGTGCTCCCGGAAGTACGATATAAGTAATGTATATGTATCCTCACACACAAAAAAAAATTACTCTTGACTTTTTCAATTTGAATACAATACTGCTTACTTTTTATTTATTTTTTCTTACTTTACTCAAAATTACTTTTATTCTTTCACTTTAAATGTAATTTTACTTTTATTGTTTTCATAAATATAATAAAAATAATATATTATAATAATTTAAGTATGAAGATATTTAGGCGGGAAATTAATTAATATTTATTTCTGATAAAAAAGTTTACTTTCTTGCAGGTTTCTTCAGACTTGTTTAAAAATTGATTCTTTACTATTTGAGTGGAAAATAGGTACTTTGAGATTTTCTATTCTTTCATTTATTTGTCAAATAATACAATTAGTTTATTAAATAATAGAGATAATTATAGTTTAAGTACTTAAACTATAAACATTTTTTTTGACATATTTTTTTTTACACAATAGTGGCTGACCTATTTAAATACTACTCAATAACCCTAAAAACAAAAAAAAAAAAAGAGAATAAAAATAATATAGTAATTATATATTTTATATTTGTATTAAAAATTAAAATAAAAATAAAAATCATGTGTCGCCACTTTCGCCCAAATTAACATTAAAGTACAAAAAACTCAGTTTACCACCACAAAGCAAAAAATACACTTCCAAGCCAATATTTTGAATCTTATCTCTCCAGTATCAAATGTAGAAAAATGAATTATCCCTAAATATTACTCATATCTCATTAGAGCATCTTAGGTGGGGACGTGGATTAAACTTCACTTCTATCGGTAGAAATCAAATATATTATTATTCTATTATTATTAATTAACAAAATCAATTTTCAATTTTTAAGGTTACCAATTATTATGTATTTTATATAAAAATTAATTATTTTTTTAAGATTACATATTATTCTGTATTTTATATAAAAATTAATTAAAATAAAATTAACAATTTTAAAAAAGTTCAAATTTTAACTTCATAAATTATTTTGTATTTTATATAAAAATTAGTCAAAATTAAAATTTTTGAAATAGTTAAAATTTTAATGCATTTTATACAAAAATTAATCAAAATTAAAAAATTTGAAATAGTTAAAATTTTAATATAATTAATTAATTTTATAAGGTTGCCGATTATTATTTTATAAAAAAAAATAATTAAAATTAACAATTTTAAAAAAGTAAAAATTTTAACCTTACAGATTATTATTTATTTTATATAAAAATTAATCAAAATTAAATTTTTTGAAATAGTTAAAATTTTAACTGCTTTAAATTATTTTACATAAAAATTAATTAAAATTAAGATTTTTGAATCACTTTAATTACAAGGTTATGACAAATAGATGAAAATTAATTAAAATTAACAATTTTGAAAAAGTTTAAATTTTCACGAATTAAATTATTTTACATAAAAATTAGAGAGAAAAATAAAATTAAATATGGGATAATGATATATCTTATTTGTAGTAGGGCATAAAAAATCGATTATTTACACAAAAAAAACTGTGAACATCGGGAAATGTCATCAAATTCCTCAATTACCAACTAACATTCGACAAACTTACGTGATAGTGATATATCTTATTTGTAGTAGAACATAAAAAACTGATATTTACACAAAAAGACTGAACATCCGGAAATGCCATCCACCTTTGTCGATTCTTCAATTACCAATTAACATTCGACAAACTTATCATTATAGCGAATCTTTTGGCAAATGTTCGAATTTAAATGTTAAAGCGAATCTTATCACTATGACAAATATTATTTATTTGGCGAAAATGTTAGCGATAACTATGTCGAATGAGGTGATAGCTATAACTATGTAAAATGTAAAAAGCAAGGAGAATCTATTGTTTTCTTACAATTTCTTTATTTCAATAATATTTGGTATACCTTATTTTAATAATATTTTTGTGTTATAATTTCAGTATATCCAAACTCTTTCATTTTTTTTCTTATATGATATTAACCGTTAAAAAAAAATTCAATCTAAAATCATTTATTTATTTCAATGAGTATAATCAATTTTCATTATATTTTTAAAAATATATGTATATTACTAGTAATATAAAATATATTTTTTAAGAAATTGAAAAAAAATTAAAATTTTGTAATAATATTTATAAAGATAATTTTTTGTCTGTATATAAAATTATATAAATATACCAGAATTTTAGACTATGTTTATTAACACCCTGTTGTACCCGAGAAAACGGTCACCGACACGTGTCACGAATCAAAGGGCCACGTCATCAAGAGAGAAAGTCAACCAATACAGTTAAGAAGACCCTCAAAAGCATATTTAAGAAGAAGATAAGGAGCTTGGACAGTAAAGATCGCACGGTAGAATCAGACTCCCTTCACAGGGGAATCGCCTGGGGAGGCTCCCTGGATGACAGTCAATGAGCTGGGACTTCACGGGGAAAGAGGCAGATTAAGCACTAAGGGAAATTAGTGGGTATTTAATGCTTCATATTAGTGGAATAGTGGTCCAATAAGAGGCCGATATGTGGGCATTAGGTGGCATAGTTAAGCCATGCATAGAGTATTATAAATAGAGGGAGTGAGATAGAGAAAAGAGGACATGCAAACCTTGTATTTTAATTATGAATTCTAAGTATGAATATTTGAATAAAGAGGAGCCTTGAGCTTCCATGTTCTTACTTATGATTTCTGCATAAACTTAATCCTCTTGCTTTCTTACCTATAACAAATTTACCATTTTGTGTTGTTTCCAAAACCCTCTATTACCAGCAAATACTACCGACAAGTACAAAAACAACCAAAACAGTTGGCGCTAGAAGGATCGAGCATCAGGTATTTAAGTTGCAGAAAAAGCTCGATTAAAATCAGAAATGGTGAACGAAGACGAAGGTACTACGGTATCAGGTGCATCTGGCACAAGCGGCAGGTGGCGGGCTGTGATGGGTAAGGCCGTGATGGTGGAACCCGAGGTTCCATCTCCGCCTAAAAACCCAGAACCTGAAAATAAGGAACAACCGCCGCCTACCCAAATCAGCTCCGATGAGCACGATAGCAAACAAGCAGAGGCCGATGAGCCCACTGACAGTCAGGCAGATCAACGACAACGTCGACTTCGGTCACGACGTCGGAATCGCCGTCTTCATCCTTACGAGATCGGAGGGCCGTCGACGCCCATGGCTCCACCTCCGATTAGATTCGCGAGTCTTGATACTCCACAGAAAATTGATGAAGCAGTGGCTGAGTTGATGTCTTTAAAATATGTGATGACAACCCCTGTGATCCCGGTGAGGGGCATGCATGCACCCGCCGGGGAAAATCCAGGTAAGGGCCCTGAGCGAACTGGCCGAGCTCCCCGGGGGAACCGCAGAACACGCCGGGCTTTAGATCTAAATAAGAGAGCCGAATCAGTAGCTACTTCTACGGATCCTCATCGACAGGCAAGTAGAAGTGACATGCACGGGCAACGTGTGAACTTCTCACCGACGAGGGCCCACAGAGCCCCCGGTGCTGATCTTGAACTGGCCGATTTAAGGCAGAAGTACTTTGAACTGGAAAGGCGATTGAACGAAAATCAAATTCTCGCCGCCCCGACAGGTCGTCATAATGATCCCTTGGCTCCCGAGGTTGAACAAGCTACAATGCAACTGGAAATTCAGCCCATTCAAACTACTTTGTACAGCGGCAAGACTGATCCAGAAGTGCACTTGAGCAGATTCAGGACGTACATGTCCGGCCAAGGAGCCACTGATGCTACTCGGTGCAAACTATTCCCACTCACCCTGGGCGATATTCCTCACCAATGGTACGTCAGCTTACCTACACATTCTATTAAGTGTTTTGACGACTTGGTGCATAGGTTTGTGTCGTATTTTGCATCCAAAGCTTCCTATATGGAGTATAGTCAGAAGCTGCTTGGGGTCAAACAGGGTGAGAACGAAACAGACGAGTCTTATGTGGATCGCGTGGAGGAACTACTGATGGCGGGCGGAGAAGAGATTGGCGATAACCTCAAACTTCACACAGTGTTGGCAGGTTTGAGAAGAAATTCTAAGTTGTTTAAATCTGTAATGTTAAACTATCCCCGATCGTATGAGGATTTTAGGAGGAAAGCTGGGGCCCAAGTGGCCTACCAGCGTCTTGTTGCTGGCGGGGGACACTCCCCCGAGCAAAAGAAAAAACCTCCTTTTTCCTCCGATCGAAGGCCAAATTATATTGGCAAAAAACCAGGCCCTAGGCCAAATGACCCACGAGTGGATGAGATCCGTGAGTGGGAAGGAAAACTCACTGCTCAGACTGGTCATACACCAGCAGATATTCTGAATATCATGGTGGTACAAAAATCTGATCTGTTGGAAAAACCACCACCAATTCTAACTTCCCCGGACAAGTTGGATCCAAACAAATGGTGTGCCTTTCATGAAAAGATTGGTCACAACACCAGCCAGTGCAGACAACTGGTAAAACTGTTGTGGAAACTTTTTCAGGATGGGAAACTATGGCAATTCTTGCCCAGGCCAGGTGCTGGGGGAAATCCGCAGGGGCCTCCTCCCCGGGAAGTACCCGCACCAGCTCCACCACCGCATCCTCCGGCTCAGGATCCCCCAAGAGTGGGTCAGATCATGATGATCGGCGGTTTAAAGCCGGTGAACGAGGAAAGCCACCGCAAGAGAAAGAGAGACTTTCAGATGTGGGAAGTTTGGTATGAAACTGCCCCATCAAAGGAAGCAGCAATCAATGAAACGGCGGTGATAACTTTCACCCCGGAAGATCGAGCCGAGACAAAGTTCCCGAAGGATGTGCCTTTAGTGATAAAGGCAAGAATCCTCGGTCTGGACGTGTCTCGCACGCTGGTAGACAATGGCGCGCATCTTAATGTTCTTTACAAAAAGACCCTGGATCTGATGGGGAAGCTGGCGCGCTATGTCAACCCGTGCGATATGGTGTTGAAAGGTTTTGGTGACGATGTAGTCATCCCCTACGGAGAAATAATCCTCCCGGTGGAAATGATGGACGCGAAGAATCCCGAAGTCGTGATGGTTAGGAATCTTAAGTTTGTAATAGTTGATAAGGTTAGTGGCTATAATGCTTTGTTAGGCAGGCCATTTCTGGACGCTTTTGAAGCAGTCGCCTCGTCCTATTACTACTGTATCAAGTTTCCAACACCCTCCGGTGCAGTTGGCACCGTCAGAGGGGACCTAGTTATGGCTAAGAAGACTTTGATGTATTTTCGCGATCTTGATAAAACTAAAAACAAAGAAAAAGCTAACATTCCCCAAATCAATTTGGAGGAAAGCAACATAAAACAAATTGATCACATCAAAGATGTCATTAAAATACCCGAGGAAGGAATGAGCTCTCCCAGGAAAAACCCGCGCGGAGAAATTCTTCAGATCCCCTCGGATGACATGAATAATTCCCCCGAAAAAGAACCCAGTGAGGACTTAGCATCTCCTGGGGAAAAACAGCCTAAACCCAAAACAAACTTAGAGGATTGGGGCTCGCGGGGAGGATATCAATGCAAAAAAGCACCCGTTGTAGAGATGGTTGAAACTCTGGACTCTATAATTGTAGATCCAGAGCAAACCGAAAAACAAATACTTGTAGGGTCTCACATGGAATCCACTGTCAGAAGCGATTTGATAAAATTCCTAAAGGAGAACATCTCCACTTTCTCATGGTCCGGTGCGGATTTAGGAAAGATAGATCCTAAACATGCCTGCCATCGATTGAAAATTGATCTCTGCAAAAGGCCAATTGCGCAGAAGCGCAGGAAAATGGGCCCTGAGAAGTGCCATGCACTCGCCGGGGAAGTAGATAAACTAATTGAAAGTAAACTGGTCAGGAAAGCTTCGAGTGATGTCACTTGGCTTTCCAATGCGGTAATGGTGACAAAAACGGCCGGGTCATGGCGTTTGTGTATAGATTTTACAGATCTAAACAATGCTTGCCCGAAAGACCTTTTTCCCATGCCACACATCGACCATGTGGTTGATAATTTGACAGGTCACGCGATATTCTCAACACTGGACGCTAAGGCCGGATACCATCAAATTCCCATGCATCCAGATGACGTTGAACACACGGCTTTCTACTCAGAGAAAGGGATCTATTGCTGGGAAAGGATGCCCTTTGGCCTGAAGAATGCTGGGGCCACCTATCAAAGGTTGGTAAATCTAATGTTTTCTGAATTAATTGGTAGAACCATGGAAGTGTACATTGATGATATTATTGTAAAAAGTAAAAACGAATCAGATCATGTCAAAGACCTCGAAGAAGTTTTCAAAATTCTGGGGCATTATAATATGAAATTGAACCCCAAGAAATGTAATTTCGGAATCAAAAAAGGGATGATCCTGGGGCATGTGGTTAGCGAGAAAGGCATTGAGCCCAACCCTACCAAAATCCAAGCTATCTTGGACATGCAAGAGCCCCGGGACGTAAAAGGCGTACAACGACTCACGGGTCGTCTAGCCGCCCTGAATAGATACATTTCTTGCCTGGGAGATAAAACTCGACCGTTCTTTGCCTCCATCAAAGGACAGGAATTTCACTGGAAGAAGGAGGCCCAACAAGCTTTTGTACGGATAAAGGAATATTTATCCAATCCGAAAGTAGTTGTGGCACCTAAACCAGGAGAAAAGTTGTATTTATACCTGGCCGCCTCAGAGCATGCCATCAGTGCAGTCTTGACGAGAGCGGAAGGAATACAACACTTCCTGATCTATTTTGTGAGCCAAGTATTACACGAGGCAGAAATTAAATACACTCCCCTGGAGAAATTAACATATGCTTTAATAGTGTCAATTAGAAAACTCCGGGCGTACTTATTTGAGCACCCTATCGAAGTTTTGACTACTATGCCTTTAAGGCAAGTATTGCACCGGTCAGATATTTCCGGGAGACTCCTGCGTTGGGCGTTAGAAATTAGTCAGTATGACATAACTTTCGCCCCGAGGACAGCAATCAAAGCACAAGCCCTGGCAGATTTCATTGTGGAATTAACTTTCCCTGAGAAATCCCAGAATCAACCACGCGCCTGGCAGCTGTTCGTAGATGGATCATCTACCACCGCGTGCTCGGGGGCAGGAGTGGTATTACTCAGTCCCGATGGAGACTCAGTAACCCATGCGGTAAAGTTTGAATTCCCCACATCTAACAATGAAGCAGAGTACGAAACTCTCATTTCTGGGTTGGAATTGGCTATAGCCGTCGGGGCAAGAAAACTCCATGTGTTTATGGACTCCCAGCTAGTAGTAAACCATGTAAGTGGGGACTACGAAGCCAGAGGGGAACAAATGATAAAATACCTGAAACTGGTATGGGAACTTTGTGAAAAAATCCCTGAAGTTCTAATCGAACAAATCCCACGGGAACACAATTCACAAGCTGACGCCCTGTCAAAATTAGCATCAGCTGAGGGCTCAGCAGACTTCTCAAATATTGTTTTGACAAAATTAATGTCTCCATCAATAGAACAAAGAGAGATACAAATGCAAATACTTGCCGGGGCCGGAGAAGACTGGCGAATTCCCATTCAACGGTACATAGATACCGGGGAAGTACCAGCAGATAAAACCGAAGCAAAACAACTCCGATCCCGAGCAGCAAAGTATACTTTAATAAACACACAAATTTATCGAAGAAGTTATTCCCTTCCACTACTAAAATGTGTGTCGAAGGAAGAAGGATTTAAAATCCTGGAGGAAATACATGATGGTGTGTGTGGAAATCATGCGGGGGGAAGATCCCTGGCACACAAAACCATGGGGCAAGGATTTTACTGGCCAAGCCTGAGAAAGGACGCAGTCGGATATGCACGCAAATGTGTTAAATGCCAGACGCATGGGCCTAACATCCGTATTTCCCCAGAAGCTTTGAAATCCATTTACAGCCCGTGGCCATTTGCTCGGTGGGGTATCGATTTGATCGGACCACTAGCAACCGCACGGGGCGGAGTGAAATATGCGATTGTAGCAGTCGACTATTTTACCAAGTGGGTTGAAGCAGAACCATTGAACAAAATTGATCAACCACAGGTTATCTAGTTCATATGGAAAAACATTATATGTCGATTCGGTTTGCCCGAGTCAATCATTTCTGACAACGGAAAACAATTCGATGGGGCTGAGGTGGAGGAATTCTGTGAAAAATGAAAAATCAGAAGGTTATTTTCTACTCCTTACCACCCCCAGACGAATGGTCAAGTTGAAGCAGTGAATAAGATACTGAAGCATACCATCAAATCAAAATTAGAAAGTCGCAAAGGAAAGTGGGAGGATGAACTTCCAGAGGTCCTGTGGTCGTATCGTACCACAGCCAGAAATGCCACTGGAGAAACCCCCTACTCTTTGGCTTTTGGAACAGAAGCAGTAATCCCAGCGGAAATAACGGTGTTATCACATCGGACCGCTCAGGAAATCTCCCCGGAGAATGAAGTAACCATCCGGAAAGAGTTAGATCTTCTTGAAGAAAGAAGGTTAGCCTCGGATTCTCTAAATGCCATGAACAAACAAAGAATTGCAAAATTATTTAACTCTAAAGTAAAAGCACGAGAATTCCAAGTGGGAGACTTGGTGTTGAAGAAAATCTTGGGGACGCACCAGGGAGCACTGGGGCCGAACTGGGAGGGACCGTTTAGAGTGAGCCACTGCCTCCAAAACGGAGCGTACGAGTTAGAGCTTCTCGACGGGACCAAGGATCAGTATCGGTGGAATGCGTTGCACCTAAAGAAATTCTATCACTAAACCGAAAGGTTAATTTTGGCTTTTTGTAAAAGTATTATTTTAAAAACCTTTTTACTATCTTATAAATCTTCTCAGTATTTAAAAATACTTGTATGATTTTAAAGTTATATTTTGTCTATAATAAAGAAAAACATTGTCCCGGGAAAAGGAATAAATTTCCCGGTCAAAACAAAGAATGTTGAGTATTCATAGAAGAATACTAAGGTTCGGTAAAGACCCAAAAAATCTGTAGATTATGGGGCCGAACACTTCTTTCTGCGTACGGATTCAACAGAGTAAAAGAAACTCAAGAATCGCGCGGGAGGAAGATATTGGTCCGAGGACTATCCTAAGAGGTATTCATCATGAACTAAACCTCAAAAGGGTATTCATGATGGACAAACCACAGGATCGGACAGTCTTTGTAAAAGGAGAGATGGAGGAGAAAAATGTTACTCAGAATCAAAGAATTCCAAGAGGTAACTAAATCCGAAAATCACTTTTGCAGGACAAAGAACTCACAAAGAAGTCCCAACAAAGTTTTAAAATAAAACGTGGGTGTGAGCCAAGAATTATCTGTTCACAAGAATTACGATTCACCAAACAAGCTAGAACAGACTTGTCAAGTGACAGATAATTGTGGTAAAAAGAAACCTAAACAAACGGTGGACGGGCTATGTGTAAGACCCAAAGGATAATATCCAAAAGTAACTTACTAAGTTATTACACACCAGCAAAATATTAAAACTTGTCCAGGCAAAAAACTGCCTCTGAAATTCAAACAGAAATAAAAAATATTGTCTTATGGCCTTGGGCCCAAATAAGAAATAAAACATAAAAACCCCTGAGCTTTTTACACTCAGGGTAGGGTTCATCTTAGCAGACTCCTAAGTTGTAAAACTCAGGAGGTGGAATTACCATCACCAGAGGTTACCAGAGGATCTTTTGGCTTGCCATCAGGCCCAACACCAAGTAGATCCATACCCTCATCATCAAATTCATCCTCATCAGCAGGAGCATCATAAGCTAACTTTGCAGGTTCACCAGGCATAGAGAGGAGACTGTATGATGGCCACCATGTCATGTCAATCCCATGGACAACTTCCAGATCCATGAAAGGTTGAGGAACTCTGGAATCCAGAGTGCATCCCTTCATGTGATCCTTGAGGAGTTTGAGTCCATACTCTTTGGCCACATCATTCTTCTCCTTTGCTGCAGACCTAATGAGATCAGCATATGCAGTTACATAAAGGAGGTCAGTCAATACCCTGGGATTGTGAGCAGGTGAATCCAGTAGAGTTTCAAGCTCCACAACTCTTTCCATGGACTGTGCAAAGTTATCCTGGACCTGCTTCAGCTCTTGGGTGACCTTGACCACCTCATCCTTTAACTCTTTCTTTTCCCTGACAAAGCTGTCCTGGGCATCCTCAATCTGTTCTTCTTTTTCCTTGATGGTTTTCAAAGCTTCCTGCATCTCAGACTTCAACTTCCCTATCTCTTCCCGTGCAGTATCTGCAACCTTCTTCCACCTATCCCTGTCCCCTGCTGCGGCTATGTAGACTGCATTGAGCTCCTTCACTTGTGTTTCTTGACCAGTGCTGGTGATGCGTAGCTTGGTAACCTCAGCTCTGAGTTTCTCAGCCATAGTATGAGCACCAGAGATGGCAACTGCACTTTGACTGGTCAGTTTAAGGGCCAGGGAAAAGGCATGTTCCTCATGGTCCATCAGGTCATTGAGCTCTGAGGTCCAGCACCTCCCAACTGCATCAATTGAATCACCAACAGGATTGCCCAGGGTAGTGACAGGGTCAATGGGGCCTTTGCCAAAGAAGAAGGGAAGGAGCACAGATGGAAGTTTTTCCTGGGAAAACCTAGCCGAGAAATAAAATATAAGGATAAGATTGAATATTTTGTAAAGATAAAGAAAGAGTATAAAATAAATAAAAACTTACTTGTCAGAGAGAACTTTCTCAACTCCAAAAACAGACTGACTCGTGTCAGCACGGGGAGGGGATTCAGTCACATCGATTATACCCCCATCAACTTTCTTCCTTTTCTTATCTCCTTCAAGCTTGACTTGTAGAAGAGTGGATGACCCAGAAGGAGGCAAACCCTGGCTGGGAACAACATCAGTCATCACAGCATCAGCGGGGGCCGGGGGATCTTTGTAGGAGTCCAACACCTCCATGATCCCCAGAGAATCTGTCTCGCCGCCCTGGGCGGAGACAGTTCGGGATCTGGTCCGGGAAGCCGGGGCACCTACTGTTCCACCCCGAGTCTTCACAGATCCTCGGCCACCTATGCTGGTTGAACTGGTTTTTGATTTACGGGCTTTCCCCACCTGGGATGGATCCACAAGTCCAAGTCTCTCGAACAATCTGTTATCCGCCATCTCTGGGGGTTTCACTTCAAACACTGTAGAAAAAAATTCTGCACCGGGAAAAGTAAAGATATTACACCCGACAAAAAATGGATGATCTTTCCCTGGGGGATATGTCCCCAGGGAATAGGACAAAACAAAAACTGTAGAAAATACAGGACTTTACCAAAACAAGGTTTATCTTCAACGAATGGAGGACAGAACAAGCCTGCTGCGTCACGAATACTGTCGTCGTTAAGGTACGTCGAATCCCTCTCGGTAGTAGGAATGCACTGGGCCAAAAGATTCGTTGTAGCCAAATCCCACGGGATGCTATAGTCAGTTTTGGAGATCCGGGCACCTACAAACATAAAAACAATTTTAGATCAGTCAAAACTGTAAAAAACTTAAAAGTATAACTTACTTTCATCTTTAACGCCATAAGTTAGGGGAATTTCAATTTCTCCCTCTCGGGTCTGAGTTCTCCATCTCCCCGAGACATAAAACCATCGATCCCAACAAGTAGGATCTTTAACATTCGGTTCCTTTATCTTCACCATGTTTTTCCTGCATCGAACTGTGTAATCACCCAACAACCCTTTCTGGAAATTGACCGGACTAAAGAACAAATGGAATTCATCCCCCGTAAGGGGTCGAGAAAATCCCACTTGTCCTAGAACCGTCAAAACCCCATACAACTGAGCCCACCCGTTCGGATGAATCTGATGAGGAGCCACACCCCACCGGTTCAACAGGCCTGAAATTGAAGGATGCAGAGGAAACCGCAGACCTTGATCCATCGCGTCGACGCCGATGGCCACCATGCCTGGAGGTGGACAACAGGCGGATTCTCCCTCTTCTGGCGCATGCAAATGCACGTTGAAGGGAATCCGCCAGTCATCCCTCCAGTCGGTGAGTTCGTCCGCCGTCACCGTGCTTTCTCGGCCGTGCGCACCCCACTCCTGGTGATTTGGGTCTGGTTGAACCGAAGTGATGGTCCTCTCAGCGGGAACGTAGGGATGGGCCGCGTCTAGTTCGTCCAGTCGGTATTCCGGCAGGGCCGGCTCCGCCTTGTCCATGAATTCCTTGTACTGACGAGCGAGCAGGACGTGAGGCTCTTCGACCACCTTGGGGCGAACGACTCTCGTGTATTTTGGCATGATGGTGAGGGTTGTAGAAGGAAATTTACACTACAAACTAAATAAATTTACACAGTAAAATTGCAGGGGGAAGGAGATTCTTACCGATTTTCAGATCTGAGAATCGAAGAGAGATGTGAATTTTCAAAATTTGAAATGGGTTAATATGTTTTAAAAATATAAACCTGCAACATGAATAGATCAACGGTTGAGATCAAGGAAGGGGAAGAGAGGGCGGTTACCGATGAAAAACGTACTCAAGTATCCCCCCACTACCCCGTAAAACCTAAAATACTTGGTCAGGATAATGCCACGTGGCAAATATTTACTGACAAAATCCAGGTTAAGAAGAAACCTCTCTTTTTACATTCTTTTAATATTTATTTGTTAATCAGATTATTGATTTATTAAAGAAAGAAATTTTATGATACTTATCACGATTTACAAAATAAAAGAGTCCTTCAAGGACAACAACACTTATTCATTTCACCGGGAAATAAAACCGGGGGAATATGATTTAACAAAGAAAATACAAATTTCCTATATTCTGGATAAATCTCACGGGGAAGAATATCCCCAGTTATCTTTTACAGGACAATCTTCAGGTTCGGAATCAACCGAGCTGTCTTCAGAATCAGTTCTCAGATCAATGATCTCCTCTCCATCCCTCCCAAATACTCCGATATTGAAAGACTTTTGCCCACGCAACTCCAGAAAAATGGTTACGCCCACCGAAGCAAGACGGCGTTCGCAGAACTTGTTCCAGCCCTCACTCAGAGCAAGGCGACGACCATCCTTCTCCACTTTAACTGTCCAGACCCGTTCAAAAGCATCTACCAAAGCAACATCCTGTCCATCGAGCTCCGGAAACTTCTGAGAAAAAGACAAAGGAAGAGGCAGCTTAGTTTTCATCGACCGGTTCCTAATCCGAGAAGAAAAGCTGGTTATTTGATTCGGGTACACATCTCTGTTCCAAGTGAAAGCCATGATATGAAGTCGACTCCAGTTTAGAAGAGCCTTTAAAGGCGTAAAATTCAGAATTAAATGAGGTCTCAACCACCAACAGAAAGTCAGAATGCTATTTCCAAAACGAGTCAACCAAGAAAGACCACCATAAACTTCAGGGAAATCAGAGTTGAAAACTCTAATTTTCCTGGGGGCCTATGTTGTACCCGAGAAAACGGTCACCGACACGTGTCACGAATCAAAGGGCCACGTCATCAAGAGAGAAATTCAACCAATACAGTTAAGAAGACCCTCAAAAGCATATTTAAGAAGAAGATAAGGAGCTTGGACAGTAAAGATCGCACGGTAGAATCAGACTCCCTTCACAGGGGAATCGCCTGGGGAGGCTCCCTGGATGACAGTCAATGAGCTGGGACTTCACGGGGAAAGAGGCAGATTAAGCACTAAGGGAAATTAGTGGGTATTTAATGCTTCATATTAGTGGAATAGTGGTCCAATAAGAGGCCGATATGTGGGCATTAGGTGGCATAGTTAAGCCATGCATAGAGTATTATAAATAGAGGTAGTGAGATAGAGAAAAGAGGACATGCAAACCTTGTATTTTAATTATGAATTCTAAGTATGAATATTTGAATAAAGAGGAGCCTTGAGCTTCCATGTTCTTACTTATGATTTCTGCATAAACTTAATCCTCTTGCTTTCTTACCTATAACAAATTTACCATTTTGTGTTGTTTCCAAAACCCTCTATTACCACCAAATACTACCGACAAGTACAAAAACAACCAAAACACACCCTAATCCAACCTAAACTTTTAATAAAATATTATTTTATTTTACTTTATCTTAAACAATCTATAACACCAATTATTTTATACATTTTCTAATTTTATTAACAACTCTTTCTAAAACTATTTATTTATTTCAATGAGTATAATCAATTTTCATTATATTTTAAAAATATATATATATATTACTATTAATATAAAAAATATATTTTGTAAGAAATTGATAAAAAATAATTAAAATTTTGTAATAAAATTTATAAAGATAATTTTTTGTTTGTGTATAAAACTATATAAATATTATACACTATTTAATGATAATTTGAAATTATGAATTTTAGAATTTTTATTTGTATATTTTACTAAAATATAAAAACATATATGAATTATATTGCAATTGTTGCTATATATTAAAAATTAGTCGCTATATATTAAAAATTCTGTTTTTAGATTTATTTATTTATTTTTTCCTTTTATATTTAATTAGTTGCTATATATTAAAAAAATTTAGAATCATATTACGCAATTGTTGTGTATAAAATAGTATTAACAAAAAATAATCAAACTCACAAACTTCTAATCTTCACCATTTGAGTTTTGAAAATAAAGATGGAGAAAATAGTGCGATTATTTTTCTTTGTGGTTCTCCTTGTTTCTTTCCCATCATGTAAGCTAACAATCATTATTCCATAGTTGTAATATAGTACTTATTTCAACAAAAACAAGTCAATTAATGAAAATATTTTATGTTCATGTGTATATATTTGCAGTTGATGGAGGCTTGCACTACTTTGCCATGGCTAAGGGTCCATGTTTTGATTCAAGACCCGCCCATTGTAACGTAAACGGAGTTCAGGAATGTGTGGTGTATTGCGCAAACAAATATGGTTCTCCCGGTAGTCTCATTAATTCCTATTGTGAAACTTTCGGAGCTTCAGTCACTTGTGTGTGTGTTTATAAATGTTAAAGATGATATTATGGTATAAATAAATGATGTAATAAAAAATATTAATAAATGTTTATCATCATTTTTTCATGATTTATTTTTATGTGCCTAATCTTAATATTACATTATTTTGATTTCTCAAACGCCCAATGCCATTTTTAATCAACCAAATAAATAAATCATTAATCTATGAGAAATTGGATAAGATTTACAATAGTCTGATTTAGAATAGACATGCAGAGCACAAAATTTATTTTGACCAATCAATCACATTTATAAATAAGAAATATTTTTATACATTCTTTATAAAATGTAATTGTTAATTAGGTGAAAAGAGGTCCACTGCTTTAGATAGGGGAGAGACTCGATCATACATGAAAAAACTTATCTAAAAAAATCCCAAAAATACGACAAAAAAAGAATGAAAGGTACAAATTGAATATTGATAAACTCCCACAAAATTCGTATTAATCAGTTCGAATCAAAAGAGACCGATAACTAGATTGGGCAAACTCGACAGACTGACCCAACTAGGCCGATTAATTTCACTGAAATATAATTTAGTTCAAGTATAAATATATAACTATATTAGTATATATATTAAAAAAAAAAAAATAGGGTGGATTACACCACACAGAGCTATTGAATGTCACGATTCCAACAAAATGCTTTATTTTAAACTCCCCTCAATAAATTTAATATTAAATATTTTTAAATTGCGACTAATGTAAACTCCCTACAACATGATTTGTTGTCAAAACTTGTAGCAAATGACATTGGTGAACAAAAAAACGCTGTGTCTCGTGCAACATAATTCACATCAGTTTCCATAACACTAGATGTTAACATGTAAACTAATTAGGTACATACCAACATAACTTCATTTTTGAACCCATAAGTAGTTTCACATCGCGATTATAATTAATCTAGATGTCAGTATTTTTATTTGAATAAAATTTATCGCATCTGATGTTTACAAACCGATGTTAAAAGTATATTAAGTAAGTCAAATATATTCTGGAATATTGTTCTTTACTTGTGGGTCAACTATTTTTTTCGGGAGGGGAGGCTCGACAAGTAAATAAATAATTCGAAAGTAGTTACTTTGGCGGAGGGGAGGCTCGACAAGTAAATAAATAATTCGAAAGTAGTTACTTTGGCTGGTGAGGAACCCAAGACTTCGGCGTTAACATAACGCTCAAATATTATGTTAGAATCATATTATCTAAAAATTTTAAGGAAGTTGAACAACTTTACATTAATATTAGTGGATCGAATATATTATTTAATAAAAGATTGAAACATAAATTGAGATAGTTATATATATTTCATAATTTGCAACCGTGGATTGGTCAAACCATTTGAATTTTAGAAAATTATTTTTGTAATAATATAATTAAAATACATTATAATGTTTTGGTGAATTATTACTTGATTCTTTATTGAAAATTATATAATGAAATATATTGTAAATTGCATAAACATATTAGATTACAGAATTTTATTATTTTTAATTATTTAGTTGCTTTATATTACAAATTATTAAAATCATATTACTGTGTTGTGTATAAAATGGTATTAACCAGAAATAATCAAACTCGTAAAATTTTAATCATCACCATTTGAGTTTTCAAAATAAAATGGAAAAAATAGTGCGATTATTTTTCTTTGTAGTTTTCATTGTTTCTCTCCCATCATGTAAGCTAACAATCATTATTTGATAGTTGCAATATAGTACTTATTTCAACAAAAACAAGTCAATTAATAAAAATATTTTATGTTCATGTGTTTATATTTGCAGTTGATGGAGGCTCGCACTACCTTGCCATGGCTAAGGGTCCATGTTTTGATTCAAGACCTGCACATTGTAATGTAACCGGAGTTCAGGAATGTGTGGTGTATTGCGCAAAAAAATATGGTTCTCCCGGTAGTCTCATTAATTCCTATTGTGAAACTTTTGGAACCTCGGTCACTTGTACGTGTGTTTATAAATGTTAAAGATGACATTATGATAAAAATGAATGATATAATAAAAATATATTAATAAATATTTATCATCATTTTTTCATGATTTATTTTTATGTGTCTAATCTTAATATTACATAATTTTGATTTTTCAACGCCCAATGCGATTTTTAATCAACCAAATAAATAAATCATTAATCTATAAGAAATTGGATAAATTTACTAATAGTCTGATTTGGAATAGACCTGTGAAAAACACATAATTTATTTTAAACAATCAATCACATTTGTAAATAAGAAATATTTTTATACATTCTTTATAAAATGTAAGTGTTAATTAGGTTAAAAAAGGTTCATCGCTTTAGATAGGGGAGAGATTCGATCATACATGAAAACAATTCATCTAAAAAAATCCCAAAATTACGACAAGAATGTTAAAATATGACTCTCCGTAGGAATTAAAATATGACGATCCGTAGGAATTTTTTTTTTAATTGTATTTTAATATATACAATTAAAATAAATTAAAAAAAAAACAATTTTTTTTTAAAACAATACCCGCCGGACCGGACCGGAACCGGTGGCGCTGGGACCGCCGGTTCAGAGACCCGGGAACCGGTTTTGGCCGGTCCGGGTCCGGTTCCGAGATCCCCGGTTCAGGACCCGCTGGACCCGGGAACCGGCGGCCTGGACCCGACTGAGCATGTCTAGATATATATGGGTGCCCCAGCCAATGAAATTTTCCTTATTTAGTAAAATTAGAATTATATTGAATACAATATAATTCTATTCCTTGTGGATTTAGGAGTCATATATTAGGAAAAAAGTTTATTCCTATTCTTATTGGATACCTAATTTATAAGGTTTTCTACACCTATAAATAGGGATCTCCATAGACACAATAAGGTCTATCTTATTGGATACCTAATTTATAAGGTTTTCTACACCTATAAATAGGGATCTCCATAGACACAATAAGGTGTGTGTTGAACACGAAGAGAGACACCATGTGATAATATTGTGTGAGATTAGAGGGTTTTAGAGTGGATATCAATCCTTGTAATCGTCGGCAATATTATAGTGAAAGTTCTCGTCGTTCTTCCCGTGGTTTTTCCCGATTTGAGTTTCCACGTAAATTCCTTGTCTTCTTTATTTATTGTTGAGTTATTTTCGGGGTTCCGCATTATTATTCGTACTATACATTGTCGATCTGCAACAAGTAGTATCTAGTGGCACCGGTCTTGATCGTGTGGCGTTCAGAGCTGAGTTATTTTCGGGGTTCCGCATTATTATTCGTACTATACATTGTCGATCTGCAACAAGTAGTATCTAGTGGCACCGGTCTTGATCGTGTGGCGTTCAGAGCTTTGTCCCGTAACAAGTGGTATTAGAGCCGGGTTACGGTCCTAAAAGCTAACAGGTTAGGAATTGTATGAGGACCATTTGATTCTTGGTATTTTGTTGAAAAATAAACGAGTTGGATTAATCATAGAATAAGATTTTTAAATTTGGGTGTTCTAAGTATTTTGTCTGCGGCTGTTCGATTGCATTTGTTGTAAGTTTTTATTTTTAATATTTTTTGTAAGGATAAGTATGTTTGGGCATTACAATGCCTTAAATGTACCTAGGCAGAAGTTGTTTTGCTAACATATTTATTTGTTTTATTTCTTTCTTCACAATTTAAACTGTTGTAATCACTTGTCATATTAGTGATTTGATTTAGCATAGTTCATTGTTGGAACGTGCTTGAAAAACAATCAACATAGAAGGTTTCTGCCGCAGCACAGCCAGGCAGAGTCATGCCGCAAGCAGTGCAAAGGCTTGGACAAGAGGTTGAGTTGAGAGAATCGAGCGAAGCATGAGCGTAGGGCAAAGGAATGCTGAAGTCCAGATAGTATGGAAGGCAGTGCAGTGTGGCAGTGAATTCCAGAAGAACTTCAGAAGGCATCCTGCGGCAGCGGTCAAAGCAGCCTGCCCTATAATATCTCAACCGATTGTTGACCTAGCTTTTCAAGGGAATTAGTTGAAGACTCTCACCTATAAATAGAGGACGTCTACAGCTGCATTCCTCAACAATCCAGAAAACAAGACAACACCTTAGAAACACAATTACATTACAAGAATCGATCATCTAGCTTTTAGAGTCGCGACTTCTTTTGTGAAGATCGTTGTGCCATATGTTCTCTCGTCTCTAAGAGAGTTCTTTTGTTCAGCTGATGATTCGAAAGCTTAGTATAGGTGTTCAATTCAGTAGCTAGGTTTTTGTTGTTGATTGTTCATACTCGTTGGATACGAATCATACGAAGGCATACATGTGTATAGCCTTTGGTAATATCATTGTAAATCCAAGAGTATCATTTTGTAAAGACTCGTTCTTTAATAAAGTTTCTGGCCGTAAGGCCGTTTCGTATGTGTATAATTTAAATACACATACAAAGATTTAAATTTGTGTTCTTTACATTTTCGTACGTGTGTGTGTGTTCGTTCGAAGTGATTTATTTTTTATTAATTCCGCTGCAATTCTTATACATATATCACATATAATTTTAACAAGTAAACAGCTTGGTTAATCTGGATAAAATACTTAAACTCAATTAAATCACGTAAAACGAACGTTTTCTGTACAAGGCATCGTGCTGCGGCATACGCTGTTCTGCCGCAGAACACTGCCTTGTCTAGGCAGCGCATTTTACTGCGTTTTATTTACTGCCTACGACTTTCATTTTTATTGTTCTTGAAATAATTTAGTTAAAATATTTTTACTTGATAGAGTGTGTGTTTTATTTCTCGCGTAGATATCTAAGAATCCTGTCTTTTATATCATTGGAAAACCCTCTAAGTCTAGTTATAAAAAAATACGGTGAAAAAGAAGAAAAAGAAATTATGTGGGCGGGTCATGAAATTCGATACGAGTTGAATGTTCGGTTTGTTACCGTGAAGTTATGATCTTGTTATTGTTAATATTCAGTCCCTGGAAATTAATTTGGTCCACGAGTCTTAATTCGGTACCCAATAAATAATTTTTGTTCAATGATTTCTTCCCACCCTTGTTTAATCTATTCGGTCATCCGATGATGTATTCTGTCCCCAATTTATTTATTTTACTTATTGTAAGGGTATTTGAGGTATAGTTGAATTTAAGTGTGTAGCTGTTTATTAAATTGGCATGTTAAAAAGAGAATCACTATCTCAATCTGTGTATTTAAAAAATTTTGCCTTGTTTTTTTATGTAAAAAAGAGAATCACTATCTCAATCTGTGTATTTTAAAATTTTTGCCTTGTTTTTTTGCTTTATTTCAGCCGCAAATTATTTTTGATTCAACAAATCAGCAAATTTTATATATTGATACATTACTTATTTTGATTGTTTTGTTTCAGCGTCAGCGCAAATGTTTTTGGAACGTTTTTGAAGCACAACTTTTCAGCGCCAAAAATTCTTAGGACTAAAACGTCAACAAGGACAAAAATTGCGCAAAAGTTCTCGAATTTTTGATGTGCACAAACCTAACATAAAATTATAAGTAATTTAAACAAAATTTTATGTTGTGATAATTATCATAATCATGTTGAGCCCGACGGTAGAGAACAAGGCAATAGTTCTCAAGGCAGCAGCCCCACCTCTACCAACGACTTGACTGATGAAGAGATCTACGAGCTACTTGGATCTGATGGTGGAGATGACCAGTTTGCATTCCTCGCCCGGAAAATGGATGCTGTACTTGTTCGCTCGCTGAAGAAGTCGTACGATCCCCGACGAAGGAAGTTCCCGGCAAGGTCACCACAAACTCAAGATCGACGAATTGTGATCCGCCAACCAAGCACGGGATCCACCTCAAGTTCAAGTCCAAATTCAAAGGACTGGTCGAGGATCAAGTGCCACGTATGTCAAGGGATTGGACACTTCTCAACCGAATGCCCTTCAAAAGATCGAGGCATTGGAATTTTGAATTCCATGGTTGCGCAAGAAGATATGGAACAATATTGCCTTGAAGACTCAACCACTGCGCTTACTGCTCAACTCGAAGGCACAACCCTATCTGACGCTGAAGATGACAGTCCATCCAATGTGAATGCACGACGGCATGTTGCATTCTTTGCCTCTGCCGCAGAAACGACAGAAAGCCCTGCCGCAGAGAACTGCCTGTGCCTCACTGCCTCAGTCAATGGCTATGAATCTGAAGAGGAGACCATTCCCATTGATATTTTCATCGAGCTCAAAGAAAGTTTCGATGAGCTACGCATGAAATTTGCCCGGCAGACCAAGATGATGAAGATGCTTACATCAACCAAAGCCGGATATGAAGAAAAAGTGAAGAAGCAGGCCATGGCAATTGAACAAATGCTCGTAGAGAAGAACACCTTTGAAGAACGATTGAAGAAACTTGATGTCCAACTCACCAGAAAGGATATGGAGGCTGAGAAACTGAAAATTGACTTTAATCGTGTAAATGGAAAACTCGAAGTTGCTAACAATACTTTTGTAAAACTTAACACGGCAACAACAAAATTAGATGCCGTAATGAGTATTGCACATGTTGAAAGGCAAGGCCTCGGACATCAAAAAGTTGTAGATGCCGTTTTTCCAAAGAAAAACTCAATGGACATGGCATTTTTAAAGGCATCAAATGACGATTTAAACGCTGCTGCACAATCCTCAACTCCAAAAAGGGATGAACAAACCGAAGGCAAGGCCACTGCCCCAGCAACAGACTGCCGCAGAAGGCCGAAGCAAAGGCAGGCACCATCAGGCAGAATGAAGACAAGGAAGCCCCTGCCTAAGCAACATTTTAAATCAAAGAGACGATATGTTTGTCACTACTGCCTAGTACCTGGTCATATTCGACCCTTTTGTTGGAGACGCGAAGAGGATCAAGCAAGAGGACATTACTTTCACTCCAACACTGGACCACGGCATCCCAAATACCTCTCGCATTCTCTGTCTTCACGACAATTTTTCAAAAAGAAGGCAACAATTTTACGCAAATGGGTGCCCAAAACTAAATCCTCCACTAATCATTGTTTTACAGGTCCATCAAATGAGTCTTCTGCCGCATCCAATGCCATCCAAAATGCTGAAACATGCAATATCATTTTCACTGCCCTCAAAGCTACCAAGGATGATAAATGGTACTTCGATAGTGGATGCTCGCGGCACATGACCGGAAATAGTGATCACCTCATCGACTACAAAGCTTTTCACGGAGGAGAGGTCACGTTTGGAGGAGGATCCAGTGGTTCAATAATTGGCCGAGGCACTCTAAATGTGAAAGGGCTGTCGAAGCTACAGCAAGTGCTTCATGTTGAAGGCCTCATCACGAATCTCATAAGCATAAGTCAACTATGCGATAAAGGCATGAATGTAAAGTTTACTCACCAAATGTGTGAAGTGTTTGATAGTGCAGGGAACCCACTCATTCAGGGGGAGCGTTCCAAGGCAAACAACTGCTACTCCATTGGAGAAATATGCGTCACTGCACAAGTCAAAGATGACATTGACCTATGGCATCAAAAACTTGGACACACAAGTCTTGGGAATTTGGAGCGCCTTATCAAGCTCAATGCTGTTCGTGGACTCCCAGCTCTCCCAAAAATCCAGAAGACAACATGTGGATATTGCAAACAAGGAAAAATGACTCGTACAAGTCATCCAGCATTACCTGCCGCAGGACAGACTGATGCCTCTGCCGCAGGACCTGCCAACTCCAAGGCAGAACTGTATCAAAAGCAAACCAAATGCTTTGATCTCCTCCACATGGATTTAATGGGACCAATCGAGACTAGGAGACACTCTGGAAAACGCTACGTACTTGTCGTAGTAGATGATTTCTCAAGATACACTTGGGTGCGTTTTCTCCAAGACAAGAGTGATACATTTGATGAGGTGTCCAAGCTAATTAGGTGGATAAAGACCAACCATGAAGCCTCAGTAAAGAGAATAAGAAGTGACCATGGCACCGAGTTTGAAAACCAACGGCTTTCTCGATTTTGTGATACGCATGGCATTGCCCAAGAGTTTTCTGCCCCCATAACCCCGCAACAAAACGGCGTGGCTGAGAGGAAGAACCGAACCCTCAAGGAAATGGCGTGTACCATGCTGATCGCCAAGGGCCTAAGCAAGCAATTTTGGGCAGAAGCATTCAATGCCGCATGCCATATCCTGAACCGCATCAGCATACGTTCAGGAACAACAAAAACGACCTATGAAATTCTGAACAATAGAAAGCCCAATTTGAAATACTTTCATGTGTTTGGCTCTGTTTGTTATGTTCTGAATGATAGGGAACCTAGATCTAAACTTGATCCAAAGTCACTTAAAGGATTATTTGTTGGATACTCTAGGAATAATCATGCCTATCGTATTTTTATCATACAAACTAGAACCATCATTGAATCTGTAAATGTTGATTTTGATGATCTTAGTCGACTCAGGAAACCTAAAGAAGAGAATGTAGAAGGCCTGCTCGAGCCTGCCGCAGTAGCAGAAATTGAAGGCAGCCTCACTCCTACGCAACCTACTGCCGCACCCACTGGCTCGAATAATGATGATCAGCCCTCTACAGCGTCTTCCGAGCACTCAAATGATGATAGCTCGCCTCAACAAACAGATTCATCAGATGTTGAAGAAACACCAATCCGACGACGAAGGGATCCCCCAAGACATGTTATCCGAAACCATCCTTCGAGTCAACTGTTGGCCACACGCATGAGAGCTCGTCCATACATCAACTACCGCAACATGACCAAGAATGTAAGAATGTCTGCCACATGCATTGAAATAGGCATTGCCTCGTACCTCTCAACGATCGAACCGAAGAATGCCAAAGAAGCGTTGGCCGATGAATTTTGGTTTATGGCAATGCAAGAAGAGATGAACGAGTTTGAAAGAAACAAAGTTTGGAAGCTCATTCCTCGTCCCAAAAACAAGAATGTCATCGGGACAAAGTGGATTTTCAAGAACAAATCGAATGAGCATGGGCAGGTTGTGCGCAACAAGGCAAGACTAGTGGCGCAAGGCTATACGCAAGTTGAAGGCATCGACTTCGATGAAACTTTTGCTCCCGTTGCACGCATGGATTCCATACGGTTACTTATTGCTATTGCATGCCACCTCAACATCACTTTACATCAAATGGACGTGAAAGCAGCCTTTCTCAACGGCATACTTGAAGAGGAGGCATATGTTGCACAACCCAAGGGCTTCGAAGATCCGAAACATCCTGACTATGTGTATCAACTACACAAGGCATTGTACGGCCTAAAAAAAGCTCCTAGAGCTTGGTATGGCTGCCTAACTGATTTTCTACTCAGTTTCGGATTCACTCGAGGCACTGCCGACAAAACACTATTTGTTAAATTCAATTCTTCCAATATTTTAATTGCACAAATTTATGTTGATGATATTGTTTTTGGATCCACATGTGAGAACATGCTTAAGGCATTCACCTCTGCCATGGCATCAAAATTTGAGATGAGCATGGTAGGAGAACTAACTCATTTTTTAGGGCTCCATATCAAGCAATCATCAACTGGGACGTTTATCTCACAAGCTTCATACGCTAAGAATCTCATCAAAAGATTCCAACTTGAAGGATCCAAGCCCATGAAAACACCTATGGGCTCAACGGACAAAATCTCCCGAGGCACTGATACTGCCGCAGTGGATCAGACACTCTACTGATCCATGATAGGGAGTTTACTTTATCTTACGGCAACTAGACCTGATATCATGTATAGCGTTTGTTTGTGTGCCAGGTTTCAAGCTGATCCACGGGAAGAACACTTGAAGGCAGTCAAACGCATCATACGCTATGTTGCCGCATCAGTCGAGTTAGGCATATGGTATACCAAAGATACCACCACCGACTTAGTCGGATTTTCAGATGCCGACTGGGCAGGAGACACGGAGGAGCGCAAGAGTACAAGCGGAGGATGTTGCTTTCTTGGAAACAACATCATTTCATGGCAAAGCCGCAAGCAAAACTGCATTTCTCTATCCACTGCCGAATCAGAATATATTGCCGCAGGGAGTTGCTGTACCCAACTGATTTGGTTGAAGCACATGCTTGATGACTACCACCTGGATAGCAATGTTCTTACACTCTACTGCGACAATACGAGTGCTATAAATATCAGTCATAATCCAGTGCAGCACTCAAGAACCAAACACATCAGCATAAGGCATAATCCAGTGCAGCACTCTTGAGGATTGATCACATCCCAACAGAAAATCAAATAGCTGATATCTTCACCAAGCCACTGAATTCAGATCGATTCATTGCTTTAAGAAAGTCTCTGTGCATGTGCACCATGCCTTAGATGCTGATCTGCATCATGCTGCCGCATTGTCATGCCTACTGAACTTCTGCCACAGCATTCTGCCTTGTCAACTTATGAGTTTAAAATTTTCCGAAGGAAGAGAGAATACCCAAACCACTTTAGGCAACATGGTCAAACCCATATACATGTAATTAATACTCAATGGGTTGAGATACTATGTACTAGGTGACCTAAGTATTTAATAATCTTTTTTTTGACATGGCATTATACCTAAGTAGAGTATAAGTACTTATGATGCAGCATGATGTTTCATTAGGATTAGATGTTTTTATTCTTATCCTAATTTTGCTTTGTAAGCTTTGATTTTTCACACCACCAAAAATATTTTACTTATTTTTATTCAAAAAAAAAATGAAAAATGAAAAATAGAAAAAGAATATTTTCTAAAAACAGAAAAAGAGAATATTAAAAACAGAAAAAGAGAAAAATTAAAAACAGAAAAAATAGATAATTAAAAAAAAAAAAAAGGATTTTTGATTTTGAGTTTTGGCAACAACTTGCCGCAGAGCATTGCCCCACTTGACCGTTGGGCAGCACTCGAGTGTGCGGCAGGCGACGGTTCAGCTTCAAAAAGTAACCGTTGCCTAGTTGCCCATCCCATCAACTGCCATCCGTTTCTTTCTCTTAAAACTCTTTTCAAGTTTTATTTTTTTTAATATCCAGAAATCAAAAGCCCTAATCCTATTCCAACTCTATCTTCTCCATCTTTTTCGATCAAAAGAGAGTTTGAAATTTCTGGAATTCTAAATCCCTAATTTTTCTCACAACGCACAAGTATAAAATACTCTATCTTCCTTGCGTATTGTGTACTCTGTTTTTTTTCTAAACCCTAATTTCATCAAGAACTTTAAATTCAATGGCATCATCTCCTTTCGCCTTTGCTCGCTACTTCTCGGACCCACGCCTGGTGGAGCTCATCAAAGAATCTCGCCCCGATGCAACTATGGAGGATATTCAGCCCGCGGAGTCTCTTCCCTTCATCAACCGTCTCATCGCCATCGACGCCGCCGCCGCCGCAGCTGCCGCCGCCGCAATCGACGCCGCTTCCCAGCCGTCGCCTTCTACTGAGAACCAGCCGCCGCAAGCTGACGCCGGTGATGGTTCAGGTAAGGCTTCACCCATGAACATCTCCCCGGACCATGATGCAGGGGGAGAAACTGCCGCAGAGGAAGACCCTGCCGCAGATGATGAGCCTGTTCATCCACACCCGATTCCTCTCCAGATCATACTCCCTGGACCCGTCAACTCTGAGCCATCTCAGACCCCCACACCAGTGGTTTTTATTCCAGGAGTCTCGAATGTGATTGACTATGCCGCTGGCCTGGCCGAGAGATCCTTTCACACCTCTGATCTTCAAGGTCTTTTCACTCCTGAACCCTCTGTCACTGCCGCATCCTCTGCCTTTCCACAGGCAGACCCTGAAGTGCAGCAGCAAGAAAAGAGCATCCCTTACAATAGAAGGGACGATGACAATGACTTTGACCACAGCGAGCTCTACGACAACTACCCGGCTCCGAAGAAGACCAAGGATCGCAAACCGACTCCTTATCCATCTACAACTCCACTTTCAGATGAGGAAGAATCTGACCACTCAAGCCAGCAGCATCGTGATGCCGCAGGTTCTGATACAGAATCAGACACATTGCTGCGGGATCATGCCTCAAGGAAGCGCAAGAAGGAGCAAGTGCCCATTACCCCTCGCCGTCCATCAACTCGATCCACCACTGCCTATGCTAAAGGCAAAGGCCCAGCTGTGCCCCCAACCTCAATGGAAAACCCCATTGACGTCGAGACTGCCACTGCTAAGAAATCCCGAAAAGGGAAGGAGAAAGCTGCCGCAATCAAACCCGACAGCTCTCATAGTGGTGATGCCGCAGCACAACCTGCTGCGAAGAAGGGTGGCAAGGTACCAAAGATTGATGCCCCCAAGGAGGATTCGGATTCTGATATGAAACCCGGCAAGGGGTACTCAAGGCGATTCTGGTCAGAACGCCGTTCAGTGATTGGGCCCCAGTTCTACTCCAACAAGCCCATTCAAACGGATCGCTGTGTGGACATGCCGACTTGTGCCAGACACAAAGTGGATAAGTTCTTGAAGAGGATGAAGTTGGTCAAGGAAGTCACCTACGCAGGACCCTACTGCGAGGACTTGGTGCGCGATTTCTATGCCAACTTGCGCCCCTGTTTTGGGGATGATGGATCCAGAGGCTATGGCAAGGTGTATTTGCGCGAGAAGATCTTTAACTTCACCCCTGCTGCCATTAACGCCTTCTTGGAGCGCTCAGACATCGAATATCCTGCCGCACTTGCTGACCCTACTGTTGCCGCAGTCGCTCACCGTCTGACCAAATCACCACCGGATGCTGCCAACAACATTCCTTGCTCAAAACTCTCATCTTTTTACTACTTTTTGTTTACTGTTGCCAGGCACAACTGGATTCCCACAACAAATGTGCACTTTGTGCATACCCAAATGGGGGAAGTCTTGTTTCACCTTGGTGCAAGAAGGCAGGTGAACTTGGGAGAACTTATCTTTGAGAAGATTGCATCACAGGCAGAGAACATCACCCAGACGCAGAGCCTTGCGTTCCCTTCACTGATTTGGGAAATGTTGAAAATTCAAGGGCTCTCGTACAATAGTGCTGATCAACTGACTGCTGTGCCGCATCCCTACAAGCTGTATGTTCGTGAGTACAATGACTTGCCCTGGACTGGTTTTCATGCCACTGCCGCAGTGCCTCCAACTCCAGCTCAAAAGAAGGCACCCAAGCTGCCGCAGGCTACTGGCCCTAGCTCATCTGCTCCACAGCCAGGTGTTTCTGCTCGTGCCCAAGCATTTGCAGACCAAGTTGCTGCAAACCACATGGTTATCTTGCAGGACTACATGTCAAAGGCTATCGTGGATGCCATTACATTCTTTCTTGAAGAAGAGGGCTTTCCTCCACAAAAAGGGGGAGTATCAGCAGCCGAGGCCAGAATGGCAAAGAGCACTGTGTTGAGGATGTTGAAGAAGCGCGTCGATCAAGATCTCAAAGAAGTTGAAGAAGAAGAAGCTGCCGCAGAGAAGGAAGCTGCCGCAGCAGAGAAGGCTGCCGCAGACACTGCAGCAGAGATTGATGGTGAAGAGCGTGGATCGTCACCCGAGCACGATGATTGAAGAGCTTGAAGGATTGCAGTTCTCAAGACCCGAAGAAATATCATTTCTTCTTTTGCTTTAGTTTTTATTTATTCTGAACAATTTATTTAATTTCTGTTTATTTGCTTTTTGAACAATTTGGTTTTTAAGTTTGTTTTGGTTTGAACAATTTTTAATTCTAGTAGTTATTTTCCTTTTGAAAAATTGGTGTGTTATTTTTAAGGCTTACTTAGTTTAACTTGTTTTTGTTCTATTAGTTAGTTGTTAAATAAATTTTTTGTTCTACTTAGGAAGTATTAACTAAGGGGGAGTTTTATGCCTTAGTTGTTTTGTCAAGATAAAATCCATAAACTTCCAAGTAAGATGTATTTCATTGAGGGGGAGTGCTCATTGCGCTGCTGCCTCATGGTTTTGTGAAGAAAGATAAAAAGGGGGAGTTTGTAAGGATAAGTATGTTTGGGCATTACAATGCCTTAAATGTACCTAGGCAGAAGTTGTTTTGCTAACATATTTATTTGTTTTATTTCTTTCTTCACAATTTAAACTGTTGTAATCACTTGTCATATTAGTGATTTGATTTAGCATAGTTCATTGTTGGAACGTGCTTGAAAAACAATCAACATAGAAGGTTTCTGCCGCAGCACAGCCAGGCAGAGTCATGCCGCAAGCAGTGCAAAGGCTTGGACAAGAGGTTGAGTTGAGAGAATCGAGCGAAGCATGAGCGTAGGGCAAAGGAATGCTGAAGTCCAGATAGTATGGAAGGCAGTGCAGTGTGGCAGTGAATTCCAGAAGAACTTCAGAAGGCATCCTGCGGCAGCGGTCAAAGCAGCCTGCCCTATAATATCTCAACCGATTGTTGACCTAGCTTTTCAAGGGAATTAGTTGAAGACTCTCACCTATAAATAGAGGACGTCGACAGCTGCATTCCTCAACAATCCAGAAAACAAGACAACACCTTAGAAACACAATTACATTACAAGAATCGATCATCTAGCTTTTAGAGCCGCGACTTCTTTTGTGAAGATCGTTGTGCCATATGTTCTCTCGTCTCTAAGAGAGTTCTTTTGTTCAGCTGATGATTCGAAAGCTTAGTATAGGTGTTCAATTCAGTAGCTAGGTTTTTGTTGTTGATTGTTCATACTCGTTGGATACGAATCATACGAAGGCATACATGTGTATAGCCTTTGGTAATATCATTGTAAATCCAAGAGTATCATTTTGTAAAGACTCGTTCTTTAATAAAGTTTCTGGCCGTAAGGCCGTTTCGTATGTGTATAATTTAAATACACATACAAAGATTTAAATTTGTGTTCTTTACATTTTCGTACGTGTGTGTGTGTTCGTTCGAAGTGATTTATTTTTTATTAATTCCGCTGCAATTCTTATACATATATCACATATAATTTTAACAAGTAAACAGCTTGGTTAATCTGGATAAAATACTTAAACTCAATTAAATCACGTAAAACGAACGTTTTCTGTACAAGGCATCGTGCTGCGGCATACGCTGTTCTGCCGCAGAACACTGCCTTGTCTAGGCAGCGCATTTTACTGCGTTTTATTTACTGCCTACGACTTTCATTTTTATTGTTCTTGAAATAATTTAGTTAAAATATTTTTACTTGATAGAGTGTGTGTTTTATTTCTCGCGTAGATATCTAAGAATCCTGTCTTTTATATCATTGGAAAACCCTCTAAGTCTAGTTATAAAAAAATACGGTGAAAAAGAAGAAAAAGAAATTATGTGGGCGGGTCATGAAATTCGATACGAGTTGAATGTTCGGTTTGTTACCGTGAAGTTATGATCTTGTTATTGTTAATATTCAGTCCCTGAAAATTAATTTGGTCCACGAGTCTTAATTCGGTACCCAATAAATAATTTTTGTTCAATGATTTCTTCCCACCCTTGTTTAATCTATTCGGTCATCCGATGATGTATTCTGTCCCCAATTTATTTTTTTTACTTATTGTAAGGGTATTTGAGGTATAGTTGAATTTAAGTGTGTAGCTGTTTATTAAATTGGCATGTTAAAAAGAGAATCACTATCTCAATCTGTGTATTTAAAAAATTTTGCCTTGTTTTTTTATGTAAAAAAGAGAATCACTATCTCAATCTGTGTATTTTAAAATTTTTGCCTTGTTTTTTTGCTTTATTTCAGCCGCAAATTATTTTTGATTCAACAAATCAGCAAATTTTATATATTGATATATTACTTATTTTGATTGTTTTGTTTCAGCGAACGTTTTTGAAGCACAACTTTTCAGCGCCAAAAATTCTTAGGACTAAAACGTCAACAAGGACAAAAATTGCGCAAAAGTTCTCGAATTTTTGATGTGCACAAACCTAACATAAAATTATAAGTAATTTAAACAAAATTTTATGTTGTGATAATTATCATAATCATGTTGCATCTTAATTATAAAATTTTCATTTGTATTAAAACAATGGCTTTTCTCACAATTTTAGTGAAATAACAATTTGCCAAAACCAGCAATTGTCTCCTTTCATCGTTTTTCAATTTTCTTTCTTTCTGAAGATTGAAGCTTACAAATTTAATTTTCTCATTCATTTAGTTAACTTAATCCATTAACACAAATGTTTTTTGAGAGCACAGCGCAAAAATTCTCTGATTTTTGGTATGGACAAATCAGTGTTGATTAATTATATATGCTATTAAAAATTATAAATAATTTAAACAAAATTTTATGTTGTTATAATTATCATAATCATGTTAAATCTTAATTAAAATATTTTCATTTGTAATAAAATAATAGCTTTTCTTACAATTTTATCTTTCTTTATTAATTGTTTGAAATCAAAAGCGTACTTTCAAAATGTGTATATTTTTGTATTTGTATCTTGATTTCAAAAGCAAGAATGAAATACAGCGCCAATTCTAAATATTAATATATTAATTAATTATTTTGTTGCTTTATTTCAAAGCGCGCAAATTATTTTTGGCACAATTTTATTTGACCTTATTAATTGTTTGAAATCCAAAAGTCTAGTGTCAAAATGTCTATATTTTTGTATTTGTTTTTTGAATTCAAATATTTAAGGTATTGAAAGCAAGATGAAATACAACTTCAATTCTATATATTAATATATTGATATATTAATTGTTTTGTTGCTTAATTTTAGAGTGCAAATTAATTTTCTCACAATTTTATTTGGCTTTATTAATTGTTTGAAATCCAAAAGTCTACTGTCAAAATGTGTATATTTTTGTATTTGTTTCTTCAATTCAAATATTGAAAGCAATAATGAAATTTATATTGATATATTAATTGTTTTTTTGCTTTATTTCAGCCCAACTGAAATTTATATTGATATATTAATTGTTTTTTTGCTTTATTTCAGCCCAACCCAAATTATTTTTGAAACAACAAATCAGCCAATTCTATATATTTATATATTAATATATTACTTATTTTGATTGTTTTGTTTTTGAAACAACAAATGGGCCAATTCTATATATTTATATATAAATATACTACCTATTTTGATTGTTTTGTTTAAGCGTCAGCGCAAATGTTTTTGGAGCGACAATTGATTTTGGAGCACAACTTTTCAGCGCAAAAAATCTTTTGGCAAAAGCGCCAACTAACAACGACAAAAATTGCGCAAAAATTCTTAGATTTTTTATTTGCACAAACCCGATTAATTATTTATGTTATTAAAAATTATAAGTAATTTAAACAAAATTTTATATTGTTATAATTATCATAATCATGTTGTATCTTAATTATAAAATTTTCATTTGTATTAATACAATGGCTTTTCTTACAATTTTATTTGCGCAAAATTAAAATATTTAGTGAAATAAAATTTGCCAAAACCAGCAATTGTCTCCTTTCATCGTTTTTCAATTTTCTTTCTTTATTGAAGCTTACAAATTTAATTTTTCTCATTCATTCAGTTAACTTAATCCATTAACACAAATGTTTTTTGAGCAACATATTGATTTTGGAGCACAACTCTCAGAGCAAAAATGCCAACCGACCAAAATTGTGAAAAAGTTCTCGAATTTTTGGTGTGCACAAATTCAGTGTTGATTAATTATTTATGTTATTAAAAATTATAAATAATTTAAACAAAATTTTAAGTTGTTATAATTATCATAATCATGTTCCATCTTAATTATAAAATTTTCATTTGTTATAAAATAATAGCTTTTCTCACAATTTTATCTGTCTTTATTAATTGTTTCTATATATTAATATATTGATATATTAATAGTTTTGTTGTTTTATTTCAGAGCGCAAATTATTTTTTGCACAATTTTATTTGGACTTATTAATTGTTTGAAATCCAAAAGTCTAAGTGTCAAAATATGTATATTTTTGTATTTGTTTCTTGAATTCAGATATTTAAGGTATTTTTTTTTTTGCTTAATTTTAGAGAACAAATTATTTTTCTCCCAATTTTATTTATATATTGATATATTAATTATTATTTTTTTTGCTTAATTTTAGAGGACAATTATTTTTCTCACAATTTTATTTGGCTTTATTAATTGTTTGAAATTCAAAAGTCTACTGTCAAAATATGTATATTTTTGTATTTGTTTAATTTTTTTGCTGCTTTATTTCACCAATTATTTTTGAAGCAACCAATCAACCCCAATTATATATATTTATATATTGATATATTATTTATTTTGATTGTTTTGTTTCATTGCGAATGTTTTTGGAGCAATAAATTGATTTTGGAGCACAATTTGTCAGCGCAAAAATTCTTACATCAGCTTAGGACCAATTAAAAATGACAAATCCAATGCCAAATGCCTTCGTATTTGAACTGCTCAAACTCAGCGCAAATTTGCTTCGCTTTTAAGCTAAATACAAAAATCCAGCGTCAAGTTTACTTGACAAAATATCATGACATGAATTGAGCGCCAACTTCATGTGAACACATATCCAGCGCCAATTGCCTTTGGATCCAAAACTTGACAAAATATCATGACATGAATTGAGCGCCAACTTCATGTGAACACATATCCAGCGCCAATTGCCTTTGGATCCGTATTCAGCGACACAACTCCAAATTCGGGATCCAACCGCTTCCAACTCTCAAATCCGGAATCCAGCTGCAGCCAACTTTCAAATCCGGATCCAACTACTCTCAACTCTCAATTCCGGATTCTACTCCTCAGAGCCACAAATTAGGATCCGAACGCTCATAGATCCGGATTCAGCGACATCAACAGCAAATGTCAAAAATCCGGATCCAACTGTTCTTGGATCCGGATTCTGCCTCAACTGCCTCATTGTCACAAATCGGGATCCAGCTGCTCTTGGATCCGGATTCAGCAAAATCAACAACTTGCAATTTCCGACGCCAAACATCATCAACATTGGATTCAAGACTAATGATGATCAAATCCAAGGTTGCTACTACAACAATTTTCGATGGCCGTGAAGACAATGAAACACTGAAGATTCAACACTTAGAGATATTCACAATAAAATTGAAGATAAAGTATTGAGATCGATGGAGCCAAGATTTTGGTGGAGTATGAAATTGAAATTGAAGAAATTGAAGATTCAAGATTCGAAGATTCGAAGATTCGAGAATCAAATATTTCGGAAATTTTGAAAGTGACGTAATTCATGGAATTATGACGTCAGTTAAGCGTGTGACCAATTAGAATGCAACAGCCTTAAGTTCGCACGTGCAGCCTCACCTATATATACCCATGGATTTTCGAGATGTCACAAACCGACTTGGAGATTTAAAAATCAGATATTTAGAATCGTAGTTTGTTGGCGCTGAGCCTTGTTTAGAGTTTGTGTAGTAGTTTTTGCGCTGTGCGCCGATAGTAGAGTTAGGAGATTTAACTCTAGGTGCATTCGTGCTAGATCTCTAGTTTATTGGAGTGTTGCAACACTTGAGATACAACCTTTGATCACTTTGCCTACCATACTCCACATTGTAATATTTTCGTTTTGTTCTCAATGAAATGATATATATTACATAACATTATCTCCACTTTTTCATTTTACGAACTTGAGTGGGTGAGTGTGAAATCCGGATCCAGCAACACTTGGATCCGGTTTTGTGTGTTTTGGACCAAAGTTGTTGAAGTTCGTTTTTAAGGCCAATTTCGCAAAAAGTTGGTATCCTATGTCGAAGACGTAATTTCAGTTTTAATTTTGAACCTTTCGTGCCTTATGATTCTGAACTTGTGTGAACTTATGTTTCTGAAATTGAACTTATTTTGAACCTTGGTGAACTTCTGTTTCTGATGTTTTGGATTAGTGTTTTGTTTGGAAGTGAAACTTTGTATCTGATGTTTCAGTTTATCCAAGCTTTATGTCATATTTTATGCATTGTGCATTAAACACAACATAACATTTCACAAATACAAACACTTCATTACACATTGAATAAAGCTACTAGTAACCATCAAAAAATAACTTAATTCTTCACATTGAAAATCAAACACTTCATTACAGAATTTGTAAACACAACTATTAAAACTACATTGTTGGCACCTAAAGAAACCTTTTCTTCCTAAAAAAAAAACAGTGCAGCAAGTGCAAAACCAACAACAATAAAAAACTGGAGCTTGAGGATTCTTTTATTCATCAGAATTGCATACTTCTTCATATCCTCCAGCTCTGCCGCTTTTGAGTTTATATTTCTTAGCAACCCAGGAATTGAGAACACCTTTCACATGCGGGAGGGTCTGTTGGGTTCTTCGGTCTTGAATCTGGATTGGAGACTTGGATAGATAATTGAATCACGTTGAACACGTTTTCCTTAAAGAGTATTTCGACCCTATAAGCCTGGGTATCACGAAATCCCTCGCAGGATAAGACAATATCAACACTCGAGTCTTAGGCTTAGAACACGAGCAACTTATGGAATATTCCGCTTTATTTGTTTGCTTCAAAGCTTCTTATTTCGAAGGTAATTTCAAGTGTGTTCAAGTGTGTTCAACAAATGAATTTTCACTTCCTTATATAGGTAGTAGACACCTTTTCATTTGGACTTAAGCACCCCTTGGTCGAATAGCTACATTTTGAAAAGGTACCTTTTCATTTTGCACCTATTCATGTATAGGTACCTTTTAGTGAAGACACCCTTTCACTTTGGCACCTATTCATGTTGTCTTGCATGGCAAGCCATGCAATTTCGAATTTGCATCATATTAATGATGTAATATCATCATCTAGCCATGCAACCATGCAACCACGAGATCACACTCGACATGCATTATTATGCTTATCCAAATACTTAAATCGTATCAATTTTATATAACCGTGTACTCCACACTTCTCCAAAGTTATATTATATTGACTAGATTTAATCCGAAGCCTTGAATGATTCCAATTACATTAAATGGACAGCGATTTCACTTAAATCACCAACAATCCTCCCCCATTTAAGTGCAATCCTTGAATCATACAAATTCAACAAATAAAACCAAACTCGTGCTTAAGATGAAAATGTCTTAAAGATTGAATTTTCATCGTAGTGAATTATACTTAACATATATTCGAGAATCACGGTGTCTTAAAGATTGAACCGTTCAACCCATCTGAATACATGAAGATAAAACACACACATGTTTAATACAATTCCATAAGGAAATCCGACACAAAATAGGCCATGTGTCCTTATCCGTTCGTGAGTGCATATAAAGCTTAGCCACAGCTCCGAAGTTGCCACACTTCGCACTCATATAGGTAAATCCTTTTATCGTGCCCTGCAATTGCACTTTTTCAAAAGATTTATTAAGATAAACTTCAACCTATGACATGCAGGTTCAAACACAAACTTTTGGGACATATACTTGTGTTTCAATTTCAAATATAGGCTTTCCACATTGAATTCATGTTCTAATATCATTAGAAGTGAATTGGGTATCCCATATTTGAATATTAAAATTGGCTTTAAACTCATCCCAATAACTGACTTTACAACCAAGTCACTAACTAATAACTTCGTCAAGTGATTAGTTAAATTCTTTTTAATTGTCTCATCAAATCTATAAAGATTTCTCCATGAGTGATCAGTTCATGAACCACGTTTAATTATAACGTCAAAGTACTTTGACTTTTCATGACTATATACTTTAGTCAAAGTCATTACACTGTTAAACATAAAACAGATGAGATCACCATAGGTCGCATGCCTATGTGCATCCTCGAGTCGCAATGCCCCTGCGATTCACGAGTTATCCGAGACTCTTGTCTCAACCAGCCAATATGCCTCATTTACAAGGTTCCATATTATTGATTTCCTCCTAGTACACCCTATTACAAGGTACACCTCGATGTCTCATTCATGAGACATAATTATGTTGCACATAATATCCATAGTATAACCACTATGTCCAAATCATTCGAGTCAACTCGCGAATATTCGTTTCATCTCAATTGTATTGCACAACGGACACCAACTAGTCTAGACTCTTTAGCGTTTCATGCTTGAAATACGCACCTCACTTTGACCTTTGAGACACCTTGGTGTTCCTTAACCGAAACACACACCGCGCTCTTTACCGGTCAACATTACTCGGTCTTTCCTTTCCAGAACGCACCTTAGTCCTTACTAGTCGAGACTCGTTGCAATTTATGCCCAGAACGCAATCACGCCTCGACTGATCGAGATTTTTCTATGTGTAAATTACTACCAAGTAATACCAAAGATAACTTAAATGCGTACACATTCATGCCAATTAAGGAATTTAGTTAATTAACTAAATTAATTAATTAATTTACCGAAAGATTGTTTCACACTTTAGAGATAATCACACCTCTTTAAATAATAATCAAGTACCCATTCGGCCATATATACCCATTCATGTGTTAACGTAATAGTTGTATAACATAACTACATGTACATTCACACTCATCACACATCCATGTCTTACACATGCACATACAAACACCATTTTCAAAGTCACGTGACTATTCATAAATCAGCCACCCTTTCATAATTTACGGCAATTAGTTTTAATTTTGACAAGATCTATAATTAAATCCGATGTACCATTAAATAATCACATACATACATACATGTATGATATATTCACGTATAACACATTTATCCACATACTTATACACGCATGTCTCATAATATATTTGTACATGTACACGTCAACCTACACGTTCAATAAGTTCACTATAATAACTTAATTAATAGTCACTTTGGTTTATAATGCACCCACTCACATAAAGTCAACATTTCCGACGATTCAAAGTTACGGGTATAGTTTTGCATGAAATTTGAATACACCAACATATTATCTCATTATTCATACAAGCATATTTATAAATATTTGCATGAAAACATGTACACATAATATTATGTATATATTTTCCACTCGGACACATATATTATATATCATAAACAATATAATATACTATTACTTAACTAATTAATATTTAATTAATAAAATTAATTACTCAATTTTTTTTTTTTAAAAACGAAGTATACTACGTATATCAAAATAAAATCAAACATACCGTTTAATATGTGTCCACGACATATTTAATCTTTAATCTTCCTTTTAGCCAGCGACATAAATCGACGCCTTTAAACCTTTCGAGGTTTCCGTACTTGTTTGTCTTCTCACGAACAAGTCTCCATATTTCCAGAAATGAAAATACTCTTTAAGATTGTTGGGTTTTTCGGTCTTCAATCTGGATTGGAGACTTGGATAGATAATTGAATCACGTTGAACACGTTTTCCTTAAAGAGTATTTCGACCCTATAAGCCTGGGTATCACGAAATCCCTCGCAGGATAAGACAATATCAACACTCGAGTCTTAGGCTTAGAACACGAGCAACTTATGGAATATTCCGCTTTATTTGTTTGCTTCAAAGCTTCTTATTTCGAAGGTAATTTCAAGTGTGTTCAAGTGTGTTCAACAAATGAATTTTCACTTCCTTATATAGGTAGTAGACACCTTTTCATTTGGACTTAAGCACCCCTTGGTCGAATAGCTACATTTTGAAAAGGTACCTTTTCATTTTGCACCTATTCATGTATAGGTACCTTTTAGTGAAGACACCCTTTCACTTTGGCACCTATTCATGTTGTCTTGCATGGCAAGCCATGCAATTTCGAATTTGCATCATATTAATGATGTAATATCATCATCTAGCCATGCAACCATGCAACCACGAGATCACACTCGACATGCATTATTATGCTTATCCAAATACTTAAATCGTATCAATTTTATATAACCGTGTACTCCACACTTCTCCAAAGTTATATTATATTGACTAGATTTAATCCGAAGCCTTGAATGATTCCAATTACATTAAATGGACAGCGATTTCACTTAAATCACCAACAGGGTCGACCCAAGAAAAATGATTACAACCTCTAAATTTCTGCAGACAATATAAATTGGGGAAAATTCACGAAATTAGGGTTCGGAGAAAAATATAGAATCTTTAAACTCACTATATTGGACTCATTAAACTTTGAATAAGGTTCTAAATTAAAAATTAGGGTTCAGTGTTCTAAATTGAAAATTAAGGTTCTTCTCACTAGAGTCTTCTCGCACGACATGAATCTCCTTCCTGGGTTTGCATCAGACCAAGATGTTCTTCTAACTACAAGCTTCCCGCAAAGACATAGTTCCTCCATTCTTGATTTTAGCTTCTATTCTTTAAAATCGAAATTAGGGTTCTAAAAGGGGAAAACGAGAATGAGTAATATTAACGGGTTTACCAATTTATAAAAGGAGAAATGATTTGAGGGACACAAATGTAATATCCTATTTTGATCCAATGTAATAACGACATCTGTCATTATTAAACACGTGCTTTGCACATGTCGCCGGAAACCACCACTTTTGACATTAAAATGCAAAAATGAGATAGTTCAGCCACTAGAGCGTAAAAAGTTAAAGTCCAGGTACCAAAGTACAAAAAGGCCTATAGTTCAAGCACTAAACCATAATTATCTCTTTTAACTATTTAGTTGCTATATATTAAAAATTCTTTAAAGGGACAATTGTATATTAGTAGCTGAACTATATGCACTTTTATACTTTAGTTACCCAACTTGCATTTTGTACACTGAGTAGCTGAACTTTATCGAATTTGCACTTTCATTTAAAAATAGGCGATTTCCGGCGACACGTGAGATACACGTGACTAGTAATTTTTTGTATTAGCTGGGAGAGTGTATTTTCGACATTTCCACTTATTAATAAATGAAAATAGATGTTTAATGAAAAAATCGGTTAAGGCAAAAATACGCGCCTTTCAATATCGCTATCCAGATTGTACCAAACACTTTCAATTCTCTTCAACCCAACTCAATGCCTACTTCTCTACAGGCCCCCGTACTTTCTCACAGGGACATTAACCACCACTCCGAACAACTTGTCATCATCGAGGTCAATCGAAGAAGCCCCGGAACGCTGATCGTGCTATATGACCCTTTTACCCCTTTCTTCAAGCGCAGCTATCTGGATATTCACGTTGTAGTTCCCTGTGACCACGTTATGATGAGGCTTGAAGATGACAGCAGAAAACAGGGTCCGGGTCGGCTTGCTCGGGTCTTCAAGGTCGAGATTCTCAACAATGGCGTTCATATCGGAGCGCGTGAATGCATCTTTTTCCTGAATAATTCTTCAAATCAGAATAAAAAAAAAGGAAATCAATAATTTATACCTGGTATAAATTTTAAGGGAGTGCAATAAACAAAAGTGTAATTTTTGCTTCCCATGGTATATCGATTTCCTGTCGCTATCCATTATCTTCTTAATCGATCACTTGAAAAAATACATAAATATTTTTTGCCTTAGAAATTCAGACGTAATCTTCACTCACTCTTCTCATACATATTAAATAAAAATAAAAATCAAGAATTCACTACCATAGCGTACCTGTTCTTGTTCAGATTCATCGATGGTTGAAGGAGAAATGAACCACCGATTCACCGAATCTGGAGAGTGAAGGAAACATGAAAATGACTTACAAGGTTATTAATGTAATTTGCATCTTCAATCCAAACAGAACTCGACACCTGGCATTGATCAACACTTGCATCTCACATGTCGCCGGAAACCGCTCATTTTTAAATGAAAGTGCAAATTTGATAATGTTCAGCTACTCGCGTGTACAAAATGCAAGTTGGGTAACCAAAGTACAAAAGTGTCTATAGTTTAGCTAATAAACTACTATTATCCCTTCTTAAAATCATATTACGCGATTGTTGTGTATAAAATGGTATTAACCAGAAATAATCACTCATAAAGTTTTAATTATCACCATTTGAGTTTTCAAAATAAAGATGGAGAAAATAGTGCGATTATTTTTCTTTGTAGTTCTCCTTGTTTCTCTCTCATCATGTAAGCTAACAATCATTATTCGATAGTTGCAATATAGTGTTGGGGATATACGCTTCTTGGGGCGATATATCCCCGTCGATCGTCAAAGGGTAAGTTCGATTCGCAAAAAAACGAAATAAAAAAAAAGACAAGAATTATGTAGTTCGGCCAAGAATGCCAACTTCCACGGACACCACACCCAATATTATTCGATAATAATATTCCTGTGTACAAGACCGGATCTCGATAGATCTCTTTACGATTTACTATTTCGTATTTTAGGTTTTCTCTTGGTTATACATAAATTAAGAAATGAGATATTTTTATAGATAGGAGGTAAAACTCTAACCCAATCCCTCAAGAAACCTGAGTCAAACTCGCAGTCAAACATCCGTCAGGCGACCAGGCACCCGCCCGCGTCGCAACTGCAGCTTCTGAAGATTGGAATAAGCTCGCTTGGTCCCTGACGCCCGCCTGCTCCCTTCTAGCGCCTGCCACCACCAGCCACCCTGGCGCCCACCAGCCCCCTGTTGGGGATTTCTTCGTTTTCGACTCGTATTTTTCTCCAATTGGTTTGGATCCACCTCTAACACGCCTCCGATACTATAATTCGAACAAAGGTTGAACTCCCAACAATCATCCCTTCAACCCGAGTGAGCAACTATTCCACCGCACGGGGCACCTCTTGATTGCTTTTGGAGTCCCGAACTCAATCTAGCTATAGCTATTTAGGCTCGATGAATTGATCATGGAGTTTTGAATCGGGAAGCAGTGGTTGTTGATATTCCTTATAATATCGAATGATGATGATGGGGATCGAGAAAGATATTTTTTTTATAAAAACAAGATGTACAATGATGATAGGAATAATATTGTAAATGAGGGCAAAATAAATAGTTTACATTATATAAAAATAATAAAAATAAAAAGAGGGGTGTGCGAGTAAAAGTGGAAGTGCATATATCTTGAGCCTATAAAAAAAGGGTGAGTTTATTTACACCTCCAACATTACTAAATTCACCCCTTTTATAATTTTATTTTTTAAAACACTAACTAAAATATCTAAATTACCCTTATATAAATTAATAATTAACAATGTGAAATATTATTTTCGTTGTCTTCTACCGTAAAGAAAACCAGTTCCAGCCTTTGTTGTTGTTGTCATCGAAATACCTCGCCAGATCTTCGCCGACGGGAGGCGGCGCTCCGACTGGGGAAGCCACCTGGATGCCGTTGAACTGCGGAGCGGGTGCGGCGTCCTTGAGCACGGCAGTGTGCAGCCAGTGCAGGAAATCGATGATCGTGATCCGTCCACGGGCGAGAAGTAACGGTGGTCGGACGGCAAGTTGAGGTCGAGGGCCGGCGCCGGCGCCGGCGAGAAGTTGGTCTTGGCCTTGTTGCCGCGGAGGGACCTGGCGGCGCCGTTGTAGGTGAGGGCGGTCTCCTCCGGGATGTCGAAGGTCCCCAGCCAGATGCGTGTATTCCCAGGGGTCGCGAATCTCCTCCGCGTACTTCAGTCCCCATCTATTTATCTTCGATTTAGTTGAAATAAAAATGGTGTAATATTTTTCTACGGATTAAATTTGTGATTTTAGTTTTTAATAATGTTGTAGATCGACGATGTATAGCAGGAACAATATGCGGAACCCCGAATATAACTCAACAATAAATAAAGAAGGAGACAAGAAAAAAGACAAGGAATTTACGTGGAAACCCAAATCGGGAAAAACCACGGGAGGAACGACGAGAACTTTTACTATAATATTGCCGATGATTACAAGGATTGATATCCACTCTAAAACCCTCTAATCTCACACAATATTATCTCTCTCTATGATGGTATTAACTTGTGTTAACTCGTGTTCTACACAAATAATTATGTCTATGGAGATCCCTATTTATAGGTGTAGAAAACCCATAAATTAGGTAACCAATAGGAATAGGAATAAACTTTTTTCCTAATATATGACTCCTAAATCCATAAGGAATAGAATTATATTATATTCAATATAATTCTAATTTTCCTAAATAAGGAAACAAAATTCCTACGGATTCGAGTCATATTTTAACAATCTCCACCTTGACGAGAAACCGCGAAATCCTATCGCGCATGCGAAATCACATCGCACATCAAACCATAAAGCGAAATCACATCGCCCTTGCGAAATCACATCGCACTCCATAGTCTCGTCCCTCGTCTTCCTCCAAACGCCCCAACGGGCCTAGTTCCTAGAAGATTGGACCTTCAAAGGTCCCCATGAATCGGAACATACATACCCGAGTGTCTTCTTCGAATTGTGATCCCAATTCGAGATATACCCTCTCGACCGCTTTCCAAGCGCACATGGCTCACCAGGTTTAGAAACACTCCATAGATCGAGAAACACTCGATCCTCCTTGTCGACTTTCCTCACATGTCCAAGCCGCACATGGTCTAGTCGTGTAGACTCTTCATCCGAGAGCCTAGTTTTTCCCACGGTTACTTCGTTCACCGCTTCATCTTTAATCAGCTTGGTCACTCCGGCCTTACTTGGTTGCGCGCCTCTAAGCCGGATAGACTCTTCTACCAAGAGTCGGGTTTCGACCCCAGTTACTTTCTTCACCGTGCCTTCTTGGAGGACATAAGGTCGTCTCGCCTTTTCGTCTCCTCCCAACACTACCAAAGCTTCTTCGGTAGCCTCATAAACTCCACCTTCTCCAGTGTAGCTTGTATCAACCTCGGTTACTTCTTTCGCCGAGCTTCCATCGAGGACATAAAGACGACTCGTCTTTCTCTTTCCCCGCAATATTACCAAACCACCTTTGGTAACTCTTAAAACTCCACCTTTACAAGTGAGTTTATAACCCTTGATATCAAGGGTGCTCAAGGAAATCAAATTCCTCTTCAAGTCAGGGACATGTCTTACCTCGCCTAACGTGCGCACCGTGCCATCGAACATCTTCAAGCGGATATTTCCAATCCCTTCGACCTTGCACGAGGTGTCATTAGCCATGAACACCGCACTATGCTCCAAAGATTCATAAGTCTCGAATAACGACCGGTCCGGACACATATGAAACGAGCAACCCGAGTCTAAGATCCAATCACCACACAAGTTGGAGTTCTCGCCTAGAGCCATTAGTAGTTCTCCATAGAAATTCCCATCTACTAATCCAACGTCACCGGAATTCTTATTTCCGGAATTATTGTTGTTGCTCTCCTTTTTCTTCCACGCGTAGCACTCCGACTTTATGTGTCCCTTTTTCTTGCAATAGAAACACTCCTTATTCCCGTGTCGCGACTTCGATTTCCCCGAGTCGCTCCCTTTATCACGGTACTTCTTTTGGACGCTAAGTCCTTCACCCACATCGGGCATACCATCCTTGTTGGACTCCATCATTTGTACGTTTTCCCTTGACGAGAGAGCCGAAGTTACGTCTTTAAACGTGAGACTATCTCGTCCATAGAGAAGCGTGTCCCGAAAAGCCGCCATGGAGGGGGGTAGCGAGCATAACATCCAGAACGCAAGATCATCATCTTCGATCTTCACGCCAATTTTCCCAAGGTCAGCTACACGCTCCTTGAATCTCGCTACATGGTCTTGAATCGACGACCCCTTCGCCATCTTGAGGAAGTAGAGACTTCTCTTCAAGTGATGCTTGCTGGACACCGTTTTCTCAACGCACATTGATTCCAACAACTCCCATAATTCCTTTGCGGTCTTCGCCTCCGTCGTTTCCTCAGTCAACGAATCCGAAACATGAAGCCCTATGGTCGCCATAGCCATCTGATCGAGCTCCACCCACTCGTCATGCTTCATGTCCTTCGGCTTGTTGTCAACACCAAGTAGACAAATCTCTTGCTTAAGAGATCTGAGGACCAACCTCATCTTGTGTTGCCAAATAGGAAATCTCGTGTTGAGACTTAAATTCGGTAGATCGTACCTCACGCTCGCCATCGAAACCTCGCTCTGATACCACTTGTTGTAGATCGACGATGTATAGCACGAACAATATGCGGAACCCCGAATATAACTCAACAATAAATAAAGAAGGAGACAAGAAAAGAAGACAAGGAATTTACGTGGAAACCCAAATCGGGAAAAACCACGGGAGGAACGACGAGAACTTTTACTATAATATTGCCGATGATTACAAGGATTGATATCCACTCTAAAACCCTCTAATCTCACACAATATTATCTCTCTCTATGATGGTATTAACTTGTGTTAACTCGTGTTCTACACAAATAATTATGTCTATGGAGATCCCTATTTATAGGTGTAGAAAACCCATAAATTAGGTAACCAATAGGAATAGGAATAAACTTTTTTCCTAATATATGACTCCTAAATCCATAAGGAATAGAATTATATTATATTCAATATAATTCTAATTTTCCTAAATAAGGAAACAAAATTCCTACGGATTCGAGTCATATTTTAACAAATAATTTCTTTTTCATAGACAAAGGAAATTCAAGAAAATTTGTGTAGTGCGTTGAAATTTATATTTGAGGGATTGTTGTTGTTCACAGTGTTGCTTAGAACAGCAGAACTTTTCTGCCGGAAAAGGGAGACAAGTTAAAGTACTTTTTTAAATAAGAAGGAAATAAGAAGGAAAGGGTATGATTGGTATTTTATTTGGAGTGAACTTATCAATTTAATAAAATTAGGGTGGTGAATTAATATTGGGGTGAGTTTAGTAATGTTAGAGGTGTAAATAAACTCAGCCTAAAAAAAAAAGTGGGAATACAACTTTTAGAACAAATTTACAAAACACCTATTTATTTTGTCCCCTCCCATAAGAGTACATTTATTCTAGACAAAATCAATTGGAAAAGTCATCTTTACCCTTACTTTTTTTTTCTCTCAACTAATAATACAAAAAAGATTTAAAAACATTTTAAAAACTCAAAATATCAAAACAAAAAAAAAGTGGGGCCCACGAAAATCAGATTTTAGGTTGGTGGATGTGTTTACTGCATGCATTCATGCATCCATCTCCCCCTACTCAAACCCTCAAACCCTAACCCATTTAAAAAAAAAATCGATTCTCTCTCTCACAAAATATCCTCTCTACAAAAATCGTCGTCTGAATATACGTGGGAAGGGCAGACGAGTTCGCCGGCCGAAAGGTACGACGAAACGCGTCGATTCTGGTTTTTTTTTTCGATTTTCTGCAAAAAAATCATAACTACACGGTGGCTACACGGTGGGTTTTCTCGACCGTGTAGCCACCGTGTAGTTATGAAGATTAACCGGTTGCTCGGCTTCACGGTGCTCTCGGTACACGGTGTTTCCCGGTCACCGTGTACCGGATAGTGTCTCGGTACACGGTGACACAAGCTACACGGTGAGACACCGTGTAGCCACCGTGTACAGAAGCCGTTTTTTCAATTTTTTTAAAAAAAATGTCTAATTATGGCTTTGTTTATGCTTTTGGATGGATATTTTGGGTTCCCCCACTGAATTCAAATGTGTTTTGTAATTGTAGATGTCGAATCAACGAATCACGATACGGTACGGTGGTCGTTGGGATCAAGCGGCCTATGTTGACGGAGTAGATATATGCCTCTTCTTTCGGAGGGAAGAAATTACACTCGACGCCCTTACGAGCCGGATTCGTTTGGTTTTGCGCCCTCCGCCCAATACCGAGTACATGTTGTACCATTTTACCCGAGGCTATGACGCGAGAAGCGTGCGAGCTCCTATGCTTTGCGACGAGGATGTCTCCCGCATGTTAGACGAGCAAGGGGATGAGTGCTTTGTGTTCGTCGTCCAAATAGAGGCACAACTAGCTGCGCCGGAGGTGAATATCGGAGAAGAAGCTCGGGATTCGGGCGTACCGTCAGAGGAAGAGAACGAGAACGAGGCGGTACATACTTCCGAGGACGAGGAAGAAGCCCGTCAGTCCGATCTCTTGGAATCTTTGACCACGGAGTGGACCGAATGGATTAGACAGCCGGGAGTGGTTAAAAAGATAATGTCGCGCCGTAATATGTCCTCGAGTTCTTATGCGGGAGGCGCCGAGCAAGCCGAAGCTTCTCAGAATGCACAGAATAATCTACAGCGCAATTGGATCATTCCACTGCCGGGGTTTGACCCCGCTGTTCCGTTGCAGTCTATCGAACACCAACCGATCTTTGGTCAGATGGCAGTCGGAGCCACGTTCCGAAAGAAACTGGACCTGAAGGTGATGGTGGGGCTGTATCACATGGAGAATAACGTAGAGTGCAAAACTGATCGCTCGAACACTAATCGAGTGACGTTCGTTTGCAAGACGGGGCGTGAAAAATGCACGTTCAAATTGTGTTCCACGGGTTCCGATGACACCCTTTGGAGGATCACGAAGCTGAACTTGAATCATACGTGTCGAAACAATTTGGGGCGACTTGCGGATCGACAGGTGTCGAGCAGGGTTGCGGCTACTTTCTTTGCACGTATGTTAGTCGGCAGTCGGGAACTGGTTCCGAAAGATATGGTTGAGGATTTGAGGAGATTGTACGGAGTTCACATCAGCTACAACTTCGCCCTGCGGACGAGGAACCTTGCGCTTGAAATAGCGTACGGCGACTATGAGGTATCGTATCAGAGGCTCCCGTCATATCTGTACGTGCTGAGAGAAAATAATCCCGGGACACAGTACGATATTCAGACGACCGACCAGGGCGTGTTTTGCCGCATGTTTGTTGCGCTCGGGCAGTGCATTCGTGCATTTGAGCAGGGCACTCTGAGGCCTGTGATAGTAGTCGACGCCACCCGTTTGAAAGGGAAAAACACTGGTGTGATGTTTTTCGCATGCACAAAAGACGGGAATGAGACTATTTTCCCGCTTGCGTTTGGTATCGGTCCGATAGAGAATGACGAGGAGTGGACGTGGTTTCTCCAGCACCTCAGAGTTTGCTACGATACTGATCTGCTCATTGTGTCCGACCAGCATAAGAGCATCGCGAATGCTATTCGGAGTGTCTATCCCCACGCTACCCGTGCGTTGTGCTATCACCACCTCTCGAAGAATCTAGCACGGTACGGCCAGCAGCTGATCAGGGCTCTATGCAATGCTGCTTATTCTTATCGGGTGGATGATTTTGACAAATACCTTTCGGATGTGGAGAAAATCAGTGACAGTGCTTATAGGCGCCTTACTGATATTGGGGTTGAGCACTGGGCGAGGTCAAAGTGTGATGCACGACGATACGGTTTCATGACATCGAATGCGGCCGAAGTCTTCAACGCTGCTATCAAATGGCCACGGCGATTACCTGTCTGTGCGATGCTCGAGGCCATTCGTGCGATGATTGAGAGATGGTTTGACGAGAAACGAAGGAAAGATAACGAGAGACAGAATGGTGGACATGAGCTGACCGAACTGGCATTCCTCAAGTTGTCTGGTCAGGATGAGTTGAGCCGTTATTTTACCGTTCGGGAGGTCAGTGCGAATGCCCGATACAGAGTTCAGGAGGAGGACAGGTCTTACCGTGTCGTCATGCTTGTGCCGCTATGAGGTATGATATCATTTTACCTTTAAATTTAATTTTAAACAGTTGATTCCACTAACTTGTTTGTTATTATTATGTAGACGAGCCGGATTTTCACCGTACGATTTCGTGAGCCCTTATTTCAAGATGAGCAGCCATGTCGAGATGTACGCGACGCCTATTGTGCCGTTGCCACATTATGATGATTGGGTGGTCCCGCCGGATTTAGCTTCGTGCGTAGTTCTTCCTCCGGTAGCGGGTAGACAAGCTGGATGTCCGAGGGTGACTCGTGTTCGTTCCGGAGTTGAGAGCTCTACACGACGTTTGAAGGTTTGTACAATTAATATCATTTCGTCGTGTGCAGGCTTGGACCTAATATCGTGTCGCCGTGTGCAGGTGTGTTCTAGATGTAAGGGCGTAGGTCACAACATGCGGAAGTGCACGGTTTTTATCCCACCCGAGGCTGTTGATTTAAATGTCCCTGCAGATGAGACGGGAACGCAAGAGTCGAGCCGAAGAAGACAAAAGAAGTGCAGCATCTGCAAAAACGAGGGACACACGAGAACAAAATGTCCAATGAACACGGAGTGACAGACAGAGTTCGAGAATGGGTTTGGTTGTTTTATCGGTATTTTTAAACTATTTGAGACTTATATTGTTTTATTATCGTCTATTCTCGTGGGATTTTGGACATTTTGTGAGTTTTAGGTTATTGTGTTTGTTTTAGGTTATTGTGCTTGTTTTTGGAGATTGTTTATCTTGTGAGTGTGAAATATGTGAAAAAACAGGTTGGGAATTAGGTTTTGGGGGCAAGGGGGATTTACTTATCTGTTTTTTAGAAGGTACATATATTAATTTTGCTAATTACGTTCATGGAATACTACTAGCCCAATTGGTCAGCCGAAATTTGGAAATTGAATGGATGACCAGAGGTCAGGGGCTCGAATCCTAAGAGCCCCATTTTAATTCTTTTTTTTACACGGTACCGGGTAGCACCGTGTGCCGGTAAAAAAAAATACTTATCTGTTTTTTAGAAGGTACATATATTAATTTTGCTAAATACGTAAATGGAATACTATTAGCCCAACTGGTCAGCCGATATTTGAAAATGAATGGAAACCCGGAGGTCAGGGGCTCGAATCCTAAGAGCCCCATTTTATTTTAATTTTTACACGGTACCGTGTACCGGTAAGAAACTCACCGTGTACCGGTAAGCAAATCACCGTGTACCGGAAAAAAAAAAACGCTTAGTTTTGCCACCGTGTAGCCACCGTGTAGCTTAGAACTGAAGTAGCTTTTTTTGATTTTGAAGCATTTCTACAACTTTTTTGTTGTTTTGTTAAGCATGAAACATTATTTTAAAGACTAGAAACATCCAATAAACAACATAACAAATCCAATTTAGGACTACAAATAGGAGATGCTTGGAATGTTGACCGTTTTCCGAACTTTCTACTAATATTGTGACAATCTTAACTACATAGGTAATACATTGTTCATGCGTAATCACTTAATTCGTCAAATTCAATAGTTGATCGTGTTTTTTGAATCATTTTGATTATTAAAATGATGTTTTATACTACAATAACAAGTTAACAATCGAAAAATGCCTTAAAATCAATTAAAATGAATTAATGAACTAAACTACACGGTACCACCGTGTAGGGCACCGTGTACCGGTAAGCTACCGTGTAACATGAGTATTGAGTACTGCCCAGAAAGTCCACCGAGCAGTTCTTGGCTACACGGTCAGTCTGGGATGCTACACGGTGGCTACCGTGTAACCGGAATTGACCGTGTAGCAGAGGGCAGAATGCCTGTTTTTCACATTTTTTCCACCCAAATCGATCAAATATTGTGACCTATTTCACCAAAATCAATCAAAACACAACACACCTATTTCACCAAAACACACTTAAAATAGTTTAATTGTTTTACAAATTATATTAAATTAATAAGTTAATATATTATATATAATTTTAAAAAAATTTGACGGGATTTATTTAGTTAATATCAAAGCTAAACCTGCAAATCAATCTCAATACACATAATAAATAGTCCAAACACATGCACATGAAAAAATCTAAAATCATCCAAAATACAAATCACTAGTCTCGATGACTCAAACTGAAGATTTTTCGAGCGACATATCGACGATACTTCATCAAGTACGAGTCGTCGATTTCTCTACCCCGGTGATTGAGGTACTTGTTGACGAGACGATCCAGATACATGCACACGTACGGGCCGCAGTTGTTGTTGTCGTCTTGGACAAACTGCTCCGTCGGGACTTCGACCATCATAGAAGTCTTCTTGTGGGACCGACGAATAAAGTTCATACCCTCCCAAAATCCTGCAGCTACCAAAAGACGAGGCAATAACTCCAACACCGGGGTTAGTACACGAGACTTGGCAGTTACTTCCGAACAACGCCACCACAACGAGTCGTACAACTATATAGTCCAGCGATCCAGGTTAATCTGTATCACGACCCAATGTTCCCCGGTATTACAGGCCGTTATCACCTAAAAAAATAAAAAATAAAATAAAACGTTATTTACAATTAAATTAAAATATTAAATTGAATTAAAAAAAAATGTACGGTTCTTTAAATTACCTCTCGTGCGTGTTCCCAACTCTCGTGCCTATTGTCTCCCGTGATGTATTTCACCATGTAGTCTGGCGGTGCCCAGGTCTCATATTTCCTCTCCAAGTTCGTTCTCTTTGCATGTGCATTCGGGATCGAAATCCTAGCGTACTGGATCTTCATAGCGTTCTGTTAATTAAAAATAAATTTAAACGATTAGTATTAGGAAAATGATAAAAAAAAACTTGTATTTGATAGGATGATTGGATCTTACGAAGAACTCGGTACACAAGAGTATAGTCTTCGTTGGAGTGACTTCATCTTTTAAACCCTCGTCGGACTTTATCTTGTCTTGCAGGTACGTAATGTACATGTCAATCTCCTGAAAAATATACATATCACAGTTAAGCACAATTTAATAAACATTATAAATTTCAAAGTTTAACTACAAATTAACTTACCATGCTCGAGTACCAATAATGTAGTGACTCAATCCGTTCGAAGTAGGGGTTGTCCAGAGTGAGTCCGTTGAAAGGGATTTTGGTACTCATTCCATGCCCGTCACGACGGAACATCGAATAGAGCCCCTTAACCTTCTTGCTGCCAGACCGTGCGAACTGCGCGACGTACGGGCTCCGGAGAGCTGCCGAGGGCCTCCTCACACGGGGTCCGAGACTACTACTCTCGGCGACATCCTCCTCCTCCTCATCAGCCCCAAGTTCTTTCTCCTCTTCCGACAATGCAATCTCCTTTTCGTGTTCATTCTCCTCCACGGGAGATGTCAGCTTGAACCACTCGACCTGCGACTCAGGAGGAAAATAAGTCTCTTCATCAACGATCACCTGCGGTATATCAGCCCCCCTCGGTACAATAAAACCAGGATCATACTCTGGCCGATAAGCAGTAGTCGGAGTGAAGATGCCGTCGGTGGGAATCGCTGGGAAGGCACCGAAGACACCCTAAAAATCACGCAGCGCCCTCGGTGGCGAAGAATGACCGCTATCTCCCCAGACAGCCTGAGTCTGTACCGGTGTGCGATAGCTATCGCCAACGATCTGCTGGTCGTACTGGGGCACGTGCTCGTACTGGGGCTGCTGCTGGTCGTACTGGGGCTCGTGCTCGTACAGGGGCTGCTGCTGCTCGTACAGGGGCTGCTGCTGCTCGACCTGAGGCTGCTGCTCGACGTGGGTCGACTCGGCATGGAAAGACTCAGCATGGGTCGGCTCGACAAGTGGCGACCTGCGATAACCATCCTGAAAGTGATAATCAGATGGCCAATCCCCACACGAAACCCTGACATCAACGTCCACTAACTCGGGCTCCGAGTCCTGAAAGCGAGGAGGCGCGCTGATAGAATGCCGAGCAGCCGGAAAACTGCCCTGAGATGCATCAGAAGGACAGGGGCGACTCCGGGAGTATCGCCTGCGACCGAAAAAGCCCCGAATCTGCTCCATCAGACTGTCGTTGCCCTCCTTATGTACCCTCCTCATCCGGGCAGTCAATCGGCCCATAAATCCCGTCTCAGACTCATCGTTGAGGATCTTGTGGAGCCGTCGATCAATGCGCCGATCAGTACTGTCGTCTGAACCCTCAGGTGCCTCAGGGGCCTCAGGTGCCTCAGGGGCCTCAACTGCAGGAGAGGACTCTCGTCGGGATCGGTGAGACGCACGCTCAGATGCACGTCGCTTGGCAGATGAATCGGGTGTCCTGTCATCACGCGTGCGTCGACTAGTCTGAGGGTCACCGCCCGTCATCTTGGACACACGTCCGGCCACGCGTTCCATCAAGCTCGGCTTCTTCTTCTTCACCGGTACTGCAGCCTGTGCTCCTCTCGGAGCATGTCCAATCCTAGCAGGAACAACGTACCTCACTTCGTCTGCTCCTCTGGTAAGGAACGAAGTGTAGTACTCCGTCTTCGCCTCCTTGCGTGTCGGCTCCAGAGTCGAGAGGACCACAAGCTGAAAACAAATGAAAATTAATTAATTAAGCATTAATTAAATGAAAAAAATAATTTAAAACATTAATTTCACAAAATTTACCTCATCATCCTCGAAGAAATCAGTGAAATCGAGGTTGCATGCAACCGAAGTCCAGTTAAAAAACCGAGGCCTCAAAGTTCTTTCGCCTCGGACTCCGCAGACATTGCCCAGGCTCGGTATAGCCTCGTATGACCATAGCTGAAAGGCCCAAACTGGGCCGTAAAAGTGGAATGCCCTCGAGTTAAGCTGACCGGGCATCGTCGCAGCTATGGAGATGTAGTGCGACATGATCTGCCAGGAGTAGGATCCCCAGGGAAACGAATCCCATCCGGCAACACCCTCAACCAAAACCCAAGCCCAAGTGTCGATCTTGGCATCGTCTCTTCCCAACAAGAAATAATAGTAAATCAACAAGTTGGCCGCCTTCAGGTAGTCGGCAGGATCCTGACCCATACTCATAGACGAGAACACCTTACGGAGATCTCTAATAATCGTCGGCTTTCTGAAGTGTCTATAGTAAATAGAGTCCTCAGAAATAGTGTGGGTGGTGGCCGAAGGATCAAAAGCGTGAGCACCGAATCGAAGTCCGGTAATCAGGGCATACTCCGGTGCTCGAAAGCAAATAGTCCGGCCCCCGACGAAAAACCAATGCTCCAATGGAGGTATCGTCGGACCCACGATCTCCCGAGCTAGCAGGTGCTGCATCGCCTTTATGGACCTTCCGGTTCTCTTGATCCAGAGCAAGTATCCGAAACAACTCTCCCTGAATGTCCGGAAAGCTGCCTTGGTAGGGTCGACGGCCGCCAGCGTGTTTGTAATTTCCCCTAGTACTTCGAGCCGATCGTACAAATTCATGTTCCTCGTCTGGTGTATGAACTCCGGCCTCCTCCAATTGTATCCCTCCTGAAAAAATGAAGATAAATAAATAAATATTACATTGAATTAAATAACAAAACTGAAAATTAAAAAAAAAAAAATTTTGATTTCTGCTACACGGTCACCGGTGACCGAGAAAATCCACCGTGAAGCTCGATTTTCTCGGTCACCGTGTAGAAAGTTATCCGGTACACGGTGTTAACCGGTATACACGGTGACCGAGAAAATCTCACCGTGAAGCGAGATTTTACCGGTCACGTTACCGGTACACGGTGGCCAAGCTACACGGTGAGCGCTAAATTGCCACCGCGTAGCGCTACCGTGTAGCTTGGAACAGCGGGCAAAACCCAGAAAATTCAGAATTTTACAGAGCAATTTAACACTGAATTTCGATTCTAAATCAACTAAAACACAATAGGGAACTCTAATACACTCAAATATTAGCAATTAACGCATCAAATTCAACACATTATTGAAAAAAAATTGAATTTTCGAAATTGAAAAAAGCTAGGTTTTGGCACTTACCGGAGGTTGAATTGGCCATTGTGGCTCGTCATTGTGTTCGTTGTTATCTGCCATTGAGTCGTCGGAATTGAAGTAGCCGGATTTCTCTTTGATTCTCAAAAAATCGGCGGCGGTTTTTGGGTTTGGGGGGGACCGAACGGGAGAGTGAGATTTTCTTGTGGGGATCGATTTGTTTATTTGTATTTGATAATTAGGTTTAATTGTTTTTTGTTTTGTTTTGAAAAGGTAAGGGTATTGTAGTCTATTCCTTTACAATTTGTCTAAAATAAATGTAGTGTTATGGAAGAGGTCAAAATAAACACATTTCTTATATTTGTGTTTGAAAATCGAGAGGGACTCAAAAAAAATGTGTAAGCCTATAGTTTAGTCAGGCCCATTTTGTAAACAATTCAAATACACTTGCAAAAAATTAAAGAGAGAACGAGATCTTTCTAGAATCGACTTTTATTAGAAGTATCATCAAATTCGAAAAATTAATTCTGCAAGCAAGAGCAAGTAATCCAAGGGTTTTTTATTTTTCTTTTGATTGTAGTTGAAGCAATGGCGGTGATCGAGGAAGAATCAGGCGGCGTAAGCAATTCCCAATCACTACCAAAGGCGGCGGCGGATGCGCCGTTGGGGTACGGTTCCGATGGCTACGAGACCGCTAGTGAGACCGAGCTAAATGAATCCATACCAGATAACGATGACGGCACTGCTATTAAAAATGGCGATGATGAGGTTATCCGCGAGGTCGGAGTAGGAGTTCGTCACGAGAATACTGAAATCATCGATGCTGAGGCTAATGAGGTAATGATTGATAATGCTTTTTCGTTTCCTTTTTTTGCCCTTAATATACTATGCTGTGAAATGTAATTTAGGGTTAGTGTTGTGATTAATTAAGCTTAGTGAATTGATGAAGAAGCGATATAGCACTATAGCAGTATATAATATCGATGTCTCGACTCTTGCTCGTCTGTGGAAGGAGGGACAACGGGGCAGGTTACATTGTTCTCGTTCGGAAACGGCATAGGATAGGGGCATGAGTGAGGATACCTATGAACCTATTTTTAATCTCACTTGATAAATTTTAACTAAAAGTAAATATATTTGTGATATTGAGTTTTTCAGAATCTCTACAAGTTATTATATTGTATATTGAAACATATAGTAGCAGAGTACAGAGCATGGCAGGGGACCTAAACCTGTTTTCCGGTACTATAGCCATCCCTTGAAGTCCTCATAAAAAGTTATTACAATCATACTGAAGGTCTCAGTTAGTCAATCACACCTGCTATTAATTGTAATTTAATTTGTTTTTGTTTTCCTGGATTTAATTTTGACATTGTTAAGTGTCCATGTTTTTCTTGTAATAAAATATATGTTTGATTTGAGCCTCAAACTCTTCACTTCACCTTGCTGGCTAAGTTAGCTTTTCTTTCTTTCCGAGAAGTAGAAAGCATTAGCCCAAGCAAATGATGCAAAACTCGAGGGAAATTCACTGTTTAAAGCTGGACAATATGAAGAGGCATTGTCGAAGTACGAGATTGCAATACAAGTCGCAGCGGATTGCCCATCATCTATAGATATAAGATCTATGTGTCATGCAAACAGAGCTGCTTGTTTCTCAAAACTGGTATTATTTCCCTTCTTGAACAGTTGAACTTAAAAATATGTACCATGGATTCCCCATATGTTAACTTACATTATTACAGATAGTCTATGTGATGCATGATTATATTTGTAGGACATCCGTTTCATGCATAACTTTGTCTCTTCGTGATTAGTACCAACTGTATAATTCGAGCAGGAAGACATAGATAGTTAAATTCTAAGAATGTGCAGATAATTCATGAAAGCATGTATACTGTGACACTGTATTGGTTAGTTACAACTTGTTCTCTTTCATTGACTTTACTTTTTGATATATTTTTCATTTTTGATAAATTCATGCATTAAACCCCCTATTACTTTAAAAGAAGAGGCAATCTATACTGTAGTCTAACCCACTTCAAAAATAAAGTCAACAAAAAAATTATTCCCCCATGTCTTTGTGTCCAGACTGAAGCCTAATCCCTAGTTTACAAGGCATTTAGTTCAAAATAAATATGAATAAGTTCGCAACAGAGTTGTCGTATATATGTCAAATAAAAATAGTCTGTCAATCGGTTGATTGTACTCCTCCACCATCATGATTTCAACTCTTAGGCAGTGGCTGAAGGAATAAAAGAATTATGATTGTGAACTTCATTATTCAACTTCATATAAATTCTACTACAAAGTACACTTTGAATCAAGATTCAACCTGAGTTTGATTTTACTCCACCATCATGATTTTAACTCTTAGGTAGGTGCTGAAGGAATAAAGGAATTATGGTTGTGATTGTGAACTTATTTATACGACTTAATATAAATTTATTATACTACAAGTACACTTTGAATCAAGATTCTACTTGATTGTGTAATGCATATAAACTAATTATATTCCCCATTAATTATTACAGTTACTATCAGTCATCTCATGATGAACTTGTAGCTGAAAAAAAAAGATGAGTTGTAATGTAATGCAAAAAGACGAATCACGAATCATAAGTGATAAGAAATTTGCTTATAAGGTAGATTTAATTCCTATTTTACCACCGATTCATCTTCTACGTGCTCTTAATTTTTTCTAAGTTATTTCTAACCGATTTAGATCTTATTCATCATCATTCTACATGTTTACATTAAACTGCTTTCATGTTTAGATGAAACATGAAGAGACGATCAAAGAGTGTACCAAGGCATTAGAGCTGAATCCTACATACATGAAGGCTCTTCTAAGAAGAGGAGAGGCTCGTGAAAGAATGGAGCAGTATGAAGAATCAATTGCTGGTAAAGTTCATGCAAGAGTTTTTAAGTTACTTCTTTGTTGCCACTTTGTTATTTTAGTTTTATGTTGTCAAGAAACTGAATTTTGAATTTTCTAACGAACTATTTCTCTCAGATCTAACTTATATGTTTATGGTATGATTTTTCTGAGGATAGACGTGTGTGTCAGTTTGGTTTTTATCACTTCATGGTGGCTGATGCGGCTTTTCTGTTGCATTCTTTTTACTGAATGGCTCCATCTCTTCACTTGCAGATATGACTAAAATCTTAGAGTTGGATCCCTCAAATGACCAAGCTAGGAGAAGTATCATCCGTTTGAAGCCATTAGCTGATGAGAAGCGTGAAAAAATGAAGGAAGAGATGATTGGTGAGCTTTTGTTAATTTTCTTTGCATGCAACACCCCCCCCCCCCCCCAAAACCTTCCCACTCTCCCATTGCTGCTCATTATTAGGATATCTGGGCCACTCCTGACCTTATGATGTTGGTGCGATTGAGTTATTGCTTACTTGTCGAGTTGTCGTCATAATCTAATACATGCTTTCACATAGAAAAGAGATGGATCCATTAAAAACATTATATGGTATGAGAGTCAACTAACGAACCGGAAGAGCATATAATGTCTGTCTAATCATCTAAATTAGCATGTCAATGACATGCATCAGATCAGATAGCTCCTGGCTTTACTCTTGGTTCCGTCGAAGAATTTAACTCTTACAGTTAGTTGCTTTGGAATCCATGCAGCTTCTTCTTGCATTGGTGAAATTTTGTAATTTACTTATGTTTTCGATATCAGCATTCCTAACTCCAATGTTTATCTCCAACTATACATACATTTATGATTTATGTAGCAGTACCTGAAATATAATCTTCTATTTAAGTAGTTTCTGTTTACAAACAAAACACTAATCGATCTGGGTTTTACTTTGTGAATGAAGGGAAACTGAAAGAACTTGGGAATGTATCAGCATTCCTAACTCCAATGTTTATCTCCAACTATACATGCATTTATGATTTATGACTTTATGTAGCAGTACCTGAAATATAATCTTGTATTTGAGTAGTTTCTGTTTACAAACAAAACACTAATCGATCTGGGTTTTACTTTGTGAATGAAGGGAAACTGAAAGAACTTGGGAATTCAGTTCTAGGTCGTTTTGGGATGAGTGTCGACAACTTCAAAGCAGTCAAAGATCCAAATACTGGTTCCTATTCCATGTCATATCAACCTTAGGTGTGCTTTCCTACATTGATATTGGAAATTTGGATATATTATATTTATGTGGTCTTACAGAGAATGAGTGACGAATAGGATTGGTGTTCGAAATATGCTGCACTTTTCATTTCACTTCTATTTTGGATATTTGTTTTAAGGTTTCTCATTTCTATCAAGCTGCAGTTAGTTACATGTTTGTTGCAGTCTTGTATCTACTGATGTTTTTTTTTTTTCGCTTACTTTAAAATGCTCTACTTAATTTATAGTGTATGTATGTGAATTGGTTGCGTAACCGATAATATCATATAAGGTTAATCCGCAATCAAATGTATCAACATGTCTCATGAATATTTATGCATCCAACCTTGAACAACATCCATAGTCCAAAGATTATAGACTTCATTATTGTTTGAACCACTTTTTCTACCAAAACAAAGTTCCCTTCCCAGTTGACAGCAAGCACTGGGTTTAGATGTCTAAACTCATGGTAACCAAAATCAAAAAGAGGGTCATGTAAATTGTAATGCAGGTGAAATGGAATTCCTTTTCAGTGATTAGTGATCGGTTTTCAAATCGAGGGGTAATGCAAAATGAAAGACACATCCGCTTACTAATTCATCCAATAAAGTTTGGTTTTTCGTTTTTTTTTTCTTATCATTTTCGGTCTTCAGTCAATTTCTAGTGTTATTGTCTTATTGATTATTGGTCAACTCTTTTTCTTCTCATTTTCGGTCTTCAGTCAATTTCTAGTGTTATTGTGTTATTGATTATTGGTCAAGAGTTGTTCTCAGTTGATTGAGTGTTATTGATTATTGGTCAATAGTTGTTGGCTCAGTTGATTGAGCCAACACCAATAAAAATTTATTAGTAGAATAATTGAGATAAGTGTGTTAATATTTAAATTTCTGCAATTCACCTACACCAAAAAAAATTATTAATAGAATAATTCTCCCATTGTTTGTCAAAGTTTCAAACAAATAATGTATATTCGACTCTATTGAATTCATTCACATATAGGTAGCAATAAAAACACAATTTGTCAAGAATAAATGATGGCCGATATATGAAACTTACGATAGAACTTGGTCTAGGCTCTTCCTCTTGCCTACCTTGAATAGGTAAACTTGGATCATTTCTTTCCTATAAAAAGAGCTTGAGGAACTCATTTTGAGTTTGGGGAGGGGTGGGAGTTGTAGCAGGGTCTTACCCCTATTATGAAAGGAAGTCTTTTTCTGCATTCAAGTGTACTTGTAAAATTTAGTCAAAAGACTACAACCAGAAATAACCAAAAAAAAAAAAAAAAATGAAAATTTAGTCTCTATAGTAATAACATTCAAGTATCGAGAAACATAAAATTCTTATAATCGGTCCTGCAACTCAAAGACTATCCCCGCAAACCTGTGACTATAACTAAAGCAGCCAAACACTCTTCAATCAGTCCAATCTTCACCGACTAAAAACAACCAAATACCGACTCTCAATCAATCAATCTTCACCGACGAAAATAGGTAATGCACAAAGTAGAACGAAGTCAGGAATCCGATCGTCCCAGTCGAGAGCATGATCGCCACCGCCATTATCAGCGAGTACCCGAGATAAAGCGTAGCAGACACGGGTCCACTCAAGCTCTGCAGGTCAAACACCAGATAATTGATCGAGTACAGGAACACATACAGAGCAACAGATCCCGATGCGTAGAACGCCTTCCACCACCACATCCAATCCTCCACACACAGATGCATGTAGGTAAGAACCACCGACACCTCAGCACACACAACTACCAACAGCATAAGAACAATAAGCAAGAAGCCAAACACATAATAGAATCTGCCGAGCCAAATACTAGAGAGAATGAAGAAAAGCTCGATAAACAAAGTTCCGAAAGGAAGAGTCCCAGCACCAAGGACAAGAAGCCATGAGGGGTATTTTCGGGTGGGTATCTCTCTAGGGATCTGATTGGTACGAACGGGGTACTGAATGATCTCGGCTCTCGTCCCAAGGTGTCCACCCAAGAGAGTGAGGGGCACAGAAATACAAAACCAGAGGGAGAAAAGTATGAAATAAAGGGAAATGGGAATAGCACCGGTGCTGTTACTTCCCCAGAGGATGAAATTTAGAAAAGTCAAAATAACGAAAACGATTCCAGGGAAAAAACAGGCAGTCGACCAACAAACCGATCTCCAGCCCTCGGACGTGCCTTTCAAAGTTGTCCACATGCGGACCCCAACGTACCCTGAAGCTATTCCTAGGAACAGATAGAGCAATATCATACCCGTTAAAAGCATACCTCTTGAAGCCGGGGACATGAAGCCAAAAGCCGCAAAGACAATAGTGACAACCGCCATACCCGTAATCTGAACTCCATCTCCAACCATCACACAGAGCAATTTAGAATGTGAAGGTTCCCGAAAGACATCACCAACCACGAGCTTCCATCCTGAAAGCTCCTCATTCATCTGAGCCTGAGCCTCCTTGTCTAATTCCTCATACCTAGTTAGATCCCTTCTCACCGTTCTTAAGAAAATAACAAAAACGATTCCCGCCAAAAAGAAAATCACCATCAATGAGTTCAGAATCGAGAACCAATGCACACGGGCACCTTCCATCCTTAAATAAGCATCCCATCGGGAAGGCCACCTGATATTGCTTTTCACAAACTCTACCTCATACGTGAATGAAACCCTCTCTTGCTCCCTTATGATCTGGGATTTCTCTAGCTCCAGTGGGCAATGGACAGATGTCACATTATCGTAAATGTGGAGTTTCGTCATCTTCTCGGGTTCGTATTTCACGCTGCAGGGAACAACCTCAAAGCCAACGATCTCAAATCCTGCTGCCTTCTTTTTGTCTACTTCTGTAATGATACCCATGCCTTCTTCTCCAGTGCCGATTATTTCCACACCAGCTCCTTCATACTCATGAATCAGAACCCGGAACTTGAGATGGTTGATGATGTAATCTTCATTACTGCTGGGAGGGGTGTATCCAACTGGATATCCAGTCCACTGGATTTTAAGCCCGTTTTGAGTGGTGAACCTCATAGTCGGCAAGTTGTCGAGAATCATGTTGACTTGATACAGGTCACGGGTCCTCTGTTTTAAAAGCTTCACCTCATTCTCACTCAGTGGAGGGGTGGTGCATATGTAAAGGGACTCATTGACATTCATCCGGAAACGGTATGGAGAATTGTCAATCTGATCTCCCATTAAGAGTTCTCCGAGATTTTCAGCACTTTTCTTGATGCCCCCAACAGGCTTGCAATAAGGGAGGCTGTAATAGCTGAAGGGAAGTTCGGTCTCAATGGAGGTTAGGGAATTTACCTTGGCGTAAATTTCATCCCCAGTTGAATACGTATGCATGTAGCTTCCGGGTAGATAGAAGCCATTACAAGCTTGAAATATGAGAAATAAGCATATGAAAAGCGTGCATGATTTCCTTCTTGAAATCAAAGGCGGAGCCATTGTTTGATAGAAGGAAAGCAAAGGAATGTGCTCAAACCAGCCTCACAGAGTTAAATGATGGCATAAAGGAATCAACCCTGCAATTTGAAAATTCATAGAGTTAAGTGAATTACATTATAACTGCAGTAAGACTTCAATTCAATGAATGTCACGAATTAGGCAACCAGTAACAAGTAGAATACAGGAAATCGGTTATAAACATACGATCATGATGAAAATAAAATTATGTTCAATTAGGCAAAAAGGGAAGGTATTAACACATAGTAAAAAAATACTGCAAATACATACATCACACGTGAAGCCTGCAAAAGATCTAGCAATTATCTATATCAAATGTAATATTGTTTTCTAAATAGTGTCATTCCTGATACAATACCCGCATGAAAGCTGGTAAAAGTAAAACTGGTTATTGCTGTAAACAAAGTCCTTTCAACCCGTTGGGGAGTATGCATTTTATCAGGAATAGCGTGTCAATAATTATAGGATAATAAGCAACAACTATCGAATAGCAGCATACATGGGTACCTGAAAATGTGATCTTTCGGTACCACTTAGTCGATTTATTCAGACACAAAGGAAAACCAAGGGTATAACCTACACAACATTTAGCTCAATTCCGCCACCAAATAATTAAAGCTAAACCCTTTACTAACCACCAGATTGGGTGACAAACAGATTCCCATACACACCACAAGTGAAAACAAATTTCAGATCAAAAACACCCAATCTATCCATAGCTAACTTTCCATTAATCTCACGGAGAAAAAAAAACATAATCATGTTTTAATGGATTCTCCATGGAAACGTCAGAAATAAAAAGTCATCAGAGATTCGATACCTGAAACGATTAACCAGAAAGAAAAAAAATCTAGTCCGTACATAGATCTACAACAACGTCCCCAAAACCAATTCAATCAAAGCGTTTAAAACTCTAATTCATACAGATAAATGAGCTAAAATTACTGAAATAAACGTACACGTACCTACGGTGGATCTGAATTCGGATCGGTCGGAAATGCTAAAGTGAAATTGATTACAGAGAAAGAGTGTGTTAGTTACGCATGCGATGCGTGAGAATTTGTGCTGTATGGTGGCAGCAATCTCCTACAGATTTAGATCTCGCCTTCTACTTCTTTTTTAATGTTTTTTTTCAATTATGTGAATGTGAAAACACCTAATTACCCTCTCACGTTTGGATTTTAGCCGCGGCTAATTAGTTTTAATTAAGAGTTCGTTTTTTGACAAGTTTATTTAAAACAGTTATAAGATGTTACATCTCATAATTTGTTTTAAGAGCTCGTTACGTTTTATTTAATAAATAAATTGTTAAATATTTTGGATAAAATAGATTTATACATTTAATAAGTTGTTACGTTTTATTTAATAAATAAATTGTTAAATTATTTGGATAAAATAGATTTATACATTTATAAGATGTTAATTTGTTTGGTAATTTAAGATTTTATATAAATTAAATTACCAAAAATAGATTGTTATATATGAAAAAAATAATTAAAAAATAATTATATTAATTAAATATTAAATTTGTAATTTTTGTATATATATATAAAAGTTAATAATTTAAAAGGTATTTTGGTCTTTTATTTTTAAGTTACAAGTGCTTATAAGCTGTTTAAAAAAAGTATCTCCCTCCTTACTTCTTTTTAAACAGCTTATAAGCTGTTAAACAACTTATTTTTAAATTTTTTAAGACTTTTTTTTTTACTTTTTTTTAAACAGCTTATAAGCTGTTAAACAACTTATTTACAACTTTTTTAAGACTTTTTTTTAAAGTTTACCAAATAAATTGTAAGAGTTTATAAACTCTTAAACAGCTTATAAGCTGTTTTAAAGAGTTTATAAGCTCATACAAACATGCTCAAGTTTATAAGCTCCTAAAATTTATTTGGTAAAGTTTTAAAAAAAATCTTTAAAAAATTTAAAATAATTTGTTTAACAGCTTATAAGCCGTTAAAAAAAAAGTGGGGAGATACTTTTTTTTATACAACTTATAAGCTCTTTCAACTTAAATAATAAAAGACCAAATTATCCTTAAAATTATTACATTTTATATATATACAAAAAATCCAAATTTATTATTTAGTTAATATAATTTTTTTTTATTTTTTTTCTTCATATATAACAATTTATTTTTTGGTAATTTTAACTATATAAGATCTTAAATTGCCAAACAAATTAACATCTTATAATTTTATATACCTATTTTATCCAAACGATTTAACAATTAAACAAGACATAACAACTTATTGAAACAGCTTGTAAAACGTAACATCTTATAAGCTATTTTAAATAAGTTCGTCCAAAAACAAGAAGTTAAAAATTGTACGTATTATATTTTAGGTATTTTGTAACATATTAATCCCTTGTGAAATCGACTAAATAATAAATTTATATATATAATGAGTGAGATTTTAAGGCTTGTACAATGTTTTTGTATTTTTAAAATTTAAAATTATTCAAATGAATTTTTAAAAATTTATATAACTTAAGAGCTATTACATATTTTAAAAGTCTTAGAAAATATACATGTATTTAAAAGTTTATGAATTTTAACACTCAATAATTTTTATTTGATTTTTTTCAAAAAAAGATATAAATAAATTAAAATTTTCAAAATCTTTCTAATTTAGAAAGATTTCTACAAATTTTTTTAATACTTCCCTTCATCTCGAAAATGTTTGCCAAGTGAGGTTTTCACATAGTTTAAAAAAAATGTGTGGTATAATATAAAGTATGGGTATAATGAGTATTAAAAAATCTTACAATTTAAAAAAAAAGTAATTTTTTTGTGTGGTATAATATAAAGTATGAGTATAACGAGTATTAAAAAATCTTACGTCGACATTGTAGGTTAGAGTGGGCTTGTAGAAGGTGTTTTGATACCTTTTTGTGTTTGTCTAATGTTATTTTCAATTATTATTAGTAGTTCAAGTGGTCAGCCTCGTTGAAGTCAAAAGTTCAATTCCTTGCAAAATTCTGGTTTTAGCTTTAGTCTATCTAATTTCTTTTGAAATTTTTCCTTTTATTTAGTCTTAATTTTTTTATCCTAGATCCGTCCTTAGTGATAAGTAGTCATGACCTCCTCTTACATCAATCTTGATAAAACAATTTTTCTAAGTCTGGAAGGACCTCGTAAGCCATCATGAGCCTCTCTTACAACATCTTTTATGAGATAATTTTGTCTCTGAAAACACATCGTAAATCATCATGATGTTCTCGTTGCCCGACCCTCATATATGGCTGGTGGCAGTGTTGGAAAGAGATTTGATGAGATGGTCTATCTGTAATCTCATCAGTTCGACTAATTTAACTAGTTATTATCTTTCGTCATGAGAGCACTTATTCAGAAGAAGTTTATTAGTCTATTTGGCTTATTAGTTATTATTAGTTGCGCGTGTCAAAAAGATGTCTTGTTAGCATGCTTTGATAACTCAATTCCAAAATTATAACATATCACCTCCTAAGTTAGTGTTAAAATCCAGTATTTCAAATGTGGGTTTCATGACTTTTTTCGTTATACCATCTCCGATAGGAGAATATTTTATTCTCTAAATATTTTTAACACATCATCATATTTCACTTTACACATCATTAAATATATTCAATTATCTTTCAAATATCTCACATTTTACCATAAAAAATATTTCAAAAGTTATTTTATTTTATTTTCCCTACATATCATTAAAATATCAAAAATTGAAGAAATTGCCAAAAAAAAAATAGTATCCAAATCAAACAAACCTAAATCTCTATTTATAGATATTGAAAAATAAAAAATACTCCTATCAAAGGTGAAAAAATATATTTTCCCTCTAAATCATTCAAATATCAAAAATTTGAGGAAATTGCAAAAAAAATTAGTATCCAAATCAAACAAACTTAGTCTCTATTTATAGATCTTGAAAAATACTCCTATCAAATGTAAAAAAATATAAATTTATTATTAATTATACATAAAAAAATATGATTTACAAAGGTAAGATAAAATTAAATATTTTTCATTTTTATCTGCGCACCCCAACTCTTACCCCACATTCACTTCAAATTGTCAGAATAATATTGGAATTATTCAATAATTTTCTTGAAAATGGAAGGAAAGATGCTAATATGAAATAACTCCTATTGAATTAAAATACCCCTCCAAATATCCCCTATTGGAGGTGGTATTATTGAATGAGAAATATCACTTCAAATAACTCCTATCAAATGTCTTAGACCATCTCCAATAGGAGACATTTCAACCCCTAAATATTCTTTGTCATATCATTTTATTCCATCTCCACATCATCAAATATCTCTAATTATTTTTCAAATACCTCCCACTCTCCAATAGGAAATATTTCAAACATTATTCTATTTTCTCTCACTTCTACATCACTTTCTTTTTTCTTCCAACTCATTTATTTATACCCCACTATAATAATAATAATAATAATAATAATAATAATAATAATAATAATAATAATAATAATAATAATAATAATAATAATAATAATAATAATAATAATAATAATAATAAAGTTTTAAAATTTTAAAGTTATCAAATGTATAAAACAAATTTACACAACTTATTCGAGAAATAATAAAATAATTATTCAAAACACACAATATTGAACACACTTGAATTAAATTAAAAGGGAAAGAAGAGAAAAAAATTGAAAAATAAGTTGTTATCCAAATTAGACAAACTTAGTCTCTATTTATAGAGGTTGCAAAATAAAAAATATTGATGTAATTTATTTTATTTTTATTTTATTAATTTTATGTGAAAAATAGCATTTACAAATCAAATATATGTCTCTTGCCCGAAATGCTACCCGAGCTGCCCAACTCTCGCCAACTCACTTCGTCCCTGGCCCACCACCCCACTTTTTACTTGCTTTATCAGAATAATTAGAGAATTATTGAATAATTTTCAAAAAATTGTATGAAAAGATGTTACTATACAATATCTCATATTGGAAGTAAATGTCTTTGACATTACTTCCTATTGGAGGTGGTCATAAGGATTTAATGGAATTTGTAGACATCAAATATCTTCAATTGTCTTTTAAATATTTCATACTCTACAATAGATAATATTTCAATAGTTATTCCATTTTTCTCTTCCCTCCACATCATTAAACATATACCTACAATATATTATTTTTTACATTTTAATATATGTTTTATAAAATTTAAATTAATAATAATATTTATTAAATAAAAATTAACATAAAAATAATTAAATTATTTATTTATTATTTTTATTAATAATTTATAAAATAATTTAATTAAAAAATATCAAAATAAATGATATTTAAAAAAAAAAAAAAAAAAAAACATACACAAATTATATAAAAATAGCAAAAATGAAGGAAATTGTAAAAAAAAATTGGTATACAAATCAAACAAACTTAGTCTCTATTTATAGACCATGAAAAATAAAAATATTGATATAAAAAAAATTAATTATATGTGGAAAATCTCATTAAAAAATTAAATAACAAAATATAGATGTTCAATAAAAAATTAACACTTAACATTATTTTATCCAAATTATTCACACCAGCTCCCACCCACCGCTCACCACCCCACCCCATACCCCACATTCACTTCAAATTGTCAGAATAATATCGGAATTATTCAATAATTTTCTTGATAATAGGAGGAAAGATGCTAATGTGAAATAATTCATATTGGATTAAAATACCCCTTCAAATATCCCCTATTGGAGGTGGTAAATGAGAATATCACTTCAAATAACTCCTATCAAATGTCTTATTCCAATAGGAAGTATTGCATCCCTACATATTCCTTGCCACGTCAGCTTATTCCACTTTACACGTCATCAAATATCTTCAATTATCTTTCAAATATCTCATACCCTACGATAGAAAATATTTCAAAAGATATTTCATTTTCTCTTTCCTCCACATCATTATTCCAGTATACTCCACTATATATTACTTTTTTATTTTTTATTACATGTTTTATAAAATTTAAATTAATAATAATATTTGTTAAATAAAAATTGATATAAAAATAATTAAATTATTTATTTATTATTCAATAAAAATAATGTAATTAGAAAAATATCAAAATAAATTATATTATTAAAAAACGAAAAGATAAAAAACATACACAAATTATTCAAGTAGTACAACAATTTATTCAAAACACACAACATTGAACACACTCAAACATTTTAAATCTTAAACACATAATTTGAATTTAATTTTGGGTAGCACTAAACTGTTGCCAACTAATGAGGAGTTTGATTTGGATCCATAACGTAAATACGTTTTGTGAACACAAATCAAAAACACAAATTATACAAACAAAAGTGAAGAAAATTAAAAAAAAAAATTGGTATCAAATCAAACAAACTTGGTCTCTATCTATAGATCATGAAAAATTAAAAATATTGATGTAAAAAAAAACGAAAAATTATTTTTAATTATATTTAAAAATCTCATTTAAAAAATAAGATAAACGAAATATAGATGTCCAATAAGAAATTGACACATATTATTTAATTATCTAAAATTATTCTTATTTCCTATGTGGGCACCCACCAACCTAATTTTGTGTCGGATATGTCGGAATAATTGGAGAATTATTGAATAATTCTCCAATAAATGGTTAAAAAGATGCTAGTGTGAATTACTTCTTATTGCATCTAAATACCCCTCCAATTATTTGCTATTGAAGGAAGTGATATTCTCATTCAAACCACCTCCGATAGAGGATATTTGGAGGGATATTTTAATCCAATAGGAGTTATTTCACATTAGCATCTTTTCTTCCATTTTCAAAAAAGTTATTGAATAATTCCATTAGCATCTTTCCTTCCATTTTCAAAAAAGTTATTGAATAATTCCGATATTATTCACAATTTGAAGTGAATGTTGAGTATAGGGTGGAGTGGTGGGCGGTGGGTGGAGTTGAATAATTTGGATAAAATAATGTTAAGTGTTAATTTTTTATTGAACATCTATATTTTGTTATCTAATTTTTTAATGAGATTTTCCACATATAATTAAAAAAAAATTATATCAATATTTTTATTTTTCATGGTCTATAAATAAAGACTAAGTTTGTTTGATTTGATTTTATTTTATAATTTCCTTCGTTTTTGCTATTTTTATATAATTTGTGTATGTTTTTTTTTTAATAATATCATTTATTTTTATATTTTTTAATTAAATTATTTTATAAATTATTAATAAAAATAATAAATAAATAATTTAATTATTTTTATGTTAATTTTTATTTAATAAATATTATTATTAATTTAAATTTTATAAAACATATATTAAAATGTAAAAAATAATATATAGTGAGTATATGTTTAATGATGTGGAGGAAAGAGAAAAATAAAATAACTATTGAAATATTTGAAAGATAATTGAAGATATTTGAAAATTTGTAAATTGAAATAAGCTGATGTGACAAAGAATAGATAGGAGATGAAATATTTTCTATTGGACATGGTCTTAAGGATTTAATGGAATTTGTAGACATTAATTATTTTTCTAGGAAGTACGAGTATTTCAAATGGAATTTGTCAAAAATACAGTATTTCGTTTGTTCGTCACTAAGTATAACAGTATTTTCGAAAATAAAATAAAACAAAAATCGATTTACAATCTCGTTGTTTCCCTAAATTCAAAAATACTCGAATGCATGATTTAGCGAAGAGCGGCAGTGGTTTGGCCGTGGAGGCAGAGGCGGATGTTTAGAATTTGAAATGGCGGAGCCACCGTCGTCGTCGTCTTTGCAGAGACTGAAAGAGAACAAGCTCTTCAAAATGGTTTTCGCCGTGACTGGAATCATGTCCACCCTTGTAATATACGGAGTCTTACAGGTAACGATTCTGAATTTTCGAATATATATATTTTCCCCTAATTTTCAATTTTGATCCTCTTTATTAGGACTGTATATATTTGTTTCTAGAAATATATTTTTCTGTGTATATTTTTCTTGGTTTAGATCAGAATTATGGCAAAATATATTCTGGAGAAACTGACTGGATTTCCTTTTTGTTTCAGGAAAAGATTATAAGGGTTCCATATGGTCCCCAAAAAGAATATTTTAAATACTCATTATTTCTAGTATTTTGCAACCGCATCACAACATCTGCTGTATCTGCTGGAGCTCTTCTGGTAATTGCGATCCATCTCGTATTTATTAGTTTTTCTTATCATGCATCTGGAGTTTTTTATATTGGTTTAATACAAAATGGTTCGACTTTATCTTCTGTTTGTAGCATTTATGCTCAGTAATTTATTCCATGAGAATCGTATCACGAGATGCATGAGTTTGTTCTGTACATATGTTGGAACTTCAGGCCTCGTTTTTTTTAGGTTAATTGAATTTCTCTCCTACGTAGGCAAGTAAAAAGACCCTAGACCCTGTTGCTCCAATGTACGCTTATGGTGCTATATCAGTATCTAATATACTTACTACAACCTGTCAATATGAGGTAAAGATGTATTCCTTTCTTGGAAAGATTACTCCAAAATTGATAGAAGTTGATTGATTGATTTTTAACATTTTATTATATGTTAAGATGTAAAGAAACGTAAATTAAAATTTCTGGGTATACTTGTTACAGGCCCTTAAATATGTCAGTTTCCCTGTACAGACGCTGGCAAAGTGCGCCAAAATGATACCTGTTATGGTGAGTTTCTAAAGTTCTCCTACTGATACAGTGGTACTTATTAAGAAACACTAGTTATGTGAAACATGTGTGCATTTCTAATTATCGACTGGGAAACCCTTGAAATATTTTTTCTATCTGGAATCAGAGAAGAATTTGAATGTATATCTAATATACGAAAATTATCACTTTAGTTTGATACTTTGATTCCGACATTCTGTTATCAATTATATGGGCACTCTCAAGGCGAATGTATATATGTACAGTATATAGCATTAACTCTAAATACCTTAAATGGGTCAGTTTCTGGAAAGTGAATAAGCATAGTAATAAAATCAATTAAAATAATAAAGAAAATGAAAACTTTGTTGAAGACCATGGAGACCTTAGTATGAGCAACTTCTACATATAGAACCTCTCTTGAATTTGCGAATCGTAGAGTTTGATTTAGTCAGTGTCAAACTAGTAAAGCTTTTCACATTTTAAGGTGTTTGAAGTAGTTTTATTGTTTGCTGCCTTACCCTCTTTCCTTTTTAATTCATTTTTTTGGGTGCAGATTTGGGGCACTTTCATCATGCAAAAGAAGTACATCGGACGTGATTATCTATTTGCGTTCTTAGTTACACTTGGATGCTCGATTTTTATATTATTTCAGGTATACTTTTCAAATAAATAAATACGGAGTATCACTCTATTTTATGTTGCTGCATATAAAAAACTCATCTTCGTAGAATGTGAACAAGAAGGGTTTACATTAAAATATAAATTATTTGCAAAATTATTTTTATTACAGGTCATTTTTCTAATGAACACATTAATTTTGTGTTTTCGCTTTCATTCAGAAAATTGATAATTTAGTTGAGTCAGGATTGCATAGAAAACTCATAGACGAGAGAAAAGCTCCTTCCAGTATGCAGGAAAAAATAGACTTCGAAAGAGAATGAAAAAACATATCACTGATCTCTTAATTGACCGCTGATCACTTTTCAAGTGCCTAAGAGATTTTTAACTATATTAACTTTCATTTTTTAATCTCTGAGAATGAAAATGTCACATCTTTGTGGGACGAAAGGATTATTAGTTATGTATTTGACAAAACAGAAGTTATCCTGTGCTTTCACAGTTTTTTCTTATGTTTCTGAACAAATAAAATCTTGGAACAGGCTATTTTATTTTCTCTTTCAAGTGTTCTCTTTTAGAGAACTGAGTCAATGCTCAACTTGATAATATTAGTGCGATAGGCTATGTCGGTTATAATTGATTGACAAGATGTTGTGGTGTATTTTGCTAATTTCTTGTATATTACGAAGTTGTTTATTTGACAGTTGACAAGAGTTTTACTCTTGAAATGTAGGCAGAAGGCGATGTCAATCCGTACAGTAAAGGAAGGGAAAGCACATTTTGGGGTGTTTCATTGATGATTGGTTATCTTGGGTACTATAAAACAGCTCATTTAATAGCTTTTTATAGATTTACCTTCCTATAGCAGGGTTAGAACTTATGAATCACGGAATTTTTTTCTCATTCCACATGCCCTCATTAAATCATACATACGAGCCGAGGTCACCCATGTTTCAACGATGTTCCTCTAAATGTGGGATGATGGCACATTTTCCCATCCCTTATTTGGGTTATAATGAAAATTTTTGTTTAAAAACAAGCCAGTAGATGCATGCAGTCCATATTGATTACTTAAGAAAATCTTATTATGTCTTTGTATCGCAAACTGCTCAGATAAACTGTCCAAATATCACTAGTATCACAAACTCTTGACAAATAAAGTAATTAAATAAAATTCTTAATTAAAGGCTCAATAAATTCACTAACAAGTTTACTCTTTCTGGTTTCAATCAGACATAAAAATTGTTGGATTCCTTTTTTAGGTTTGATGGCTTCACAAGTACATTTCAGGATAAACTTTTCAAAGGCTATGATATGGAGATACACAATCAGATATTTTACACAACACTATGTTCTTGCATGATCAGTTTTTCAGGTGAGATAAATGTTTGATCCATCTCTGATATGTATGTCCCTTGTAGTTCTCTACTTTTCTATATCATTTGAATCTTGACCCTTTATAAGTTGGTTATAGATTGAGTAGTGAATGAAATCTGAAAATATAACAGAAGTTTGGGATTAGTGTCGAAGTTTTTCACCTTTTTTCATTGTGTATAATTTACCGTACAAAATCAAAATTATACTGTATTTGATAACAATAGTTTGGTACTTTTTATTTTGCTACAGGGTCCTTTTTGTCAGATCATAAATTAGTACATATACTTTATCCAATCTTATTGATCCTCATTTATATCGAGGAACTAACAAAGCCTGCCTCATCAATATGTACTTCTTTGACCAGTTACCAAACAAATTCATCTTCTAATTTGAGAGCTAAGAGCTAACACTTAGAAAATCTATATGCAGATTTTATCATTCTCCTATGCAATCGTGCTAATTTAATGAGTTATGCAGAACTCTTTCAGTTTTCCTACATGCATTAGGCTTAATATGAATTGTTATATTTGATACATCAGTTCACATTTTAACTGCCTATATTGATTTTTTTTTGGTTTGTTTGATTACTACTTAGGTCTAATCTTGCAGGGCAGTCTTCAAATGGCTATAGACTTTGTTAGTCGGCATACTGATTGTTTAATTGACATCGCAATTCTTTCTACTGTAAGTCATAAACTTTGTTATTTCTCCATTCATGTAAATCTTAACCCGTTCAATCAGTAGTTGGTCATTTTTATCTTATTTTGCAGGGATTATTACAAAATTCACCCTTCGGTTTATTTACATAAAAGCCTCAAACATTTAAAAAAAAATTTGATGTTAATCCCATTTTATATTCAAATTAAAAGAATTGCAGTTACTTCCTCTATTTCAAGACTGAATCAAACCTCAAGTTTTGTTTTTTAAGTATTCCTACTTTGTATTTATTATCCTTGTCATTTATACCCGTTTTGAGTGATCTTGTATTACAGGTAGCAACAATTAGCCAATTCTTTATTTCCTACACCATTCGCAACTTTGGTGCTCTGGTTTTTGCCACTATCATGACAACAAGACAGGTACTGTATATATCTAACTTATTGATTTCATTGAATTCTGCCCACAGATGTAAAACATCCGTATTATCTTATATCTGGCACAATTGTAATGATTTATTTTCATGTTTGTTAATGCAGTTGCTAAGCATTCTATTGTCCTGCCTGTGGTTTTCTCACCCACTTAGCTCAGAACAGTTGATTGGAGCTGTAAGTACCCATCTTAGTCACTTTACACCTGTAGTTTTTAGGCTGTGAATAACCAAGCTTGGCTGTGTTCATGTTTGTTCGTATATTTGGAAGGGTTGACTCGCGAATACTTTTATCCATTCATGAACAAATATTCAAATAAGTTCATGATGAATAAAAATAGTTGATCTTGGTAAAAAAGGACAAAGTTTAGCTATGGTAGGTCTAATAGTCCAACCCACTTTCGCCATTAGCATTCAGTCCAAATTAAAGATAAAATTATTCTTGAATAATCAAATTAGGATCAAATAACAAGATGATAATCGAATATAACCATGTGTGAATTAAAGTCATTTTGTTGTACACTTATGATTTAAGTATAATCAAATGAGGACTGTATAAACTTGGCATTTGGCAACAAGAAATTCCTTTCGCTGGAGTTTGAGGCGTATGATCATGCGCCAGTGGTTTAAATTACAGTTTCACTTAAAATATTATTCATGGCATTTAAATCCAAACAAAATACTATGTTATAAGTAAACAGTTCGGGAATATGTTCCTGAACATAAGTAAATAATTTTCTTGTTTATTTTCTTTCATTAAGATTAATGAATAAACATAAATGAATTCGGTTCATGCTCGAACCTAGCAGTTGTATGTTTTCTGATTCTTGATTCCTTCCTTCCTTTTTGAATTTCATTGGCCAGGTTATTGTCTTTGGTTCCCTATACTCAAAAACCTTATTAAAAGGTAAACCGAAGCCATTGCCGTCACAGCAAACGGATAATGGGGTTTCTAGTCCATCCAGAGTTAACGCATAATGTCCCTTTCTCTTCACCTAACTGACTTGTGGATGGGATATTTGATGAAAAGATTGCCTTGTAACTTGTGAAACTCAGTTCGTTGAGAGTCGACTACAATATTCTCAATTTAACTGCATCTGATGATAGAAATGGTGTAGTCTCTTGAGTTTTCTTACTACCACATAATCAGAGAATTATTCATACGCATACGACACTGTTTTTAACATAAATTTAGACTTTCTTGGACTTTTTTTCGACTTGATCTTCCTGTGCTATTTGTAACATTGGGTTTGGGTTATTTGGCGAAATATTTTTACCCTTTAGGGATCAAGATTTGGGCTGGCTTGTCGTATTTTTCCTATTTATAATGGTTCGACTGTGAGCTGAGTTATACCAGTGGAGTTGGCTTAAGTCCGATGAGTATGGATGGTCGACTTAAGACGTCCATTTAAGTTAGCCTAAGTCTAATCTTGTGAACCTAATCAGTTATGCAACTTATGAGTTATGTGAACTGTTAATGGAAATTATGTCAAATTTGTGATGTATATTTGTTGAGTATTTAGACTTCTCATATTTAAAAGTTTAAAATTTTGCTTATTTTCAAGTAAAATTATTTGGTAAATTTGAAGTTTAAGAGCTTTAGTTTCATATTTTTCCTTTAAATTTACTACCATACAAATTTTAGAATCTTATACTTTTATAATTGAGGCCTGTGGATAAATGGTTCTTTTTTTAACAAATATGTGTTTTTTGTGCTCATTTAATGGTTCTTTTTTTAACAAATATGTATTTTTTGTGCTCATTTATAAGAACGTGAGTTTTTTGAACCAATTCCTATTGAGTTGTCTATTATACCCTTCAAACCTAAAAGAAAAAGACAAAGAAGAATTAAAAATTATTGGTCCCCCACCTTTTCTCTTTTCTCTCTCCACGACTGCCGCCCCCCCGTTTTTTTTCTTCCAATTTGACAATTCACCGGAGATGTCATCGACGGAGTCCGAACACGAGGAGCAGGAGCACGAAGTCGACCATGAAGAGGAGGAAGAACCGCTGCTGCAACCTCCGGTAATTCCCGAATCCGAAACCCTTTTTTTCGATTTTTTTTTTCGAGAATTCGAGCAATGTGATGGATTATATGGTGCTTTAGATGCTTGGTTGAGTTCTTTCTTGTGTTATACGTGATTTAGAACTGTAATTTTGAGTTGAATTGTCTAAAATTGCGATTTCTGAAATCTGTTCTTGGTTAATCGATGGCAGTCGATTAGTACCATCGACCAACCCCATCGACCAACCCCGTCGACCAATCAATTCGATTAACCTCATCGACTAGTCAGATTGGTTGGTCGATTTGGTTACTCGAATTGGTTGGACGATTGTGTTACTCGAATGTGTTGGTCGATGGTGTTAATCGAACACGTTGGTCGATGGGGTTACTCGAAATAGGTTGGTCGATGGAGGCAGAAACCTTTTTTTTTGTTTGTTTTGATCCTATTAATATGTTTTTAATTGCTTCTTCTCCGTTTGTGCAGGCTGGTTTCCGATGGAGGAGACCGGATTTCGTCGACATTTCGAGAGCGATCAATTGCGGCGATCGACGCGGCGTTTTGAAAAACGTACAAGATACTCTGAGGGAAGTGGGTGGGGACGAGGGCCTCGCGGAGTACGAACAGACGTATCTGTTCAGTCAGTTCCTTACCATGCCCAGTGCAGACCGATCGAACAAACCTCTGCACAAACTGCTATCGAGAGAGATCGTTAGCAAGAGCAGAATACCAGAGTTTGAGCACTGGTTTGCTATCGGGGATCGTATTGTGAAGTTCCGAGCACAAGAATACGCCCTGATCACCGGCCTGCGCTTTGGGGATAGTAACTTCGATCCCACAGACAAAGGTCATGAAGCTCCCATTACAGGCATCCATCGGAGGTTATTCCGTTGCAGAGTGATGAAGATTGAAGCACTGCTCAGTTCGTTCAATGGTCTGCGGATGGGCAACGACCTAAATGATTATTTCAAGGTTGTCAACATCTTGATTCTCTACTTCATTCTGATTGGTCGAGAGAAACTGGATGTCGAGAACTGGGTCTGGACACTGGTGGAGGATCACGATGGCTGGGAGTGGTTTCCTTGGGGTTCTTACGTTCCAGAACTTCTCGCACTACATCAGCATTACTGGGATGGCAGCTGATCAGGCCGAGAAAGCGGCTTATCACTTTTACGGTCCAGTTTGGGCCTTCCAGTGTTGGGCCTTCGAGGCCTTTCCTGCTTTAGGGAGACAGTGCGCTACTCGAAGCCGAGAGACGCGAAGGCCCCGGTTTTTGCATTGGACGCAGAGGAAGACTAACTTTGATTTCACGGATTACTTCGAGGATGAGCAGGTAACCGTCAATCTGTTTCGTTAATAATTTTGAATTAATAATTTTATCGAATATCTAATAATTTTTTTTTAATTGTTTTCTTTTAGCTTGAAGTGCACGAGACCCTCACACCGACACCGGAGGAGGAGGAGATGATGTATTACAGGAGTTTGACGGAGGCCGGTGAGCTGTATGCCGTCCCGTACCAGCCTCCCCTCCGCTTAACTCACGCAGCGGCGCCGGCACGAGCACCGGCACCGAAGAAGCAGATGGAGAAGAAGAAGAAAAAGCTTGTGGATCGTGTGGCCGAAAGCGTGGCCAAGACATTCAAGAAGGCGACGACAGGTATCCGCACGCGTGACGATGTCACGCCCAGCTCTTCAGCAGAGAGACTAGAGAGACGTAAATCTCGGAAAGCTCGACATAATTCTCCGCCTCCTCGAGGTGCTTCTCCTCCTATTCCTCCTCGAGGTGCTTCTCCTCCTGCTCGAGATACTACTCCTCCTGAGTCTCGAGCTGCACATGCATCTGAGAGAGTGGTAGACGATGATCCACCTATTTATCGTCGGAGTGACCTCGAGAGGATCTTGTTCGACACGTCCGAGAAGGGATTCACGACTCACATCGTGAAGGCCGTCACGGAGAGCGTGACGAAGAGTGTCACGGAGAGCTTGCTCTCTAAAATGAAGGGCTTCTTCGGTATGAGACGACACTCCCAGCCACGACCTTACCCCTCGAGGCCATTGTACGAAGAGCCTTCCTCGCCCCCTCAGAGTTCACCTCCTCTTCATTCCTACCACTTCGAGGACATTGCTGAGACTTCTTTGAGCAGAGCACCAGGTCGATTCTCGACGTCGGCGATGCCTGACCCTCGGCAGTATTCGTTTGGAGATGCTGACGCATGGATGCGTTACCGCATGCAGCCCCAGCCCCAGGTGCCTCCAGTATTTCCATTTGGCTATCCATTCGAGAGTTACCAGATGCCGGGTCCATTCGGTCCATTCGAGGGTCCAGTCTTTCCATTCCAGGGTTATCAGATGCCGCCGCCGGACTATCCATTTGAGTCCTCCAGCTACCGCACGCCTCCGTCGATTGTTCCTTTTGATCTAGGGATGTCCAGCACGCCGAGACCAGCTGTTGTGGTCGATGTCGAGAGCTATCCTGAGAGGAACTTTGATATCTTCTCAGAGCCAGCTGCTTATGACGAGGAGGGTGACGAGGATGAGATGTGCTTCACTGACGAGGATGAGGGCGACGAGCAGGATGATGACGAGCAGGATGACGGGGAGAGCAGCCTCGGACCTCGTGTTGTTATGCCTTCCAAGTACTTGCGTAGCCCTTTCATCCAAGATTTTAGTAAGGATCGCAGTTTAAAAAGCGCGCGGATGTACAAGGTGTACAGACAGTCGGGGCCCGATTCCTGCGTGAGGGTGAAGTGCTGTGATGATTTGATCCTTGATCAGAAATTCTTCGACGATGTCGAAAGTCCCTCCGTTTGGTTCACGTCTCAGGTAATATTATAAATTTTAACTTTATTAATTTATGTTTAAATCTTAACAACGTGTTAATATTCAGGTACTCGACTTGTATGTTGCTTTTCTGAGACAAAAACTCAGAAACAAAGAAGGGGTGAAAGGGCACGTGCACGACTTTACGCACCAGATCTTTGGTCCCGACTTCTTTGTAAGTGAATTTATTTTATCTATGTTTGTTATATTTTATATTTTTATTATGTTTTTACTGACATAATTTATGTCCTTTCCAAAGCAAACTATGTGTCGTGAATACGGGAAACTGAGGCATACAGGGAAGTCGGATAATTTCGAGCAGAGATACAAGAATTGGATACCACCTCTGGATTTGAGAAAAACTGTATCGGGTCCGGGTGGTGGTCAACATAGTTGGTACAATATCCGTAAGGTATGTTAAATGAATTTTAATAAACTTCGGTTTCTCTGATTTCTTATATTTTCATTGTTTGTATGTAAGGCGGCCTTGATTTGCAACTTGGATAACATTCACTGGATCGTGGCGGTCATTGATTTCGACACCTGGACTGTCGAAGTGTATGATTCCTTGTTGCATACTCTCCCGAATCCCAAGATCAGGGTTAAAGAGCTGAAGCCAATCACAGATTTGTTGCCTCGACTGTTGAGAAGCGCAAACTGGTGGCAACAAAATTCGATAAGGTATGATTCAATCATTTAATTCATTTCGTAGTTTTATCTTTTTTCTTATATGATATTGACGTGTGCTTTCAATCTTTTATTTTTCAGGGAGCGTAAGACGTGTGCTTTCAAGGTTGAGCTAATGCCCACGGAGCAACAAATATCGCAAGAGGACGGGAGCTCGTGTGGGCCGATCTGTTGCATGTACCTGGATCGCTTAGTCAACAAGAAAATGACTCACGAGAATAAGACTATTGACATTGGTTACATCACAAAGTACCGTGCATATATTGCTAGGATGATTTTTTGGTTAGCTCGGGAAGGGGTAACAAATGAAGAGTATCGTTAGGATTATTTATTTTCGACACTTTAGAGACTTGTTTAGTATTGTTTGGTATTAGACTTGTTTTGGATGAAATATTGTTTAGTATTGTTGGTATTTTTGTCTTGGATGGTTGTATATTGAATGTTTGATAAGAATGTTGCAGGTTTGGTTTAAAAATGTGCAAAAAAACCTTTTTTTCATTCTGCCCAGAGGTTAATCGAATGGAATGTTCCATCGAGTAACCATCGAGTAATCAAGAACAGGTCAATCGAGTAACGTACAATCAGGCCTGAATCTGCAAGAGAACTTTAAAACGGTTAATCGAATGGGGTTACTCGAAAGGGTTAAGCGAAAGGGTTACAGGAATATGGTTACTCGAAAAAGGTTACAGGAAAAGGTTACTCGAATAGCCATCATCCTGTAATCATGAATCTCCAAGGTTGGTCGATAGGCTGTTACTCAATCTGCCATCGACTAACCATCGACTAACCATTCAAAATTAGTATTTTTTGGCCTTTTTTTGGGTAATTAAGTTGTTTTTTGCACTAATAAGTTCAATGTAGAGCCATAAAACATTATTAAAACAGTTTAGATGATCAATCGATTCGTTTAGAGTGAAAATAAGTGAAACGTGGAACATTAGTCATACTTTTCTAAATATCTTAAGTAAGTTTACAACAAACAAACTATGATATTAGTTCAATGTTGACATGTTATGTATTAGAACACCAAAATTGAACATCAAAACATGTTTAATAAGTGTTTTTTATCATTAAAATGAAGTTACATACGCAAAAACACAATTAGAAATTGACGAACGGCCTTAAAATTGAAAAAAATGGGTCCTGTTCATGGTTGGTCGATGGGCATTCTTAGTTACTCGAATGGTTGGTCGATGGTAACCCTAATGTACTCGATGGAAACCCTAATGTACTCGAAAGGGTTGATCGAAGGCAGGGTTAATCGAAGGTAGGGTTAACCGAATAGGTTAATCGAACTGGTTAATCGATGAGGTTACTCGAAAATAGGGTTACAAAATTGGGTTACTCGAAAATAGGGTTACAAAATTGAGTTAATATGTTACAAAATTGGGTTAATCGATGGGTTACAAAATTGGGTTAATCGATGGGTTACAAAATTGGGTTAATCGAAAAAAGGGTTACAAATGGGTTACTCGAAAGGAGGGTTACAAAATTGGGTTAATCGAATGGGTTAATCGAATGGGTTAATCGAATGTGTTAATCGATGGGTTACAAGAATGGGTTACTCGAAATGGTTAATCGATGGGGTTAATCGACATAGGTTACTCGATGGCGTACTGAATATGCAGAATGCCCTTTCTCTTTTTTTACATACCCTGACCTGCAAATCACAAAGGTATAACAAAAACCACTGCAAATATCCAAAGAAACACACTGCATATCCAGAAACAAAGATAATAAATCAATCCTAGTCATACGATGTATCGAGAAACAAGATAACAAATCAACCAAACACCAGAAGAGCCCTCAATCCACACGCATCGGACATTTTGTTTTTGTGTGGCCCTCGGTTCTGCAAATGCTGCACTTTTTCTTCTGCCTTCTTCGACCCGATTCTTGCGTTCCTGAGGCTTCCGGAGGGACATTCAAATCAACGCCTGCAGGAGGTATGTAAGCCTTGCAGTTGCGTATGTTATGTCCTGCGCCCTTACACTTCGTACACACCTGCACACAAAGACACGATATTAGGTCTTTAATCATACTAATGACGACACAATATTAGGTTCGAAGAACAAACCTGTACACGACGAGCAGACCCAGATCCCTCAACTGCAGAACGAACCCGACTCAGCCGCGGACGTCCAGCCTGACTAACCACTTCCGGTGGAAGACACACGTACGAAGCTACTTCTGGAGGGACAACCCAATCATCAACGTGTGGTACTGGCACAATAGGAGTCGCATACATCTCTCTCAAGCTGCTTTGCTTGAAATAGGGGCCGACGAAATCGTACAATGAAAATCTAGCCCGTCTACATAAAAGTATCAAGTTAGTGGCATTAATTAATTTAAAAGAAGATGTAAGGAAACCGATACCATACCGTATAGCGGCAGCAGCATGACGACACGGAATTAGGTCTAAGTCGAACTCCCGACAGTCACACGTGCGTCTCGCGATATCCACGAGATAGGACCTGCCGTTTTCCTCAACTCTGAACACGGTCCCCGCACTTACCTCCCGAACAGCAAGATGATGACTCAACTGATTCTGATTAGACATCTTTGCGAATGCCTCCTCGGTCATCTCATGCTCCCTCTCATTAGCCTTCCTTCGTTTCTCGTCAAACCATCTCTCAATCATCGCACGAATCGACTCGAGCATAGCACAAACAGGTAATCGTCGTGGCCATTTGATAGCACTGTTGAAGACTTCGGCCGCGTTCGATGTCATGAAACCATATCGTCGTTCAGGACATTTTGACCTTGACCAGGTCTCAACACCGAGTCCAACGAGGCGCCTATAAGCACCGTCTCCACTGATTCTCTCCAAATCAGATAAATATTTTTCAAACTCATCCACTCGATAACATTAGGCTGCTTTGTGTACAATTGTGATCACATGAGAGCGGTACATTGCCAGATTCTTCTCGAGGTGGTGACAGCACAACGCACGGGTCGCGTGGGGATAGGCACTCCGAATAGCATTCGCGATGCTCTTATGCTGGTCGGACACAATGAGCAGATCGTCTGCATCGTAGCAAAGCCTGAGGTGCTCAAGAAACCACGTCCACTCCAGGTCATTCTCAATCGGACCGATACCCAAAGCAAGCGGGAAAATCTGCTCATTTCCGTCCTTCGTGACGGCAACAAATAACACACCGCTGTTTTTCCCCTTCAGATGAGTGGCGTCGACTACTATGACGGGACGCAGAGTGCGCTGCTGAAATGCACTAATGCACTGCCCAAGTGCAACAAACATGTGACAGAACACGCCCTCACTGGTCGTCTGAATATCATACCGAGTCCCTGGATTGCATTCTTTCAGCACGTGCAGATATGACGGGAGCATCTGATATGAATCCTGATAGTTGCCGTACCTCATTTCAACGGCCAGGTTCCTCGTCCGCAGGGCAAAGCTGTAATCGATCACTACTCCGTACAATCTCCTCAGATCAGAAATCATCGTCTTCGGCTTCAGTGTGATCTCATCGTCGACTAGCTGACGTGCAAAGTAAGTAGCAGCAACCTTGCTCGACACGTGACGATCGGCAGTCCGACCCAAATCATTGACACACTCGTGATTCAAGTTCAGCCTCGTAATCTTCCAGAGTGTTTCGTCATTCCCAGTAGCACACAATTTGAACGGGCACTTCTCACGGTCTCGCTTGCAAACGAACTTTACCCGTTCACAGGTCGAGCGTTTAGTGGCACACTCCACCATATGCTCCATGTGATACATCCCCACCGCTATCTTCAGATCCGATTTCGTTCGGAATGTCGAGCCGACTGCAATATGACCATACACAAGTTCGGGAGGCTCGACCGATCGCAATGGAACTGCGGGGTCAAACTCCGGTAGTGGAATGATCCAGTTGCGCAGTGGATTATTCTGTGCATTCTGAGCTGGTTCGGGTTGCTCGCCGGCTCCCGCATTAGAACTCGAGGACAGATTACGGCGTGACAGAATATTTGTGATGACGCGCGGCTGTCTAATCCATTCTGTCCATTCAGTGGTCAACGACTGCAAAAGGTCGGTCTGACGAGCTTCTTCGTCGTCCTCGGAATTCTCAGCAGGCCTCTCGCCCTCAGTCGGTACATCCGGATCTACTTCTGGAATATTCACCTCGGGTGCATTTGGTTGTGCCTCCTCTAGGATCTCGGTGACGAAAATGAAACAATCGTCCTTTTGCTCGTCTAGCATGCGGGATACATCGTCGTCGCTAAGCAAAGGACACCGCACGCTCCTAAAATCATTGCCTCGTGTTAAGATAAACAACATGTACTCGATATTCGGCGGAGGGCGCAAAACGGCACGAATCTGCCTCACAAGACCATCGAGGGTAAGTTGATCCCTCCTGAAGAAAAGATATCTATCCCGTCGACGTAGACCGCTCGTTCCCAACGACCACCGTAACGTATCGTGATTCGTTGATTCGACATCTACAATTACAAAAAACATTATTGAATTAGGTTAACTATTACAACATATCCATATATATCGACGAAACAAACCAAAAGTTACGGAAAAATGCATTTTTTGCAAAAAACAGGCCCTGTTACTCGAATAGACTGTTCCATCGAGTAACAGGATGGACTGTTACATTCGATTAACGTGTTTTCGAGTAACCATTTCGTTTAACCTCAGTTCGAGTAACCTCACATTACTCGAATCTGTGTTTCCTGGAAAGAGGTTACTCGAAAACTGTTACTCGAAATACTACTCGAAGGATTTTCGGGTAACCTCATTTCGATTAACCTCAGTCGAGTAATGTTTAACTTCATAGATTCTTAGTTACTCGATGGGTTGCTCGATGGTACGCGCCATCGAGTAACCCATCGATTAACCATCGCAGAACACAAAAATCACAAAAACGGGAACGCGTACCTCTCGTTTTCGCTCCTTTAACCACGCGTATGTTCGACCGGCGTTTTCTTGAATCTAACGGAGCAACATGTAGAGAGATTTTAAGAGAATTTTTGAAATTTTTTGGTTTGGTTATGGTAGGTTTGGGTGAAGATGAAGATATGAATGCACAATAAATCCACACCAAACCCTCAACCAAACAATAAATCTGATTTTGTGGGCCCCACATATATTTTTCTTTTTAGTTTTTTGAAAAAGAAATATGTTTTTGTATTTTGTTTTTGTTTATTTTTTATTAATTGAAATAGTAAGGGTATAAGAGACTTTTTATTGACAATTGGTGTAAAAAACTCACACATTTATAAAGGGGTACTTTTAACTCATGCACTTATAAAATGTGACTAAAAAGTCACATTCCCTCTTTATAATTTATAAAAACATTAAAAACAAAGTTATAATTTTTATTTCTTCATAAAATTATAAAAATTAAGGTATCAAGTATTTACACAATTTGTAAATTTAATTTATCCATCTCACTTATATTTTCACACTTTTTTCTATAAATATATCTTCACACTCTAAGAAAAAAAATTATAATTACTTTTTAACTCTAAAATCAATTATGTATTTTATGTACTTTTAAATTTTTATTTGTACTTATAACTTTTTTTAAAATTTAAAATACAAATTAATCTTTACTTGAATTGAACATTTCATATGCCCAAAAAATATATGTATGTACATTTTTCATTTTGGATGTCTCAAGTAAAAAAATCACTTTAAAATATAATTCTGACCAATTAGTATAAAAAATATTTACAAGAATAATAAAAGTACATAATTTTAAATAATTTTAATCTTCAATTTATTTTTTCCAATAAAATTCTATCTCACCGGCCACCGCCTTATCCACACGCTTGAAGTCACAACACAACTCTCTCTCCTCCAAAGAGAACTCCATAACCATAGTCCATAAACAGCTCGCATGGCTACCTCAGCAATGGCGGCCACATCCACACTGTTCTCTTCCTTCGGGTTGAAAACCCAACTGCCGCTCACACCCTCCTTCGCCAACAACTCTCTAAAGTTCAGTTCCTCGTACTCTGTTCGCGGGCTTCATCCCATCGTTCTCAGCCAGGCTTTCACGACGGCGAGTCCCGTTCCGAGAGATTCGCTGCGACTGACAGTGGAGTGTGCCAAGGGATATAAAATGAAGACCCACAAGGCAACCGATTGTATTTTTTTTTTCAATGTGTTTGAATTTGTATTTTTTTGGATATTTCAATGTGGTGTGATTTGATAAATTGGGGGTTTTCAGGCTTCTGCAAAGAGATTTAGGGTTTCTGGGAGTGGGAAGATAATGAGGAGAAGAGCAGGGAAGCAGCATTTGCTGAGGAAGAAGAATACTAAGAGGAGATTGAGACTCTCCAAAATGGTTTGAGTTTTTTTCCTCGATTTTTTGATTGTTTTCGTTTCTAGATTACATCGTGCTATGCTTGATTTTCTCCGTTGCTTTTGTGCTCTGATTGTCCACACCCTTTTTGTTGATTGTAACAATTATGTTAAAAAATCACTACCTTACCGGGGAAGGGGAGAGTCGACGAGTGGTCAAAAGTGACAGACTGTAAATCTGTTGAAGTTATTCTATCGTAGATTTGAATCCCGCCTCTCCTACTTCTTTGTTGTAGACATCAGATAAGAGAGGCATTCCTAAGTTAGGCTTTGTATCAACTAGTTCTGACTTATTTTTTGGCGATTAAAGACTATGAGTAATCTTGATAATCAAGAAGCAGTTGGGTTATTGTAGTCATTCGGGTTGCATAGGAATGACCTTCGATAGTTTTTCAGAAACGTGGTACAAACATACATATGTGTAGTTTAGCTTGAAAACTGTTCTGATCAACGTGTTAAAATGTAATCATTTGAGGAGTGTGTGGAGGGTATGAGAGTTCTCGGCTTCGGAACATGGAATTGCCGAATTTGAGAGTGAAGTCTTGTTATAACACGATAAGCCCATTTGATTATATTCTGCACCAACCATCTATTTGCTGAACTCTGAAGTATTCAAGTGTGGAAACATATTGTATCTGTATCCTTATAATTGTCCCTTTTAATGAGCATCGTTAGTGTTCGTCATAGTGATACAGTTTCATCCTTGAATGAAGCATACAACTTTCAACGAGCATCGTCTCATGAATAAGTTGTATCTACGTGTTTGCTTTTTACAGATGCAAGTTGACCGCAGTGACTACAACAATGTCATAGGTGCCTTGCCATACTTGAAAGTCAACCGGTCGAATTAAAACGGATGTGTCGAACTCGTTTTTTCTCGTTACAACGGTACTGTTACTTTTGATATGAGGATTCAAGTTGCTTTCAGCTTCATTTGTATTTATTCCTGCACTACTTTTTAGCTGCTTATAATATGAATGCTTTTTCTGTTTGTGAATAAATTTTGTGGTTCTTGAAGATGTGTTACTACTTAACATCACAAAAAAAAATTCTCACTTCATTTTCATATAAATATTCAGAGAGCTCAAATTACAATCCTCTAATTATAGCCTTTGCTCGATTCCAACAAGGAAGCTTGCTCGTTTTTATGCAATTTCCCCGGTCGGATCAAATCCAAAAGTAAAGCATTGCCTGTACAAATGTCGATAAAGAATGAGTTTATATCAAACAGATATACTACTACTAATATGGAACTGAATCACATTGAATTTAAAACACGATTAAACATGTAAATACCTCCGAAAGAGCACGTAAAGATGGCTCGTCTCTTTTCGCCGATTCCTTTACTTTCAAGCCCTTGATCTCCTCATGCAAAGAACTTAGCCTCTCTTTGATCTCACTCAACAATTTCAATTCTTCACCTCTGTTATTACACTCTCCCTGCCTCTCGACTTCATTAGATATCTTGTTAAGCCGACACAATCCAGGTTGAGATTCAGAAACACCATTTTCATCTTTTTCCCTAGACTCCAAATAAAATGACTTCTTATCGATCTGTGGGACCTCGAAAACATCGTGGACCCTCGGAGAACAAGGATATTCGAAACCAACCCCATTCGATATCTCCTTCACTCGGACATCTAATTTCTTTATTTGCCCCGAGTAAGAATCGATGGAATCCAATTCTGGTAAACTCTCTAGATCTTCGTTTTCTTGAGAAGGGTTGTCCCGAAAATCGACACAACAACCCATGCTCAAGAGCTTGCACCTATAAGCTTGGACCTGACTATACAAGGTGGATATCTCCGTTTCTTTCTCATGTACAATATCTTTGGCCACAGCTAAGGATGCCTCTGCATGAGACATTTTCTCGTCCGAAAACCTTTTGTACTGCTCTGCTTCTATTTTGACTGTGGCCATTTCGCCTTGAAGTCGAAAGATCACGGATAAGGCCTCGCTGGCGGCGGAGGCAGAGGCCTCTCGTTCGGCGTCCAATTCATAGTAGAGTTTTTGGAGAAGGGTTTGCTGAGCACAGAGTGTGTCCTTTAGGGATGAGATGACGATTTCCGACATCAGAGACATCGAGCGTGCTGTTTACGGGGAAGAGGAAGATGTAACCACTATATGATCACAATTACTGAAGAAAAAGATTCAATTTTTTTTCTGTGTTACTTTTAGTGATTTCCAACACTCCTTATGAACATGATCACATGTGCAATTCTTGTTAATTTCAGTGATTAATCCAAAAGAATCCAAATTCAAGAAAGTGTGACAAATAAATCAAAGGAGGAAAAATGAAAATACACACATAAAATCAAAGTAGTTCTTACCAAATTAAAATCCTCAGCAGAAAAAGCTTTTGCTGGACTAATTTTTTTTTTTTAATTTTCTTTTCTCAAGCAAGAAAAGGTAATTATATATCACTTCAAAAAATGGGGTGTGATTTTTCCCTCACAAATCTCCAAATTCAGAAAGCCCAATTGGGAGAAAACCGATAGTGAAAATGGAATGAGAACAACAATCACTCTGCAACGGTTTCTTGATTTTGTCTTCTTGCCAAGAAAAGAAAAAACACAAAATGGGTTTTAGTTTGAGTTACATAAATTTGGGTTTGGTAATTTTGCACTATTCTTAAACCAAAAACAAGATCAAAGCCTTATCCCAAAAATGTAAGTGATGACCAAAAATCAAACGTACCACAATTAATACTAATTGCAAGATTGAATATGTCCCACTTTATTAGTCTTTTTATATGTTTAGATGAATATGATTGCAATCAAGAACATAGAGATACGCGGTGGATTTTGGCATCGTATTTTTGACGATCACATAGATGTTATTTCTAAATGCACCAAGCACTTTTCCAAAAAAATTGTGAATCGCACGACTATAGATAACGATATTTTTGTTATGTACAAATGGAGAGATAAATGTCGTAAAGTCGTTAAGAATGGAATTGAACTCGACAATAGGTATTGAGTTATTTTACTTTTAGCATGTATGAATTTTTATTAAAAAGTTTATTAGGAGGAAACAATTCTGGGGATCATGTTTTAATTCTTAGAATTCCTATAGCATTCCTATAACGCTTTTTTAAACATATGCCATGAAGACAATTTCAGATTATGATATCATATGCCATGAAGATTAATAAGAGTCAAGGTAAGTCGTTGAGAAATGTTGGTGTATTTCTGAGGAGACCGGTATTTAAGCATGGTCAGTTGTACGTTGCCGCTTTCTAGAGTAACCAATAGGGAAGGGATGAAGCTTCTTCTCTGCGACGAGAATGGTAATCTCACGAACAAAATCACAAATGTAATATACAAGAAAGTCTTTCGAAATTTGTAAGTTCATTGCCATACAAAACAAGTGATGATGTTGATTAATTATAACTATTTACTTATAATATTAAATACTACTATTTTATTTATTTATTTAGTGATGTGTTAATCAAGTTTAACGTATATACTAATATAAATTAGATGAAAAATAAGTTATGTAAACAAGATGACAAACACACAGTAAAAAAACAATCTCTTCTAAGATTCCAGTGCAACGCACGGGTAAGTGGACTAATTGTTTTTAATTTTAAAAACTAAAATTTTGTTATAAACTCAAAGGAATTGAGAGAGAATAATATAGTAGGAAGAGAGACAATATGATAGGAATATAATTCTTATGAATTGTTATCTCATTCATATTGGGAGACCTATTTATATAGGATACAAAGTAGGGTTTCTGTCTTGTTCACCAAGAAAGGGTAAACTAGTCATTCACTAATTAATAATATTCATAACACTCCCCCTTGAATGACTATTTACAGGATTGCTGCCTCGTTAAAACCTTGCCAGGAAAACCCAGTGGGATAAAACCTCGACGAAGGAAAAAGAGTACAACTTGCTCCCCTGATTGTAATCACCGAAGATCTTTGACTTTGTGATCAATCAATCTCATTAAAACCTGTAACTAATAAAACCATATAGGAAAAACTTAGTTATTCAAATATACATTTTGTTCTTCAGGACACAACTTTCGAATTGTCGAGTTTCACATTCATTTGTATTATTGTATATTTTTCGTCCTTCAGGGACATGCCTTTACCAGACATCTATATTAACTAGAGCATTCACAATTGCTATAACCGGCTGGTAACTCTGCTGGAGTATTTTAGATGCGTCAAGTGTTCAATATACATTTCTTCACAAATGAATAATAATGTGAACTTCAATTCACAATCATTTGAACTCCAGGTTCAATATCTCAGTTTATCTCAAAAACAAACTCAAATGGAACATTCTGATGTCCTCATTAATTATTATCGAGTGATGTACATGCCTCGTTAAAAATTCATTATAAAACCTTGTAGGAAAAATACCCGAGGAAAAGAGTACATGACATTCACATTTATATTGTGGTGATTGTCTCGTTAAAAACCTTTAACTAAGAAAACCCTGTGGAAAAAACTTAGTAGAGAGAAAAAGAGTGCAATCACTGGTCTTCAGGACCTTTTCTTCAATATCATTTTTGTCCATAATGACATATGTAATATGATATTGTATATGTTCTGATTTTCATTTTCTTTCATTTAAGGAATCTTAAAATTCAACCAGGATTTTTATGTATGTATTATATTTATCGTTGTTGCTGCCAGAAATATTAGGTAGCGGAACTTAATGTCATCCTTAAAAATATTTGATTAACATCGAGTTTCTGCGAAAAACTCTTGAGCAATTAATCTCGCTTTTATATCTCACCACATCATTACTCGTTTTTCTTACGAACACCCACGTATATCCTTCTGGGATGATATTTTGAGGTGTGTACTATAGAGTCAAAATATATATTTTTATTTAGCGAGCCATGCTCAGCCTCAATTGCTCGTTTCTTATTTATCGAGTGCTGCTGACACACTATCATTTATTTAAGTTTTGGATCCAATTTTTCTAGAGCAACTTTTTAAGGCAAATATGTCGTTGATGACTTTTTCCATGTTGATGACAATTCATTCTATTAACCAAATCTTTCATCATTTCCCAAAATATTTAATTTGGTTGTTCCGCAATCCCACGATTTTCTATTATCATGTGCACATGTTTTTTTCAATGGGATTTCCATCTAACTCTCTTCAGGAGATTTTGAGGGTGACTAAATTTTATTACCGCGGATTTATTTTATATCTTTAGATCGATTTACTACGCTTCAGGCGTATATTAGAATCAACATTTGAGTTGATCTCTTTTGTATTTGAACTCTTATAGTTCATTTTGATGGTACCGGTATACCGATCCGATCGATATACCGTGTGTGCGGAAGCGTGTAAAGCAATAGATCTACTATGCCATGATCTTAGTGCACACTTAATATGTATAAGAACACATATAAACATATATATATATATATATACACATCCAATATATATATATATATATATAAGGTTCAACGATTACTTACTTATGGTGACGAAGTGATTCGTTGATGTCGTTGAGGTGGTGTTGAGTCGATTGAACCACCTCAAATGGATCAGCCTCTCGAAGCTCTCCTTGTGAATGACCTCGTCACTCCTCTTGTCTAGATCGCCCGGATGTTGAAGCCGCACAAATGACCTGGCCTCTACGTGTTGCACACGAACCCGGAATTGAACTTGCTTGCTTGTTCTTGAGTGATTCTCTCACTCTTTTCTCTCTTGTTGTGTGGAATTTCGTGGCTGATGATTAAGTGATATGAAAACCATGTTTTCATCACTTTATTCACCACAATTAACCTCTCCTTGTAACCCCCCATTATGTGCATGATAATGCACCAATAATGGTGGTTAATGGGGAGGTAAAGGGTCATTTACACATCACCATGCCAATTGGCATGGATGTGGTCCCCTTGCTTGTGTGGCATGCCATGTCACACCATGTGACATGCATCCATGCAAGCCATGCATCTCATGCAAGCCATGCATCTCATGCATGCCATGCATCCCATGCATTTGAAAATCCATACGTATTAATTCTAAATCAATATAACAAGCAACGTAATTCTGACTCGTGTGTGACCCTGTAGGTATGATTTATCGATCAATATTATATTTTTCCCAACAATTAATATTATCGAATAATCATTTAACATCCATAGACGACCTTATGACTTTATCGATTGCACACGTAGGATCGAAGGACATATCCCAACAATCTCCCACTTGGCCTTCAAAGCCAGTGTGCTGCCAACTTCCTGTTGTCACTTTATGTCTAAGTTTGAACTTGAGGCAAGACTCGAGTCATCCTCAATCGGTTCAAACCTTTCTTGGACTTTGAGACAGACTGTAAAACTAGATTTATCACTATGGTACGAATCTGGACGTGGCCACGTATTTTCCACAGTCTCGACTCTCCAAGTGGCCGGTAAGACATGTATCCCATTATAAAATGGAGGACAATCCCATCTTGTCAATCCAAGCTCTCTCACTTGCTTCTTGATATACCTAATAACAAGTTTTATAGCCTCCTTTTACGAAAGGCGTTTACTTGTATCAAAGTACACCATTTCACAATGGAATCACTCTGGACTACTCAGGTCAGAGGAAATTGCTCGACAGTCAATGAAATAGTATTATGACTCGAAATCTTAAATACTATTCCAGTCGGGTCTGTTCGATCATTAGCTCCCAGCTAATATCTATGTAATTGTACTTGATGTCCCACATCACTAGCCCATGAAGCGGCGCTATAGTACACATTACAAACTAGTTCATTATATTATCGGTTTGTCCGTACTCGATTATACGAACCAGGAACAACTATATGATTCAAGTATATCAGTTCAACCATTGGGACTTCATTATGCAGTAAGTCGACCTCATAACCCAATTGATATCACTTAATCATTTGGACGATTCATATAAATTAAACCATATTTATATGAATGAATATGTATTATACATATGAGTGAATGTTTACCAAATCTCCAAAAGTATCTAATACAGTAATAGAAATCACAACCCATCTCTAAGATGTCTGATCTCTATTGCAGTCGTGAAAGCCTCAAGCTTAAACTGCTGGAGAGGTTTAGAAAATGGGTTTGCAACCTTACCAAAAGTCGCAACTTTATTATCTCGATGTCTCCACAAAACTATCTCCCAGATAATGTGGAACTTCCTGAGCACCAGTTTTAGACTTGTGGTGCTTTCTAAC